>MU382659.1:0-347887 GCA_022495115.1 Xylaria castorea
TTTTATTTAATATATATTAAAAACAGTTATAAATAAAAAACTGTTTTTTGTTATAAATATAAGCTTTTTAAATATATTGTTATATTAATAAGTTTTATTAATATATTTATTACTTTTTAGTTAATAATAAATAACATTTTTCGAGATTTTATTAATAATAAGCTTTTTGTATACTTTAACAACTTTTTAATATATGCGGACATTTTTAAAAAATATAACTATATTATAAAAAAAATATTTTAACGTTTAATTAAGTACAACTTTGCTATTATATTATAAAAGTGTTAATAAAAAGTATAAAAAATAGAATTTTTTAGCTATATTATTAATATTAATAATATTATAATAACTAAAAACAAAATTAACTATATTATTAAATAAAAAATATTATAAACTTTTAAAAAATGTTAATAGTTTATAAAGTTTGCTAACTTTTATTAACGTTTTATTAAAAGGTTTTTTTTAGTAGTAAAACTTTTTATTAATATAAATAAAGCTAACAAAAAAACTTAAACTTAAACTAACGTAATAAGTAATACTTTTTAGCTTTTTAAACATTATTTTATTATTGCGCTAATTTTTGTTTATTTTAATTTAAAAAAAATCGCTTACGTTAAAACTAACGTGTTAAATTTTGCGCTTAATACAGTTCTGTTTTAAAAAAATAAAAATAAAAAGCTATAACTTATAGCTTTTTATTTTAAAAAACTAATGCTAGCTAAAATAAACTACAAAATTTATAACAAAAAACTATTTATTATTATAAATTTTTTAAATTGTTAAAAGTAATACTTAAAAAAAGCTAAAAACTATATTAAAATATATTTAAATTATTAAAATTTGTTATATTTTATAACAGCTAAAGTTTTTAATAAAAAACAAGCTAAATAAGCTTAACAATTATTTATATATTAGTTTATTATTAACTATAAATTTAGCAAACAAAATAAAAAAGCTAATATTTTATTAAAATTAGCTTAATATTAGCTTAAAAAAAAAAAAGCTAAAAATTAGCTTATAAAATTAGTTTTATAAAATAAGCATTTTTTATATTTTAAAAGCTTTATAAAACTAATATTTATATTTTTAACTGTAGTACTATTAACTTTATAACATTTTTGCAGTTTAATTATGCTTAAATAAACAACAAACTTTATAAAACGCGTAAAAAAAGCAAGTTTTAAAAACTTTAAATATGTTTTAAAAATAAAAACTTTACGTAAAAACATAATAGTTAAACAAAATAGCTTATTATATAAAAAAAAGCGCTTTTAAGTATTTAAAATTTTATAATAAAAAGTAATAAAATTAAAGCATAACATTTTAGTTGCTAGTTATATAAAAATAAATAAAACTTTCGAACTAATTATTTATAACTTTTAATAGCTTAATATTAAAAGGATTATAAAAAACTTTATAAGCAAATGTTTAAAGTGCTAACATAATAAAGCTTTAAAATATGCTTTTTTAATTATTTATAACTTATAAAGCTTTATTATAAACTATAAAATATAATAATAATAAACTTTATTATAAACTTACTTTTTTTTAATAGCTGCAATTTTATATAAATAATAGTTAACTTTTTTATAAAAATAAAGCATTTTATTTTATTTAAAAAAAAAAAAAAAAAAAACCGAAAATTTTATTAAAATTTTTGCAAAAATTTATTAAAAATATTATAGTATTTTTTTTAATATAATATTTAACAAAAACTTTAAGTTTATAGCGCACTTTTAAAAAAACTTTTTTAAACTAGTTAATATTAAACTATAAATAAGTATAACTTTTTATTTTTAAATTAATAGTTAAACTAAACAATTAAACTAGTTGTTTAAAGCTTACTTATATGCTTTTATAAACTATAAAATATTAAATTAAAAAAACTTACTATTTATAGCAAAATTTGCTTATAATAATATAACATTTTTTTTTATTTATATAACTTTGTTTTATGTTAACTATAGTTATTATTTTATAGCTTATAATTTTTTTTTTAGCGCACTTTATAACTTAAATAGTTAATTTTACGCTTATTAAATAACGCAAGTTTATAAAAAAGCTAAAGTATATTTAAAAGCTAGCTAAAAAAAAATAAAAAAATAAGCTAATAAAAAGCAAAAAAAGTTCTTTGTTTATAAAAAAAACTAACTAGTTATACTAAATATAAAAAATATTAAAATAAAACAACCTGCTAAAAAATTCGATAATAAAATATTAAAACTATTTTAAATTTAAAAAGTAATTTTTTTAATTGTTGTTAAACTTATTTTATTTAAAAAGTAAAAAATTTATAACTTATTTTATGTTTTATTTATAAAGCTATATTATGCTAGCAATTAAAAAAATTTTAACTTTAATTAAGTTTTATATAAAGCTAAGCTTATAAAAGCTATAAATAAATATTATATTAACAAAATTATAAACTTTATAAAAACTTAAAAATATATAAAATATTTTGTTAAATAAGAAAATTAGCTAGCTAAAAAGCATTAAACTTAAAAACTTTACAAACATTTATATAACTTAATAGCTAAAAAATTCGTTAAAAACTTTTACTAATAATATTTAAAAAAGCTTAAAAACAAACAAGTTAACAATAATAGTTATATAAGCTTTTTAAACAAAAAAATATAACAGCTACGCTTAAAAACAAGCTTTAAAAAAAAAAAAAATAATGTTATATAGTTAAAACTGCTAAAGCTTATTAATTATTAGCGCTAAAGTTATATAATTAAAAATATAAACTATTAGTTAGCAATAAAGTTATATAAACAAATTATTGCTTATATTACTATATAAAAACCAACAATAAAAATAAAAGCTTAACTTATAAGTTTAAGCTCTATAAACTATAAGCATAAATAGCTAGGTTAATCGCCAACTAAAAGGAAGGAAATTATAGACCTTTAAAAACCCTAAAGAATTATTAGCTAAATAGAACTACTATTGCTCTAAGTCCTAGAATCTAGCCCTTGTCACAGAGATAAACCCCTCTATCTCCCGAGTATGTGCGTTAAGTAGCCACATTGTGAAAAGTGAATCAATAGTGAAGATGAATCCACGGCAGCAGTTTCCTGGTGAAAGAGAGGCAAGGAAGCAGGGCGTCTGGCGGCTCTTAATTGAAGAAGGAGTAGTGCGGGGATTTCTCATAGACTATGAGACACGTTTCGTGGGAGATGTCCCGATGATTAGATGCAACCTTGGAACCGACGTGCGCCAGGACAGGCAGAAATAAGTGGCTGAACAACGCCTTGACACTGGTACGCTAACACGACTCCACACTTTTAAGGATGGTGGTTGGATATGGTGCAAGTGGCTGGCTACGAGTGAGGTAGTATAAGTATAAGTATCAAGCCTGCATGAGACAGCTGATAGACATATGACATGAGTACCCATCCTATGGTAGTCCATACTGAGTTTCCCAAGATACACATGAGAGGCCAGCCCGACAAGTTTGAATTCATTGGAAGCCTAACTAACCATGTCGTTCTTCCTCGATCCCCAAAAGCCTCACAAAGAGCCCGTACTAAATACTACATTAAAAATAACCCTCCTTATTCGACCCGTGCGAATCTCGCCCGTGCCTCTTCGCCCCCCACCATGATTTGGATCTTCCATTTCCGTAGTGCCAATGGCTGTGACTGCCTATCACGACGCAGGGAATCGCGCCTAGCTAGAATGATAAGTCCTCGGCGAGGACTCCTCGCACGGCACGTGGGGCATAACAGGAATATCGATACACTATTATTCATCTCGTATTATTTAGCTTAATTATCAATCTACAGTACTTCACATCACTGAGACAAGAAGCTGATATACTTGGATACCAAGGCGGATACTTCGTACTTTGTTATCGTACTGAGGGGCAACGATTGTTTGAGACGGCTCAATTTGCCGAACATCCATTGTACCCAGGTATATTGTGGCAGGTATGAGGGACAGTGTCTATCTACACTACTTCTACAACATCACATAAGGTAGGTATCCATTCGCTACCTTATACAACAGTATCCCACCACTTGGACATATTGGGAGGTTGTACAGCATTTTGAACGCACCACATCACGTCTTGATCTTCCAGCGAGCCCATTCGCGTCTGCCTGGATTCTCCCCACCTTCCATCTCTCGTTATTTGACCAACACAAACAGCTCGTATCTCAAATAAGCCCCATCGCAAACTTATCTTCGTATACCACGAAACTCATAACCTAGATACCCGGAGTGACTGAATACATTCGGCAAGGAATGAACTGCAGCTCTTCAAACTCTTACTCTACTTTAGCAGTCCCAACTGACCCGATATGTCGAAAGTCGTTTTCGCCTTTCCGCTTGTATGTTTCCTACCCATCACTGCTAGTCTGCCGGTGCGTGACTGCGCGAGTGCCACGCTGATATACGCGTCTTAGTTGGTGATAGCTCTGATCGGTATTGCCATGTAAGCCTTCTTTTTTTTACATCACCGTGATCATATCTAACACGCGCTACATATACGTACAAGTCACATCGAGCACGCTGTCATTGCCCATCTCGACAGCGACAACTGTACTCACTATCCTCCTTCCTCTTTTCGCCGCCGCCAATGTAATCTACACGCCTTTCCTGGATCGTCTAACCAGATCATCTACCCTTCAACAACTGCTCCTATCCGCGTTACACATCATCCAGGGTGGGCTTATAGTCATCATTGCGACGCTAGCAGCTCAGGGATGTGTGCCGGGTCAAACTCTAGATTGCGGACTAGAAGGGACCTGGCAGCAACTATGGCACAATCACGATGGCCGCGCCATCGAGCGTATCCAGAACGCATTTGATTGCTGTAAGGAATTATCGCAGCCATTTTCTTCTTGTTTTGGCAAATCTCAGAAGACATGCTTTACTTTTCGGGCCAGTATTGTGTCTAGAAGCTCCTGAAGCCCTCTCAGATGACGCTTTAAATTGTCGATAACTGACTCCGAGCCCAGGTGGCTTTCGCTCCGTTCGTGATCGTGGCTGGCCAGACAAGCAATGTTCGGATATTTACCACAGACACACATCGTGTATTGCACCATGGGGGGCAACTATGCAGCGCAACTCAGGTCTGGAGTTTACCGTTGCTGTCATAGCTGGCATTATCCAGGTGAGTCCAACATTTTTCTCATTGACCTCGGTGTAATACGTTTGTATGCATCAACCCATTTTTGAAATAACTAATTAGGAGAAGTTGACACAACTCGCGTACCTAAGACGACGCGGAGCAAGAGGCAACACTGCTCAGGATTTCAAACGCATCCCACAACGTGTAGAGGAAGGCGCAAGTGGGCGGTTGATCGAAGAGCCCTATCACGACGACGACAATGATGACGATGATGCCAACCAGAACGCTTCTCAGCCTGCTATATCAGCTGCTCAGGATAACGCGCCTCGAGTCGAACCTTCCGGCCTCGGTCGCGACGAAGTAAATGAATGGCGGTCGTAAGATCGGCAAGATCATCGCTCGATACAAATCATCTCCGGCTGTCTTCGGCTCTTGATCTATAAATTATGCTATTGCATTCTAACTTCGGCAGTGGCCCTATTAGAGCCTACTAAGGGACATGAAGCTTTCGGCGAAGAAAAGGAAAAGGGATATTGTGTGGTGATTTCTAAGAGACACTCGGAGTACGGAATGGATATTCTATCAGCACAATCTGAGATTGGGGCTTGTAAGCTTGAAATCGAACGCAAGTGTTTATGATGATACACTGCACGTGTTCATCACGCTGTCTACTCCAAGGCGAATAGTCATCGTGAATTTTGACAAATATTTTAAGGGTGGTTGTTGTTAGCTGTGCTCGTGGCTGCTCAGAAGGGAGCGACCCCTTTGGTAATAAAAGACTAAACAATGTAGTGTCACGAAGCTAATGATAAGCGTGACAGGTATGACAATTAAATATATCCATGATTATATTTTGAGCCTTTTCATGTTAGATTGTGTATGTCAGCTACACAGGACTTGGGAGGAAACGTCTTTTATGCAACATTCGTCAGCATAAGGGATTTTCTGCATGTCTTCCGGCAAGGCTTCCGCTAGGAAAGTTGTTAAGACACTTATCGTTACACTGAGGAGCAGGAGCGACCAATAGTTTTATTGTTCGCACTTATCCAACTACAACATGGGTCCTTGCTGAGTGGTTTTCCTGCAGGTTTAGTAGAGCAGGCGACCTGATACTAATGAGTTTATGTGAACCTAGCGGTACTGTTATACGCTCTCATTGACCCAGTGCAAACTTAGGCTTTCAGGCAATATTATTCGTACCAAAGCCGATGAAGATATTACACCACTGTTTTCTAATACTGAAAAAGGCTGCGGGCCTGATAAATGTATCGTAGTGGGCTAAGTGGAGGGAACAGCGACGGAAACTAGGGGATATCTCCCAGGAGAAATGAGATATAGAAGACATTTGTTGGATAAGTAGGATATTTCTGGAGTCGAGAAGATGCGATCTGGACGACATCTTTTTGGTTAGAAACTTGTGCTAGCCGTGCCATCGACGTACGCGGTCGGAGTTGAGGAACGGGATCATCTTCTATTATCATCAGTCATTGCATCATTACCGCTAGTTACGTCTAAAATCGAGCGCCTGAAGAATCTCTAAGCATATGCAGAAATTGTCTCAATCGTTCTCGTGCCCCTGGGGTATTTCTAACACCACGCTTCACCCCAGACACCCAAGCGACGCACCAGTTTCTCTAGTGCTTCGCGGCGTCCTTTTTCCTTCTCTCCTCCAGCACCAGCTGGTCGAATCGGCGCACGGCGGGGAACCCCTCCATGAAGGTCTGCAACACCCACCCGAACCACAGCGCGCTTCCCGTCTCGACACCATACCTCGCCAGCCGAGTGCGCGCCACCCACCACGCCTCTGTGAGGTGTATCACCGCGACTGGAAGGGCGATCGCCTTCACCAGCCACACGAACGCCGCGGCGCCGTAGGGGAAGTAGGCATCCAGGAACGCCCACGCCGCCGTCCCGGCATGCAGCAGGCCCGACGTCACCACGGCCGCGCTGAGAAAGTAGAAGCTGACGCCGAGGAACGACAGGAGGCCGACGCCCCGCGGCGGTAGGAACCGGTCGATGCGGATGTCGCTGAGGCCGAGCTTCTCCTGCGCGCGCGCCGCCATGTCCACGAGACGCACGCGGGCGTCGGCGAGCGACTTCATGGGCGGAGAGACGCGCACGGTGTGAACGCCGGTCGTGGACGAGATCGTCAGGGTATCGAGGGTGATGTCGGTCAGCTGGGCGTCGGCGGCGGCGGACGAGGAGAGGCCGTTGAAAGCCCGCAGGTACAGCTTGAGCTCGGCCCCGTGCTCCTTGTTCATGTGCGCCATGATGCGCGGTTTTGGGTTGCTGGAGGCCATCGTGTGTTTCGGTAGGTCTCCGTGGCTCTCCTGTAATGGTAACCTCCTCTACTGGTATTTCGACAATGGGCGGAGACGGGAAGAAGCAAGTCGTCGGGTCCACAGGTGCTCGGAATGAGTTCCACGTTCTGTGATGTCTAAGGTCGTCAATGTGCAGGTGCTGGAGAGACGGGATCGACGAATGCATTTAAGCAGCTTTACGTATCAAGCGGTGCATTGAGTTGAACTCCAGGGGGCTGCACCATGGTGGGGTGAGTTACTTGGGGGCGGGACCTCAGCCTTGACTTGTGGGCCCTTAAACCGTAACGCAAAAAATCATACTTATAAGGCAACTAAGGAAATTTCTTCGGTGCTACAGATGCCCGATTTATACCTAATTTGCGAGGTAATTAAAGGTCATATTTGTGCTAGGTACATCGTACAATCACTAGTGCAAGAGTAGATAGGACTTAATCCGAAGGAAATCGAGAGGTTCTCAGGACAAGACTGTTTGAGTCAAGTTGTGATATTGGTTATGCTTTGAGCTGCTATTCTTTGGCATTGATATAACAGGCACTTATCCTGCTTTCCAAACCAATGAAATAAACGGCTTGATTGACCGTAGCATACTAGGTACTCAACGCTCGTCGTTTAAGGGATTTCCTTAGCTGCACTGAGAGTAGTATGGGGGAGATACATCCTTGCAAGTAAGGCCGCCCTGCGAGAATGTCAATATATTTCTGGCGAAGCATATTGCTGGGGAAACTTACGGCACAAGCAGTGCAACCTGTGTATCCCTGACCACCACACTGTTGGAATTGCGCCTGAGCGCAACCGCCAGCGCCACCGCCGGAGCCACCGCCGGAGCCACCAGTAGGAGCTGGAGCCGCGATCGCGGTCCCAACAGGGCCACTGCCAGCGGTACAAGTCTTAGCACAGCCACTGCTGCAGGTAGAGCCGGCCGTCTTGGTAAGACCGCCAGCAATAACAGCTGGTCCCGGGTTCACGTAGCTGCTCATCTTGGCGTGTATGTTCACTTGGATACCGGGATCGGAGGCCTTAAAGGCCCCAGGGAGCTTCACACCTGCTGGAAGACTGCCGGAACCGCCGGATACTAGAGAGACACAGAATTAGTAGCTCGTAGTATTGAAGCCAAAAGCTGAGATGACCTGATGTGGTCTTGACTCACCTGTGATCTGGAAGCAGGACATGTAAAACTGGGCACCGCCAGACTGGCCTGCAGTGTGAAGAGCAATCACTTCGGCACGGAGCAAGTAGTCGCCCGATGGAGTGTCTGCGGGGATAGGCACATCCATCTTGCCACAGCAGGCGTTGAGGTCGTTGGTTCCCCAGTTGTCACCGTCGCCCACAGATCCCTTTGCGGACCAAGAGTCGGCGAGGATCTTATACCAAGAGGTCGAGCCATCGGCCGTTGTGGCATCCGGGACTTGGCTCAGGTACACGTTGACTGGGCCATAATGAGCACCGCCGATTGCCTCCTGGCCACATTTCCGGTCTCCGGGTTGCTACGAAGCCATTAGTAGATGTTGGTTTGTATAAATTGGCCTATCGTACCGCGTGCATCTCGACTGTGACTGTAGACCCTGCCTTAACAGGGCATTTGCTACTGATGCCTCTTGTACCGCCAACATTGCATCGGATATCGTTACTGTTGACATTGGTCACGGGATTATTATTCGAGGGCATGCGGACGCATTGGGATCCGTGCACCGCAGGTTAGCAGCTTTCATAGTCGCTCGTGGGGGAAGACTTATATAGTCGACACCGTCCACCCATAGATCCTGGAAGATAGAGTGACCTGAGGCCTGGAAGGCGAGTGTCGCCGAGACCAAAGCGTAGGCTGCGGATTTCATTTTGTCAACAACTGAGCTAAGCCAAGGGAGCTTCAATCTCACTGGGGGTAAGCAGACCTGGTGCTGGGAACCTTTCCAAGGATAGGATGCCTCGACCAATGTTATATCTCTCGCTTTAGCGGAATGCAATAGCGAGTTAACCTATGCTTCATAGGCCTCATCGGTTGAATCGCGCCGAATGCTATTAATACGAGAATGAAGCTAATAACTCGCAGGGATATCATTGGTTGTGCGACTCGCAAATCCATAGATGGAACTGCCGTTCGCGGCTGAATACTCCAGGTTTTCCACCAAGCCCCAACCCACGGATTGCAGAGAACGAGCCTATCAACCCCCCAAATGGTCGATTAACGCTTGAAGTTAATATAAATGGTGTGATTCCAAACCGCATCGGAGCATGAATTGCCGACGGACGAGGCGCTAACGGCAAATAGGACGGATTGTATCGACTGGGAGGTCAGGCGGACCGACTGCTGGAATGCAACCGTGAGACAGCGCCGTAAGTTGTTCATATCATTACTGGTAGGTAAGCGTCTATGTTGAGGCGGCCGCTTCTCGCTCAGAAGTGTGCCTCTTAATTTCGCTTTCGCGAAATGGAAGGCCGATCTGAAAGGTAGTTAACCCACGATATGAATGTTGTTGGTTGACACATTCAGGCCATTGCGGCCGAGGCCGAGAAGACGGTGAGTGGATGCTTTCCCATGACGTCGACACCAGGCCCGTCAAAAACTTGCAATGCCCAGAAATGAGCGATGGTAGTAGAATGTTGTACTGTAATCCTGTGGCACTTGCTGTGCCAAACGCTACGGTATGGTGTTCTTAGGCCGATGAGCTATATCCCATAGCCGACTTCCACCATGAGGCTAGACCCCTCTGCTCCATGCGGTGGCCAAATTCAGTCACTGATGTCACTTCTTCAAAATTACCGTGGATTGCCTGGCTTGGCACAGAGACCATGTTTGCTGCCGGCTTTCGAGGACATTGAAAGTCCTTATAACGAAGACCTCGTACAAAGCTCACCCAAGCATTGACATCGGCTTCCGCACCTTCTGCATACATGATGCCCGGCGAACCACTGCTTCGTATGAGAACGAAGGACAGCGCGTGCTGTGACGCTGCCTTTCTCACGCGCTGGAGCTTCTTGCGGCTAGTGATGTGATGGGTCCTGATAAGAGCCGTGAAGAGGCTTGTAGATGTGGTAGCAGTATGCATAAGTGTCATTCATACGTACTGTCTCATACAAAACAAACAAAAGTTGGGATTATCGATTCGCGGCGAGGAGTTGGATACCAAGCCCCCTAAGTTATCCCGGTAGGTTAGACTGTCACTTAGTTAACAGAGTCGCAAGCTGTCTTGACAATGAGAAATATTCAATTATCAGATATTCGAATTTATACAGTGCGGGACTCGGCAGGTAGGTAGGTTTCCATGTTTAATCTAGACTAGACTACATGTAGATAGGTAGGATGATAAACAATTGATATGAGGGCCCGGGTTCTACCCTTGTCCTTTATATACAGGTAAGTCATCACCATCGTATACCCTACCACTACCATCGTACGGAGTATCTGACTTTGCCTCGGACTTCCAGGTCTGAGCAATTGCTTCTAGAACGGGCTCTCCACCAGCACCGATCAGTTTCAGATTTGGAGGAGGAAATGCCGTCAATTTCTTAGAGTGATTCCTATTAAGGGGTCCTGGATACGATATCGAGTTGTTAACATTTACGACGTTAGGAGGATCAGTATTGGAATATCCTGTAGCATCCGCAACGAATTGGAAGACATTAGCTCCAACGTCAAATCGACCTAGGTTTGGTAACCCCCAGTTGTTCTCCATCGTAGACAGGATTGAGAAATGGGTATAAAAAGTGTTGTCAGTAGTTCCCAGAAGTTTCTTAGGCACGGCATTGCCCGTTAGCAAAGAGGCAATGCGATTGGGCTTTGTATAGTCCTCCGTTTCGTCATATGTCAATTGCACGAGTGTCTTCTCGGCGAAGGCCCCATCTGTTAGTAGAGGCTTCAGGAATTCGCGGACCCAATTTGTCGCATAGTCTAATGTAGTGTTGTGTCCGTCGTTGAGCATGTTCGGAGAAATCATAACAAATTGCTATATAAGGTTAGGAGTCAGAGATGACAGCTTATTCGGCTCATTGGAGGGTGAATGGCTTGGGAATACGTACCGGCATGACACCAGCAGCGAAATCGTTTTGGAAGTCGTCCAGCGATAGTAAGTTGAGTAACCGGCGCCCGTCATAGTTAATCGAATCGTACGAGACAAAGGGGCTATTTGGTTCGATTAGCCCGTATACAGTCTAAGCCGATCCTAACTAGAATCGCAACGCACTTATGTTTTCGCACGTAATCCCAAGTACCATTGGGCGATTGGTTTTCTGGTCGCCCTACGCTAGCCTCCGCCATATAGCCAGGTCCTGGCATACCCTCAAAATACCCTCCCCATGATATGTCTTTTGACTGGAGAAGATCGACTATTGTAGATACATTGGAAGGAATTCGGACAACTTCATCATGATCTAACCCCCAGTAATCGCCTCCGACTGCAGCTAAATAGTTCGGCTGGCTTGGGTGCGTTTGTGCATGATAACGTGTTTGCAAGATACCAAATCTCTTCAAGTCTGCGAAGGCAGAGTCTACGACGACCTTATCAAAGTCCTAAGGGAAACAATAGGTATTAGTTACTGGTCTAAGGAAGAAAATGGCGTCCTCTCCCCTGGGTTGGTGATACTAACCTGATTCTCAAGCCAGATACTAATGAATCTATCAAATGCTCTACCAGGAACTACTGCAGCATCCGTAGGGCTTAGTAAACAGCACATAAACAGGCCGAGTCGGCCAATTAGTAGCGATAGCATGATCGCTATATCATTGTAAAATTTGGCTAGGTACAGCTGCGATTGGGATGCTGAAGCTGGAATCTGGCAATATGTGAGATGCGCTCGATAGGGGGTGTCTTATCGTTCAGATGATCGTTACCTGATTAATCTAGGTACTAGGATAGCTGTGCATTAAAAGAGGGATCTGGGATCCTGATAAGTATCTATGCATATAACAGGTAGCTACCTAGGCTCACGAAAGTTTCGAGCCGAAGTAAAGCGCCACCACTAAATGTAAGCATCACATCTAGCATAGGTACTGTGCTTTATTCTATTGGTTTCATATCAGGTTTTGCAAGAACATAGCCCTAGAAGACCATTGAGTTCAACTTCTGTCAGACGTTTCGTAGACATATTAGCCTGCATCACAGGTAAGCTGCGTTATAAATAACTAAATATACAACTAAATAGCATCGCTCGGATATGCTTTTCTTAATGCCGAGCTCCGAGGCGTCAAGTCCGAGCATGGAACAGGCACCAGCCATCGAAAAGCACGTTTGACGTGATCAATCTTATCAGATCAACTTGCAGCATCTAGTTACTTAGACTACCCCTTTGGACAAAAGGGTGCCATACCAATTGCAGCAATGGCGCGAAGAGCCATTGTAAGATCTCAATGTACTTATACCCATATTATAATATTAGCTGTGAGTCAACACCGAGGTCCACACTTTCTAGTTCCCGTTAAAGTCATGGACCCGTAGCTAGCCTTAACACTCTATTACCCTGAACCCTCCTTTGACACAATGGGAGACTCGAGCGAAATTTCAAAGAAGCATCACGTTGACGATGATGAAAACGATGATCAAGATGGCGCAGATGATGATAATAGTCATCAGGGCTCAACGCGAAAACGCCAGCGAGTACGACTTTCATGTCTAGAATGCAGGCGGAGGAAACTGTCATGCTCAAGAGAGCTGCCTTGTGATCGTTGCATCAAATCCGGGACTCCCGACCGGTGCACATATGAGACAAGGCCCGGTGGACCAAACACAGTGACGGCCGCGGCAAGGAACATATTCATCCCAGCGGAAACTCCTTTTGTCACATTTGGCTCAGAAGGGCGCCGCACAAGCAGCAATCAGAACCCCTCTCGCCAGAGCGCTGACAGTTCTGTTGCGAAAGATACAGCGCGAGATCATGAGCGCATCAGGAAACTGGAGCTCGAAGTTGCTCAGCTAAGAAATGCTCTGGCAAAGCAGTCTTCAGTGGACGGCAGCACGATCGTTGCCTCCCCTGCGACAACCAGAGACGCGTCTAAAGATACGCCACCCTCATATTGGACTCATCCCGGTGCTGGCTTCACGAATCCAGATGAAATCGCGCGAATCAAGGCTGCCGAAAATGCGATGTGTTTCAAGAGCAGATATCACGGACCACATAATGCTTGGTCATCACTCAAAAGCATTAACGGCATAGGTCATTTTATGAAGCAGATAGCGGATGAGTGGCTACGGCCTCTTAATATCCAGAAAAAAGATCGGTACAAACGAAAACAAGACCGCGAGAAGAAGGCTGCCGAATCTGACCTTGTTTTAGAAGCACTGTTACCCTCGAAGGAAGAGACCGATTCACTGGTCGCGGTCTACTTGGATCAGTTTGAACAGCTTCATCGAATTGTTCACATCCCAACTTTTAGGAAGGAATACGAGTCATTCTGGGATCCAAACCATACGAGACCTGCTTCATTTTCAGTTCTCGTGTTATCGATGATTTCAGTATCCTGTTGCCTTGGAATGCAAACATCTAGCAAGTATATTGGACTTAAGTCAAGTGCACATGCCATGGCTGAAAAATGGGTTAAGGCTTGCGACAAATGGGCTAGTCAACAAAGCCACAAGCACCGTGGACTAGTGCACTATCAGATTGACTGCCTTCTTTACCTTGCCAAGAAGGTCAACATCCTCAAGAAGAAGCGGTTTTGGACAACATCTGGCGGGCTCGTTCGCGAGGCGATTACTATAGGGTTGCATCAAGATCCCGATACCATCTCGGTAGAGATCAGTCCGTATAATAAGGAGATGAGAAGACGTATATGGTCGACAATGGTTGAATTCGATCTACAAGCGTCATTTGACTTGGGTGTTCCAACGTTGCTCAGTCAGGTTCACTTCGATGTGGAACCCCCTAGGAACATCGACGACGACGGCTTTGATCCAGACTCTACAGAGCTGCCTATTTCCAAGCCACAATCAGAGTACACTTTCTCGTCATATGCCCACTGTAGTCGCCAGAGTATCCCGGCGCGGCTCGAGCTGTACAAGATTTTGACCGGCCCTCCGATAGATCTGGATTGGGAGCAAGTTCTTCAATATACTGACTTGATCACCCACGAGATCGACGCCATACCAGCTTGGGACCTCGAATCCGATAAAAGCTCAGGCGTTTCTCACAAACCGTCACTTGCCTATACTTTACTACATATCCAACTTCGACAATTTCTCATGCCTCTACACCAGCCGTTCCTAAAGTTACGAAAATCCCACTCCAAATATCAGATGTCGGAGCTTATTTACTATACCGCTGCCCGAGATTTGGTCTTGATGCATGATCGACTTTCCCAAAAAGGGATCCGAACTTTGTACTTTCTTCGTGAGGACTCAATCAGCGCAGCAATGAACCTCTGTAATATCTCACTTCTTCAACCTAAAGGTATATCTACGGAGCGTCTACTTCCCTCTGGCTCATCATTAATGGCTTAACAGGTTCAACATCACTCATCAACGGCAATAGCAAAGAGACCATTCGGCTTGTTGAAAAATGCATCGCCTTGAAGGAAGACCGTGTGCTGAGATGCGGCAATAATGATCCCTGGGGCTACTCTAGCATGTGTGCTGCATATGGGCTAATGGAAACTCATCTGGGCCTGAAAACCGCAGAGGCTGCGAAGGCTCAGGCCGCAGAACGATTCATCGGCCTCCACTACAAGCTCCTATCGTATCAAGTTCCCACCGAAGAACATCCGGAGGCGCAGCCAGATGGCGTCGCACAGCAATCGGGCTCAGCTCCCAATGAATTCATCGTAGGTTTATTTTCCTGGGCCTTGATTGATATCAAACTCGATTAAGCGAGTTTACTGACCCGCCCCCTAGCCTATGAGTACGTACTCAACTACCACGCCACAACTGGGATCTACAACGCTTCATCGCGAAGGCTTGCCGCCTTCTATACCTTGGTCGCTGCCACCAACGGACCTCAGTCAGCTGTTGGTGCCGAATCCTGATTTCAATTTTGAACTTCTGGGTTCAGATCTGAATGAACTTTGGGGAGACTGGAATGGGGCAGACTTCAATTGAGCAGGTGGCATTGGGAGGTAGCTTCATGAGTCGATGCTGGATCTGTACATAAAACCATCCCTTCTCATTCTGAAGGCGATGCATTGTAATATGATACCCTACACTCTTCACTACCTTGGACACGTGATTATTTGCTGTAGACTGCACTAGGCTACGCACTTGGGTTTCATTTGGTCTCACTCCTCATTTGATTGGGGTTTGCGTGAGGGGAGAATGCCTTTCGTAACATCGCTTTCTTTTCACGGGTATATAAATCAGCCCGAGTCCCGTTCCAAAATTCAGAACTGAGGAACATGCTACACTAATCCGTTCAATCAAACTAATTAGCTCGGTTTGCTCAACGAAAGGTGCCGACACAATAGGTACACGTATTTCCCCAATCTGCCTGATTGGTAATCTTTTCTCTTTCCCAATACAACATTCTTAGTCATCCTAATGCATATTCTATCGAGGAGTGAGGTGGTATTCTTCCCGAATCGGCGACCCAGCAAGCAGCTTTCCGGCAGCTTCACGGCAACTTCCCGGCCCCCAGAGCCACATTCTGGGTAGCCTATTGGACTGGACGACGGACGATGTGTACAGTAATGACCCCGAAGAAATGGAATTGGGGAATTACTAGCGTCATAGTGATCGTAGTGGCCCGCCGGGCAATTTTCGCTTTGGGCTAATTTAGGTAGCATTGATTCCTTAACTTATGCTGCACTAGGTATGGTCTTCGGTCTTTGCTATTAATATGGTGACTGTTCCCGAAACGTCATTTAAGTAGTTAAGCCCTCGGCATCGCGCTTAATCGAGTCGTGGTTTCTGGTCACCACCATCTTTTATAACTTATTATATATTCTTTTCTCAACTGAGCCTCGTACTATTATCATCATTAGCACACATATCCGACAAGATGTCCCTCTCATTCCTTACCGACATGAACATCTCGTACTTCACCGTGAGTTATAGCGCCCTCATCTCTAATTTTCAAAGGTATAGAGAATGCTAACCAGTGACGTTAGATCCCGGTGGCGGTTATCACTGTACGTCATATTAGAATACATCTTTAATGTTTGAAGTACCACCTCAGAACATGCCCAGTATGCAATTCGCATTAGGACAGACTTGAAGAAGATAGCAGCCACCAAACTTGCCGCATGCCTGATCAATCACACCAAGTTAGAGATCACGCAAGATCGCTAACATTATTCCAAATTTTAAGGCTCTGTGGCCCCGATCCTACTCTGCCTTCCAGGGTCCTGGCCAGAAGTACTTTGACCCGACCAACCCGCGGGCCTTCGCTGCTCGGCTGGAGAAGTCCGACCTGGACAAAGAGGTAAGTTCCGGCCTCCATCATCAATTGATGAATATCCATTGATGGGGTTCCTGGCGAATTTAGACCATAGCTCGCATCCAGCGCGCCGAGGCCGCCAGCTCCAATGGTTTCGAGGGTCTACCCCTCTTCGCAGCGGCCATCGTCGCCGGTAACAGCGCCGGTCTCAGCAACACAGCCATGAACTCGTTATCCGTCACCTACATCCTCAGCCGTATTGTCTACAACTGGGTGTACATCTTCCTCGGCGCCAACCGCAAGATGGCCGGTCTCCGGACCCCGGTTTGGTTTGTCGGTATCGGCTCTGCTTTGACTCTGTTCGTCAAGGCTGGCCTCGCCAAGATGTAAATGGAACTGGCTGGCGTCTTTATATGTATGAGGTAACTGTACGATCTGGTGATATAACATCTGGGGATGATTGTCATGAGTTGCGACAGCTAGCTATTTTACGCTTAATCCAAAACTTCTTCATTGTGTTAGTCATTATTGCATGCTTGTCCAAGTACTGTTGCATAATCGGGCTTCAGTGAACCTTTAAACGATCAAATGCAATGGAGGCTCCAGAGCGTCTAATCACTTAATTGTGTCCAGATTACCCCGCTATAGGGCAAATGAATAGAAATCATCACTACCTTAAGATCGCAAGCAGAATCACCACCCTCAGGTTCAATTGACTGTACACTAAATGATCTAAACAATAGTTGAACATCCTCCGTACGGACCCCTCTCAATGCTCAGACTGATGTCAACCTCGTGATGCGCTGAGTATATCCACCGCCCCCCTCCAACACCTAGATGCTTGCCTCGATCTCGTTCACCATTTACTGTCAGCTAACTTCTCAGATATCCGATTACTTGTTCATGCTATCGCATCATGAGTAAATACCAGCTGATGAACGGAACAATGGTTTATTGGGCTATTGAAATTTTGACAGTTTCCGTTTCGTTAATACGGTGCTGGCAAGATTCATTGTCATGTGTGTTTTGTGGCAACGTGAGCTGCCTTACGGAATAGTGTTCGAGGTCAAAGTAGACTTGAAAGTCCAAGTCTATTCCAGCCAAAAGGGGGGGAATGTGTTGAAGCGAACCCCAGATGTAATAACCATGAGTTGTGAATTCCAAAATACACAAATAGTTTTTATAGCAATCATGAATGTCAACGAACTTCCGTTTAATCTTGTCGAACCCTATTAAACTACTTTCACGTTCCAACCTAGTCCGCCAGTTGAAAACTATACAACTGTGATCAAACTCGTAGTCAAATGACATAATGCAGGGTTCAGGCCTACGTTCGTCAGGCCGGAACCGATGATCCACAGGATCTCGGTAGTCGGAGGACCATGAAGCTACGTGAACGGATTCCGAAAACTCATGGACTGTGACTCGAACCATGCTCTTCGAACCGGTCCAAAAAAGGTAGCCGGAAGCCAGGTATAAGTTCTTGCTATTGTGAGGATCAAAGAACACGTTTAGACAGGCTTTCCAGGTTATAGCCTGGGATGGATTAATGCCTAATCCAAGAATCAAACGTGATGTGTCGAGGTGGATTGCTGCATGGTTAGGGGTCCAGGTGACTACATCACCCCCGTATAACACAGTGGCAACCCTACTGTTTTGGGTGACGCATCGAAGGATCTGGCTAGGGAGCGACTTCTCGTACGCCTGATTATCGACATGATCCCAAACGATTCTGGAAATGCTATATCAGTAAACAAACTTTCATATAGAGTATGGGCAAAACATACAACAGCCGGTCGATTATCCCAATGGCCAGTCTAGAGCCAAGCGATCGCAACTTCAGTGCCGAGCCACGTATTGTACCACTCGGCGGGGTGAAAATTTTGCGTGTCTTTGATCGTAGATCATCGATAGCTATAGCACAACCAGGCAGATGCCATGCCACCTTTCCAGATGCGTAGAAGGCCTTGCGGTCATCTTCTTGAGACAGCTGATCTACGGAATATCGCGTGTAGACCTCAGGAAGATCGCTGGGTTGAGTATGAAATACTGGATCGAGTATATAATGAGCTTTGCTGTCCCATCGCACTTTCTCAATATCGTCCCGCGACTCGAATTGCCTGAATACATGAGACACCCTTCTAAGTTTCATGAGAGTCTCTAGGAACTTGGATCGATTCACAACACCATCAATCATAGCTGGCCATCGGTGACTCGCATATGCTAACATGACTGAATCCGATAGAAACCGCCGTCTCCAAGCCTTAGACACGCATAGACAATGGGCAAAATCGTCGAGCTGTAGTTCCAAGGCAACCAAAATAACAAGCTCAAGCGGCAGCTCGCCGATCAGATCCGTGTGGAAACCGTAGAGCAGAAATTTCAGATATCTAGCTTCCTCCAGTGTGAGATCGTTATCGCCAAAGACAAATTGCCGGAGTTCGGAAAACCTTGGGCTGTGGCTCATGATGACTGATGTAATGGGCTTCGGCGATGGCACACAATGGCTGGCTTGAAGCACTCATTTGCCTGAGATCTGCTATATTTATAGGGAAGGATATGTATGTCTACGTGAGAGATGCTTCGCGAAGAGAGGTTGAGAGACTGCGGTATAGTTGCAAGCAAGGAATAGATGAATAAACTTCATGTTTGCGTGGTCGCATAGATAGTCGCATAGTCGCACAGCCGCACAGGCCAGTTGTAGTGAGGGAGCAATTAATAGTACCGCTAAGTTTAGGTTTTTTATTTTAAGTACGATCACACAGTATTATCAAATCAAATGTAGAAGAGGGGAGAGATGCCTTATGAGAATATATATACCTAATACAATACATATGGAATATGCCTCGTCTATCCCAAAACTGCAATGATGATATAGGTACATGTTACTGAATTACCAAGTACCTAAGGCCAGGTACATACGGCGAGCAAGGTAAGTACAAAGTACTCAAGCCTCTGCATAGATAAGTGCTGATTAGA
This sequence comes from Xylaria castorea, assembly GCA_022495115.1. Lineage (NCBI taxonomy): Eukaryota > Fungi > Ascomycota > Sordariomycetes > Xylariales > Xylariaceae > Xylaria > Xylaria castorea. The sequence continues at coordinate 19,672 of MU382659.1, forward strand.
AGTATAGGTACATGACTAGATTGGGCTGCCCATGACCTGGGCTCATGACACACCCGAGAAGGTTCCCGCTGCCTTTCCTTCCTTCATTCATTTACACTTCCAACCACGATAGCTTACCGATACGTCAACGTAGATGGTTTAGTTGAATGCTTGCACAGTTGTGCGGCATCTAGTCTTTCGGTTTTTCGCGCTTTTTCTTTAAAATCTTGCATAGATTTTACCTTCTTTTGCCTTGGAATGAATGTTGCATCCCTCTTGTGTTCTTTGTCCTGTATATATGTTGAGCCCGTATGCGTATAGTATATTTACACCTATAGGTACCTACGCGTCTCAGTAACTTGACGACGAGCGCCGCGGCGGCCGGCTTGATCTCCCACGACACCGACCGCTGAATGCGAGCCGCCATCATGGCCGACGAATCGACCGCGTCATCCGGCGCACCCCTCCTACAAACCCTCTCTCCCACGGCCCTCTCCTCCTCCCTCTCCCTCTCCAGCTCGGCAAGCTCGATAAGCGATGCGAGCCCGAGCCCGAACCCGAAACGTCGACGTCGAGCCGTTGCTTTGCGCTCTATCGCCTTCACAGCTGCCATCGTGGGCGCGCTTGGTGCCGGCTCAGTCACTGTCTTCTCGCTCTACGGACATCTCTTCCAGTCCCGCCTGCACTACAGCCAGTTCCAGATCAATGGCATTGCAAGCACCATGAGCATCGCCATGTATTTGCCTGTGCCCATCATCGGTTACATGTGCGACCGCTTTGGCCCAGGTCTCCTGTCCTTCATTTCCGCCGTGCTAGCCGGCGGCGGATACACGCTCGCTGCAGCCTTATACCGGAAGGGCATTCAAGAAGTAGAAGGCCATGCAGCCGGCCACAGGACTACATTCGCGCCCATGTTACTTGCTTTTGCGGCTATCGGCACGGGGACTGCATGCTTGTATCTGGCCTCCATCACAACTTGCGCCAAGAACTTTGGCAAAGGGAAATATCGAGGGTTGATGCTTGTTGCTCCCATTGCCGCCTTCGGTTTGAGCGGCATGATCATAAGCCAGGTCGCCAGTCGGTTGCTCTACGAAACCCAGCCCGATGGGACTAAGGGTGATGTCAACGTGTTCCATTTCTTCCTGTTTATTGCCATCCTACTCACCGTCATTGGGATCATCGGTACATTTGCGTTACGAATTGTGGACGAGGCGGATCTTATTGACGAGGCAGTGGAAGAGCTTGAGAGAAGCGGGCTCCTGGAGGGTAGTGAGGTGTTTCGTCGAAGAGCAGATCGAGGTTACGGTACTATCGCACAGTCCACTAGTATCGATGATGAGGACGAAGATTCCGATGCCCTAGATCCATCGAGAGACAATGAAAGCGATATGTACGCGAAGCTGAAGAAAGCTTGGCTTCTCAATGCTGAGACCAGGGCTTTTTTGGCCGATCCTACCATGTGGCTCTTTGCCATTAGCTTTTGGCTCATCGTCGGGCCTGGCGAGTCGTTCATTAACAACCTCGGAACTGTCATTGGGACTCTAACTTCGCCGAATACCTATTCCAAACCGCCCTCTGCTGCTACTCATGTCTCTATCATGGCTGCAGTGAGTACAGTAGCACGAGTAGTGGTCGCCTCACTGAGCGACCTCTTATCACCAACTCCGGAAAGCCAGCATATTCAAACTGGAAATCCACATTCCCTTCCTGTTCTGCGACAAAAGCTGCAGATCTCGCGTGTGGTTTTATTTGTTATATCAGCCTTGGTTTTCTCGGGCGGGTCGTTAGTGTTGGCTTCGGGCGTAGTACAAGAGCACGCAGGCCGCTTTTGGATTGTATCTAGTTTGATTGGTGCTGGCTATGGTGCAGTGTTCAGCCTCACTCCTATTATTATCACCATGATCTGGGGGGTTGAGAACTTTGGCACCAACTTTGGCATTGTTGCTCTGACACCAGCCCTTGGCTCCGTAATATGGGGAATCATCTACTCTGCGGTCTATCAAGCCGGGGCTCGTAACTCGGCCTCGTTCGAAGATGAAGGGACGGGCGAGGATGGGTTCTGCTATGGAAAGCAGTGCTACGCTCCAACATTTTGGGCAATGACAGTGTCGATCTGGATTGGGGCATCTATGATTGTTTGGGCCTGGAAAGGTAAGAACGGCTGGTCATCTAGAGGCATTGTGATATAGAGTCAAATACAGACGGTGAAGTTATAGACTTCCATATATAGCTAGACACTCTATGAAGGCTTACTTCTCTTAGATCCCATCGCTCTTGCAGGGTTCAATGACTAGTGACACTACTAATTAGAACTAAGAAGGAAGTTATGTGTACCGAAAGAGGACCACCAGCAAATAAGTGTCGAACGCGTGCGTGACATTTACCCAGAAGGTGCATCACTACTGTAAGGAGGACGGAACGTTACGTCCATTTTTGGTCTCTCGGTGAGGCTAATCATCAGTGAGAAAGGTAGAGGATACTACATTATACAGCGTCTCCTATTGTCTCTGTTTAAGCATCCGCTTCGCAATATCATATTCATACGTAACCATCCAATATCCAGCCATCTTCCAACGCCCAACACTGGTCCAGGGAGCTGTGTTCGGATCACATTGGGGCAATGGAAAACAAAGCGATTTGCAAAAAAAAGCTCTCAGCTGGCTAGCTACGCATACATAAAAGAGATCAACAATGCAGGTTGTGCGGGGAACGCGGTACTGCCATGCAGGCACATCTACCAATACGAGAGCTTGGCACTGTCGATCCCGTCCACCACGCGGTTAACCAACGTCGACTCTCCTCCCAATCGAATCGGAGGATCCGGACATGATCTCCTGACCGCTGAATAGCGCTCTCGAGCCGGGACTTGGGGTTTTTGGGCATCGCTGCGTACTACTACACCATTTAGCGGCCCGCGCCCCAATATGCGGTGGCGATGGGACGCACAGATACGAGGTGTTTTAGACATACCATCTAACTACTTGGGTATGTCCAACCCCCGCGGCAGTACTGCCCGTGGGGAGTTGAGAATCCGGGGCGTTTGGTCCTTATTAGTAACATGGACATTTAAACCAATGGTTAGGAATTTGGGTTGCTCTTCAGAATTGTATATATAAGGATAGACGACGCTGTTCAATGTCGGGGTTTTAAGCATCGCCATCTGCCATCATCGCTTCAGAACAAAGAGAATAAGAGCTACTCGGAGCTTTATATAACTAAACTCAGATATTTCAACTCTTCGTTCGACGAACACACTCTTACATCAGCCCGTTCTTAAAGCAGCCTTCGCCAATATGCAGCTCACAAGCACAATCTTCGCGCTCTTTTCCACCTCCGCTCTGGCGGCGACCCTGTCCACATTCGCATCGACAGAATGGACTCTCCAGTCGCTGTCGCGGGCGATCGACACCGGTGACAAGTCGGTCACCTGGAAGTTCGGGATCAACACGAACGAGACTGGGGTGGCCATCACGCCATGCACGTATACCGTAAAGGCCGTCGCTCCGGCACCGGCTACCCAGTCGAACGGTGGGCCGGTCAAGTGTGGCGCCTTCAACATTACTAGCGGTTGGAGCGGTCAATTCGGCCCGTAAGGATGATCTTCCTCCCCCACAATTCGTTCTCAAAACGGTGATAACTGACTCCGAGTGTTCCAGAGGCCAGGGGTTCACCGTCATCTCGGTCGTTGACTATTCCAAGAAGCTTATTGTGTACGCGGGATACACAGACAATATGGTCTCGAATAACACCCTCGTTAACCCGAATTTGAGCTTCCCTGTGCAGACGCTGCAGTAGATGGGGTCTTGATACTTAGGAATGTTAGCCGACAAGGTTGTGGGATGTCATGGGATGAGGGGCCCAGGGAAGACGGAGGAGGGTTAGCGTTGGGCATTGTATTGGGTAATAACTAATCTGTCATGGGTCAGGAATTGGTAATGCCACGCAGGAAAAAAACTACAGTATTGCTCTCTAGCAAAAGACCTTGCTTGACGATTTTGATGCGCATCAAAATGAGCACACAGAAGCTACTATTGACTGAACACCTACGTCGACCAGCAGATGAAGCCGTATCCAGACACCAAGCTGCTTGCATTGCATGGCTTGTTGAGAGGGGGCCGGGGGGCTGCCCGTGCTAGTTTCACCTAGAGTTAGACAACGAATGCAAAATAGCTACCTTGCTGGAAATCTCACAATAAGGTTTTTGCTTTTGTCAACACGTCCAGCTACATTAGATTGCCTGTAAATGAGCGTAAAAAGGGCAATGTTGTTTGAAAGATCTGAACATCGTACTTTACTAGAGACCGTACAAGTTGCGCGTTTCGGCATAAGTGATGATATGATAGTTTCGCGTCCTACGGCGTGATCCTAAGTCAAGTGTCTTACCAGTTTGTGAGCCGATATGCAATTTATTCGAAGAAGCTTCTCTTAGGACATATTCAAACGTGTAGGATTAGGTATCATGAAATATAATACATGGCCCTAACCCCTATGAGGAGACTCCTACTGTTCCCTATGTCCGTTCAGCAAGACTTCTAAAGATCATCTGGGATTTATGAAGCAATTGATGGCTATTCTATCTTAAACGAGCGGAAAATTTCGATATTGAGAGCACCACAGTGAAGGATAGTAATTTGGGTTAGAAGAATTTAAACTGGATGTAATTCAAACAATAATTCAAGCAGAATAATCCAAACAAGTGTAATAAATAGAATATATAGTAGAGCTCGACGCCAGATTACAGCTCTATACAGCAGTCTCCCTATCAGAAACATGGCGCTTTCAAGTCTTTACCGCCATGTTAGCTATTACCTTGAAAATCATATCATTTAATTACAGTCAATTCACATGATTCATATCATCCCACATTACACCAGCTTCTTGAATACTTCCTCATTATCAACGGCCCAGTAGCGTTACTATCCACAACAATAAGAAACGCGCTGATAGTTCTAGTTGCTTCGCTCATCGGACACAGTTCCCGTGTTGAAGATCTCAGATGCACCAGAAAGCGAAGTGCGGGAAGCGTTTACGAAATATACAGCAATTAGACATAGAAGAAAGGTGTCGACTCATTAGGTAGACTGATTGATGCGGATACTCTTAGAATCATAACTTCTCATCGATTCTGGCTCGTCGCTATATTGAATTACGCGGCGAAAATCGCGCATCGAGAAATAGACTGAGAGCAGGTAAAACATATTCCTAGCCAAAACTCTTAACGTAAAGTGATCGCTAGACGTTTATAGGATGAATTCAACTCATCGGTGCAACTTTAATTGTTTGTATCGATTAAATACAATACCTATGAGAACCTTGCGATTATGGTGCACATACACAAGATAAATAATATTGGGCTTAGGCTCCAAATTTGTTGATATACTATTGTGGGATAAGAACAGTAATAGTCAGATATACAGCTGTTTTACATAAGATAATTACTACTAGGGAGTCAAGTACCATTCAGTGCCATCTTTGTTGCTACTCGCAGGCTTGTTGAGTTATATAATACTCAAAGATTATATTGAAACAGCGCACATCAGAAGCAACTATAGAGTCTCGGGTGTAAGTACCTGTTTCAAAAAACAACGCGAGTGTGTGTTGCTTTAAAAGCTCTTCAATTTTCGATATGGGAAGGCTATACATTCTATTCAATATTGGAGCCTAGCCGCGGCCGGGGTATCGAAGCGAGTAAGCGGAACGCCCTGTCAAAAAGAGTGAATTTGCGATTAAATATAGTAGCATCTTATTCTTTAGGTGTAGTTAAATCTTGCAATATATTACTGAAAAATGAACCTCGATATGTAGATCGCCGACTGAGATCAAGTATCAAGTCACTAGCGACGGATACTAATTACACTGAGATAGCTCAAACGTAAGAATGTATTATGCCAACATTCCGCGGCTCTAGAAGTTATGTTCTACACTCATCTTATTATCTGGCTTGGTGTTATTCGTGTCACGCACGGAACGCTACGGAATAGCCCCCGGAGACAGGTGGTGCCTGGCACGGGCCTATGGCCCGAGCATATGAAACTAGTTAAGTAGATCCTGCTATATAGGTTAGGGGTTTCCTTCCTTTTGTAATATCATTACTCAACACTGAAACTACGAGCAGTGAGAAGTATGACAATTCGCTTGCACCATTTCCGTGGTATTCTTAGCCGGCTGACATATGCAGGAAAATGGGGCTGTGCCATTGTTACTGATAGACAAGGTGACTTATGTTGATATTCGTGTTGAGGGATCAACAAGTTCGAATCATGTACTTTTGAAATCGGCTGGAAACTAGTTCATCGTGTTATTAAATCTGTCATACTCGGTTGTTAACATATTGATAAAGTCTAGCAGATTAATTACTACCTAAGACACTCTCAGAAGCAATCAACCTGATCCGAGCAACCCAGATGGATGACTTACGCTAAACCTGGTCCACTTTGAACGGATGGCGGAATCCTAGGATTAAGGGGTGTAACAAGGGCTTGAGTTCAAGGGCTTGGAAGAGTGATCAAATTGCAACAATCATCTAAGGCGTCAAGGAGGCTAAGAATGCTGAGTAAGATGGACACATTCGTTCCGTCCCCGGCCGCGCCATCCATTCGAGTATAGGCATCACGCTCATATTTTGAGACACGGACCGAGGTATTGGAAACATTATCTTCTCAATGGTCTCTTTAAAACCACTTTTACAAATCCATGTTATAGTCCGCTGATAGGTATCCATGCGGGGTTGGCGGATCCGCATTCAACATTGTGTGCCTGGATCGAAATCTAGCCACGTTTCTCACCTTTAAGATCTGGATCACATGTTAGGAGTCTGGATAACTCAGCCTTCCAAGAACAAATTGAGAGAATGTCCCGAGGCATTGGAAAAACAACAGGGGGTTTGAGCTGCCGAGTCTATATTACCTTGCGTCGAGGTGGTGTGTAGCATTGCTTTTTGTGGGTTTCTAAGGGCGTCGTGGGGAGAAGGACGGTTGTTAGCTTATTTCAGTACTACAGTATCACAGTACTATGTTGTACTTATGCATGGAAATGAGGATTGTCTAAATTAATGCAGGCCCAATCGCGAGAAACAAAATCGCCGGTCGTAAATGTTATGACGCTACGCTTGTAGAACATAGAAGCACAATGAATATCCAGCTATAACCAACCTACGAAGGGTGTTTTGGACTTCTTCACGCAGTAACGATGGTCTTAATCCCCCTCAAAGTTGAATTCCTAGTGAGATTCTCACGGCAAGGAACTCCGCTAGCGTCGTACCTATTCGCGAATGTACATATGTAGGGCTGGCGAATACGGTATCTTGCTCGTGGATAGCTTCATATTTAGTACGTTTCCCCGCAGATGTGGATGTACTAGGTTTGTCTAGTGCGAGTATAGGCTTTGCCAAGCTACGTGTTGCAGGCATCCTTCCCGATATACCTTATTCTGTCATTCCGTCTCCAGCTTATTGGGTCATAACTCTCTTTCATCTGTAGGGTTTAGACCACTATACGGAGTAAGCACCTTATCCAAACCCGACCAGTCTCTCTAGGTCAGAACTGGACTCCGTTAACTCGAGGGATAGGTGGTATAAGTTGTTTGTATCTGGCATACTGGGCCGCTACCTGATGATATTAGAGCGACCGTCGCCGGCCGTGAAGGTATTCAAGAGTACAGAAACAAGGGTGCTAAATGGCGAGCCAAATATCGAAGCAAGAGCCGGAAACACTGTATTCCGAGCTAGGATAGTTAATGCTGTACACTAGACTAATGCGCGCCGTAGCTACAATACCACGGGCTCGGTCACGGGTTCCTAGGATGGTTACGCGATGTGCGGAAGATTGGTCGACGAAGCGCCGATCCGTGTGGAGAAGCATAAGATAGATTAGGTACAAGCGAATCATCATACCCAGTACGGAGTACTACTAAAAGGTGGTACTCATACGTATTACAGATGACTAATATAGGAAAAGAACATAGCCCGATTCAATATGTAGCATAGGAGGCGCGGTCCTCGGATTCTATAGACCGAAAAGACAAGGCAGCTAATACGAAGACTTTATACATAGATATGGCGTACACTTTCATCACACTGACGAACCCCAACGTTGACAAATGGACGGGATGCGGTCTGACGTCCTTGATAGTGGGGTTTATCCCCGTGGGGAAGCCGAAGAACCTTGCAAGGGTACAAGGATTAAAAATCCATATTCTATTTCCCCTCATGATTTATACCTGGAGCAACTTCGATTTTGGGAAAGTGTTGCGGATATATTCCGAACTATTAACTTATGCACTTGGTCTTAGAAAGGTCGCTTTCCGAGAAATCCACTATGGTGGTACCGCAGCACGCAAGGCATCCCTGTTTTGGGCTGCATCCGACTTCAAGGGATGGTAGGGCGGTGCGATCAGCCAGCCACGCATCGCGAACAAAGGGTTGCATCTATGGCTTATATATAGGTAAACAGTACACTGCCTCATTCAGGTAGGATGGAATGTAGGCAGACTGAACTGGACGCGTCCTCGCCTTCTTCCTCCAGCAGTTTCAGCGTTGACCGGCAAAGGGTGCGACAAGTCTTTGGACCTGCTCATCAATGACTTCTAGCTTTTTCTAGCTACGAGTTTCGAGTTCCCGAATCCTTTTACGTGTCAGTCAACATGAAGGGATCTATCATCTCCCTAGCCCTCTCCGGCTTTGCTGCTGCGGTGCCCTTGAGTCCCGCTCCTCTCGAGGAAAGGGCCACGGCCTCTATCGTGACATCTCTAGGGACGGTAGTCGGTTCTTCCTTACTCGGAGTCGAGAACTTTGCTGGAATTCCCTTCGCCGACCCGCCGGTGGGAAACCTCCGCCTTCGCCCACCACAGAGACGAACGAAATCTCTCGGGACCTTCGATGCCTCTGGTATAGGTCCCTCCTGCCCACAGATGTACTTCTCTACTCAAGGGGATCTTCTTACGTCGGTGCTTGGTAACCTGACCAATACACCATTCTTCCAGACCGTGACAGATCAGACGGAAGATTGCCTGACGATGAGAGTACAACGACCAGCTGGGACGAAGCCTAATGCGAAACTGCCTGTACTTTTCTGGATTTTCGGTGGCGGCTTCGAACTCGGTAGCCCGCAGACGTATGATGCCAGCGGTCTGATCTTGAACGGGGCCATCCAGAACAAACCCTTCATTTTCGTATCTGTCAATTACCGCGTCGGGGGGTTTGGTTTCTTGCCAGGCAAAGAGATTTTGGCAGACGGGGCCGCCAACCTGGGGCTCTTGGACCAACGCATGGGTCTTGAATGGGTCCAAGACAACATCGCCGCCTTTGGAGGTGACCCGACCAAGGTAACTATCTGGGGAGAGTCAGCTGGCTCCATTTCCGTCTTCGATCAAATGGCACTCTATGGCGGCAACAATACTTATAAGGGCAACAAGATCTTCCGTGCCGGTATTATGGATAGTGGTAGCATAATACCCGCAGACAAGGTCGACTGTGACCGCTGCCAAGATATTTATGACCAGGTCGTCAGGTCCGCCGGTTGCTCTAGCTCTCAAGACACTCTTCAATGTCTGCGTTCTGCCGACTTTGCAACTTTCAGCTCGGCTGCGAGTAGTGTTCCAGGCCTTCTCAGCTACACATCTGTCGCGTTATCATACCTTCCTCGGCCGGATGGTGTCATCTTACCCGACAGTCCAGATGTATTAGCTAAAACTGGCCGATATGCTGCCGTACCTATGATCATTGGTGACCAAGAGGACGAAGGAACTCTATTTTCGCTCTTCCAATCGAATATCACAACAGAGGCCCAACTTATCGATTATCTCTCTACTGTATTTTTCCAAAAGGCATCCAGGGACATGGTGACCGACCTCGTAGGGACCTACAGCCCAGCCCTTTCAGCTGGGAGCCCCTTTAGGACTGGCATTTTCAACAGCCCCTATCCCCAATTCAAACGTCTCGCTGCCATCCTCGGCGACCTTGTATTTACCTTGACACGCAGACTATTCCTCCAGATCAGTTCCGACGTGAACCCCAACGTCCCATCTTGGTCTTACTTGGCCTCCTATGACTACGGCACTCCCATCCTTGGTACATTTCACGGTTCCGATATCTTGCAGGTATTCTATGGCATCCTTCCTAACTATGCGAGCAAGGCTATTCAGAGCTACTACCTCTCTTTCTTGTACAATATGGATCCCAACAAGGGGACGTCAATAGAGTTTGCGAACTGGCCCCAATGGAAGGGGGGGAATCAGTTGATGAATTTCTACAACGACTATAGCACTCTATTGAAGGATGACTTCAGATCAGGTTCTGCCCAATGGCTTAGCCAAAATGTGGACAGTCTTCACGTTTAGAGATCATGGACATAGGCGACTGGGTAATTGGGCGACGACAGATGAATTTAAAATATGCGTGTGGTACTCTCACTTAATACCGTTTTTATATCGCGGATGCGTGATATTCCATGAGTGTATCTTGCCACTAAGTTTGGAATGGGAACTAACTAGAACATGGAGCTTGATGACCTGGGGGCAAACAAGATGTTAACGCTCCTGTTTTAGTCCGTAACTTCTGCAAATAGATCCCGGTTGCCCTGTTTTCTATTCCTCGATCAGCCGTTTCTCGGCAGCTCCGACCTATCACAGCAGCTAGGCATGGGTTTGATCCGGTTCACAGAATGACTATAGTTCCAGTCCTACTCTTCTTTACTAACATTGATAATAGCCTGGATATATGGAAAGGAGAGTACACTAACAACCTAAAGATAGCTGTGTTTCTGTAGCTGATATCTTGCTACACATATTGGAACTACCGATCCTGAGTGGCCAGTGACATAGAACGTCAATACAAGAAATATAGCCACTTTACTATTTAATCGTGCTCGATGCAATTATAACGAGAATTATTACGAGCAGCGCGGTGATCGCAATTTTTGTCACCGTAGTTTCAGCCACCCCTAGGCACAGATCCCGCGCATAGACTTATCATGTCTAAACCAGAAAATTCTAGAGATACCAGCCAAAAAGGGTAGAAGCATAGGTAAAGTAACCATTGGCTTATTTCTAGTTGTCCTTGAAAAAAGAGGGGAATTTGAAAAAAGATGACAAGAGTGAGATTTGAACCCATTCGAATCGCCCCCAGAAGCATACTGCCTAGTCGTACAGGTAGCATTATATAGGAATAATAATCGGAATGTGTCACTAAGCACGTTATGTCTCTGGTGAGATGGCCGAGTGGTTATGGCGGTGGTCTCAAGTTAAACTTACGCTATTCAATAGCGGTGGATGCCACTGGAGCAATCCTCAGGGGTTCGAATCCCCTTCTCATCATTTTGAACTTTTTACCATCTTTTCGTCCTAGCATCAATAGCGCAAATTCTAAACTTCTTGATGCACTTCTTGATGGCCCGGAGCCGGCCTGACCCCCTGGAACCTTCCATAGTTGGACAATCTACCAAGTTACAGGACCGCGTCGATGGTGGTACCAGCTCTGTCCGTCGTTAGAGCGGCTCTCTGCGCACATGTACTAAGCTCGTTGGCCGTAAAGTGAATCTCGTAGATTATATATAACTCCTACCTAGCGTAGATTTGGCCAAAACTTGGCATCATATATAAATAGATTCGCTATTCCTTACCTAGGTACTCCTGACCCTAACCCCATCTCTGTATGATAACTCCTCGCTAGTAGTTCCGGGGTGTCTATGTGGCGATGGTTGTAGGGGCAATTTTTGGGTGCAATATTGCGCCAGGCATACACATCAATGGAACATTTGGCTTAAAGACCTAGGTCCCTTCCTCCAACTTGGTTGTTGCATCGTGGAATCAACAAAGTGCGGCTGACCAGTTTATACTGACATTTATATCAAGCCACCTTATGTTTGTTCTCAAAAATCAATAACATATTCACGACTGGCAAATGAAAAGCATCTGGAATCCTCGATGTTGGGTTCTGAGATGAGTCCCAAGCGTTTCAGTGATCTCCTACTAGTACACATTCGAAGAAACTGAAGGAAGGCGACCGTTCCTCATCATACAGTCCGCCGTGAGACATTTGCCTGTCACTTTACCTCTCCGCAGAAACTGCCTCGACTCGATATCAACCATTTTCATCCTCATGAACAGTGTTCATAATGGCCTTATCAATAGTTCCCGCGACTTCCTCACCGCCCCGTACGTTATTAATTAAGACATTCGATATAGTAAGTGCAAGCAGTGTCGCCATTGCTAGGGGTGAGTCATCACGTCTTACAGATATCCCGAAATGATAGAATTATATATAAACCAAATACAGATCAAGGCCAGCACAGCTTGAAGACCTGGTATTGAAGCGAAGACCAGGACTACGTAACCTCACGTTAAATTGAGCTGTGGCGATTGGCCAGGAATGACAGTGTTGGTGAAGTGGCCTCGGGGGCCGTACTGATCATAGGCTGAGATGGTGGTCACTGTGAAGTGAGCGATGAAACCATCGCTGATCGTATGTTTGTTCGGTCTCTGTGAGGGTGTCTGAAATGATTCGCTGGGGAAGCTCGAACCCTGGAAACGGCCAATTGTTGATACGCCATTGAGGGAATTGTTGATGTCAAGGTCCCCCATCCAATCGCACCAGCCATAATTCGGGCTTGCGTATTCAGTATAGAAAAGAGCCCTCTAGCTGTCTCGTTTCGATCATAAAAGTACATCAAGTCACAGCGCTGTTGCATAGAAATAGATCTATGTCGTTGTCTGCTGAGAAGATGGTGTATATTTGCGTATATTAAGTACTACAGGGGTGATTGGTGTCCGAAATATAAATCGTATAGCCGAGCTGCGCCATCGGCACGATGAGGACTTCTGTCCCATTTTAGCCATTAAACGTAATAGCTGTTTCATCAGAGGGTATAATACTGCTCTTGATCCTTCAGAGATCACATTCGGGGTAGAATTCGACTTCTCTTGCAAGGACGTTCCACTGTGTTAAATTCTGATTGCATAGCCCATTCTGGGTAGTCTGCGATAGTGTTTACGTGGTGTCTCGACTCAGAATCAAATGTTGCACTGCGAAACTCCATTGAAAAATCGTCTCCGGACTCCAGCCCAATAATAGTAGAGCCAACCGCACCGACTTCGTAGTCAAAAGCCGAAGAGCGTTGCAAGGTTCAGCGATAGGGTGATGTCAGCCCAGCAGCGATAACATTATAGAGGTTCGTGTTGTTGTCTTCCAAATAGACTCTTCTATCGAAGGCCTTTACTACTCCGACGAAAGCACCACGGACAGTCGCAGTAATGAGCTATCTTCTCAGGAACTTGAGGAGTAGCTGTCCTATTTACTCGCGGTGGTGGTGGAAGTGTTTATCGGTTGATGGCATAACCTAGTACATATAGACGGGGGAATCCGTTGGAACAAGGGAGATTGGTACACTCCATTAAGTAGATTGTACGGCGTGCAGGGTATAGTGCGCGCGCGTGGGCAAGGGTGTCGGCGAGAGAGTTCGGAGAGAGTATTCGGCGAGGGGATTCGGAGACAGTTTCGGCGAAGGGTACTCCGAACGCTACAGTATGTAGCTTTTGCCGAAACTACACCGAATACATACGTACGAAAAACAGCGCCGATCTGTCAGAACGTCGGAGAATCTCTCTCTTGCCGCTCGTTGAACTTTTGTTCTCGTTTGTTTGAACAAGAGGTCATCACGGTTCGATCCGCAGTAGTATTGACGCCCTCTCACTGGGAATTGATGTAGTAATATTTTCAACTCGGTTGCAATTACAAAGAATTCCGCGCCGGTTTTCGTCTACGTTTTTGTCTTATTGTGTTTGTGCGATGGCGATGATAACGACAGATGAGAGCGCGGCGTCGATTGCGGCTAATTCAAACTTGCCTACCGCGGTCGAGACAACGACGTTGCCCCCTTCGTTGCAGTACTCCACAGCACTTGAAAAAGCAAGCATTCAGGAAACTCCTACGCCATTTCAATCACAAGAGAAGCACGAAACTAAAGACGCAATAAATGAAATTGACCCCGAGAAGAGCGGGTCCGTTGGTGATGCATCCCCAGCACGAGAGGACGAGTCTCAGTATCCCTCCTTTTGGAAAGTGGTGCTCTTGACCATCGGCATTAACTTTGCCATCTTCTTGGTGGCTCTAGTAAGACTCCACGTTATCTAGGTAGTGGTGGTTATGGCATGTGTCTAGCTAACCCTTCGTTTCTGATGTAGGACGGGACTATTCTATCTACCGCCATCCCGGCTATCACCAAGGAGTTCAACTCGTTTGACGATGTGGCCTGGTACGGGTCATCGTACCTGTTTGCGGTCTCTGCCTTGCAGCTGCTTTACGGCAAGTTGTACACGACAAACTCTGTTAAATGGGTTTTCCTGTTTGCCGTCTTCATCTTAGAGGTCGGTTCTCTCGTCGCTGGTGTGGCTCCAACCTCGAATGCTCTCATCGTTGGACGTACCATCACTGGTGTAGGAGCGGCCGGCATCTATATTGGTGCCATTCTTATTATCGTTACCACAGTTCCCTTGCGACAACGACCTATCTATACTGGTATCCTAGCGAGCACACATGGCCTTGCCAGTGTGGTTGGCCCTATGTAAGTCACCCAATCACTTCAAAAGTTGCACCCGGACTTCTAACTAGACCTAGCTTGGGAGGCGCTTTTGCTGACCACGTAACATGGCGTTGGTGTTTCTACATCAATTTGCCAGTTGGCGCTGTCACTCTAATATTCCTCTTCCTCTTCCTCCCAAACTGGCCGCCCACACGGCCTCGCTTGCCATGGAAGGAACAGATAAAGCAGCTCGACCTGATTGGCATTTTTTCCCTCGTCCCGTCCGTTATCTCCCTACTGCTTGCCCTGCAATGGGGCGGATCTAAATATCCTTGGAGCGACGGCCGCATCATCGCCCTTTTCGTCGTTTTCGGCGTCTTGGCTATCGTCTTCTGGTGCGTGGAGCTCTGGCAGAAAGATTTAGCTACCGTCCCTCCGCGTATCTTGAAGAACAAGAACATAGTCGGCGGCGTATGGTATGGTGTATGGTTGGGTGCTGCTGTTTTCGTCTTCACGTATTATCTACCCATTTGGTTCCAGGCAATTGAGGGTGTATCAGCCACAGAATCAGGCATCCGTACCTTACCCAGTATCCTTGGCCAAGTTGTATTTGCCTTGGTTGGTGGTGGCTTGGCGACCGCACTAGGCCAGTTCGTCCCGTTACTTATCGTGTCCTCCATCCTCTCGGCAGTCGGTGCTGGCCTGCTTAGCACCCTGAAAGTTGACTCCAGCATCGGCTTCTGGCTAGGATATCAAATAATTATGGCAACTGGTGTAGGTATTGGTTCCCAGAATGTGAACCTTATCGGTCAGGTGGCTGTTCCATCAAAGGATATAGCCATAGCAACCTCCATCCTGTCATTTTCCGGAACACTCTCTTCTTCGATCTTCCTAGCTGTAGCCCAGAGCGTCTTCCAGAATCAGCTCATCCACAACTTGGCCGTTAAAGCCCCTGAAGTCGATGCGATCTCCGTTTTTAGTCAGGGTCCTACAGCCTTGAGGACCAGCGTCAATGCTGAACAACTTCCCGCCGTCCTGGTGGCGTATAACGAGGCAATTATACAGGTGTTTTATGTGGGTGTTGCTGCCAGCGCTTTATCTATTGCTGGGCCTATTTTCATGGACTGGCTTTCCCTGAAGCAGCCAGAATCGCAACAGTCAAAGCCCATCCCAGACACAAGCGAGGGCTCGACTGCTGATGAACAGTCTGCTGACCTTCAATCCGGTGACGCCTAATAGCAATTGGAACATGGCGGGCGTACGACCCTTTTGATCCCAAAGACCTTCCGTGCAACAACTTCACCTAAAGGATTGTTGGAATATAAAAGTTGATGGAATTGAGTTTATAGTAATACCGTCTGATAATAAAATTATCTATAAAGCTGTAGCATAGTTGTTGCAACAGCAGCCACGCATCCGCTACACCAATAAAGCCACAAGATCCAGCAATGCCTCCATTCCCGACGCATTCAGGGCTTAGTGCGTAAGACTTACACCCCGAACAGTATGGAAATTGGTGGGGTCATTAGAAAAGGCCAGAGCTGACTCTTAGCGATTTCGTCCAGCCTCACTTCAGATTGGGTGATTGGGGGGGGGAAAGAGGTGTACGGGAATACTCAGTAGATAGAGCGCTAGAGCGAGAAGAGCGGCGCCATTTAGGGGCATGGTACACTCTCTCACAGTATAAAGTAGCGAGGCACCCTACATTTTTTATACAGGCGCCCCAGGTAGTGTGAAGTAGCACCACCCGATGACTCGGAGCGGGTGGAACAACCTCGGTCGACGGCTCCGTGTTCTTCTTAAACACGGTTCCTCGAGTGGGGCGGGGCGCCGAGGTCCGGTGTGGCGCTTCGGATACGACCAACACCGCGGTTAGTTTAACTAACATCGCCCGGCACATCTGACAATTGCCTGATATTGCCGTCGCCACTAGATCATCCCATGTGCGTCTAAGATGGCGGCTACCCTGGACCGACAGGGCGCCATTATCAGTGTATAGCAAGTATTTATTGCAGTCGTCCAAACTGGTGGGACACGGCATGTAAAGATCGGACGAATCTCTGGTTTTAGTGCCGGTTTGGTATCGTTGCCGCTGGCACTTCACTACAGATGGAAGGAGACATAGCTTGTGCGTATCTGTGTAGCACAAATCACATAGCCATATCTAGATACTACATAAACTCGGGTCCGGAATTTATCTGTTAGGTGTGCCTAGTGGATTCAAGATCTCCTCCTCGTGTTCCCCAGCAATGAGCTGTTCCGCTAATGCATAGCTGATCGGCTACTGGTAACTAGCTCCCGTCGTTAGTCAAGTGCTCCCCCACCCAATGCTACATGTACCTATCCATGTACTCTGCCAAGAAAAGGGGTCTCGACAGGAATCAATAGATCTTCTCGACGTTTATTGAGGTTGTCGCAGCAGATTTTACATAAGGTTAGTCGACGCGTCATCTGAGATACCTTACGAAGCATCGGTATCCTTCTGAATCAGCTCGTTGAATTTAAAGGACGAACTAGGCGGATCGAACTCCCAAACTTTGCCCCCCAGCCAGCGCCTCCTTTCCCTAATGCCAAGAGGTCGCCCTAGTCGCTCGTCATCCTCGAGGGTGGCGGAGGACTCTGTAGCTTGATGCCCGGGGCGGAAGACGCCAAAGAAGTGACAAAATGTAATAGTATTTCATGCTGAGATTGACATACCTATGCCTCTACACCTAGTCTTCTCTCTGTGTTCTATAAAGACAACTGAGGAAAATTACCCAGCAAGAGCTCGATGTGATGGGGCAGGATTACGGGCCACTCACCAGATGTCACATTCTGGTTGCTTGCAGGGCGTAAAACTAAGTCAATGGATAGACTCTAAGAATATAACTTGCAGATATCAATTTACGTTTAAATAGTATATATCTTCATGATCATGAAGCATTTACAGACTACCCGTATTTCCAACATAGCTTCTTCGTAGTGAAGTGTCACGAGGCAACGCTAATATTTGAAACCTTGAACTAATTAAGTAGCTACCTGGATGTGTCGCTGTACAACATTCACAATCCGTTATGTTATCTTTTTTTATTGAATTCTTTTCATTTTTAGAAAATTCAGTGTGTGTACCTGGAAGAGCGCTTCTTATTAGTTCACCACGTTGTGCAATTGTATGTGCATAGCATTGAATATAGGCTCAGAAGCGCCCGCATCTAATTCTAGATAGGTATAAGTCTAACCCTGCAACTCTTGTATCTTTTCGACTAAGAGCTCAGAGAACGTCCTTAGAATCTCAGTGTTAGGTCCACCGCCTGCTCGGGCTTCAAAAATGCAGTCTAACACCGTCTTAATACCCACACCAATCCTATCCGATCCTGTGCCCTGCTGAACTAGATTTACGGCCTCATTGATGTCTTCTGGGTTAAAGACTCTGGATTCACGTAGTATCGGCTTGAGCTCCTGCAAGTTGGTTACAGCAGGAACTGCCACCTTCTTTGCGAAGTCCATGTCGATCTCAAGCATCTTCAGCATAGACGCCCTAGACGTAGTGACAAAGACTAGTAGACGATGATTCTGTACAAGTGTGAGCATAAAATTCTCCCTAGATGAAATATAGTAGCAGCCTTCGGAGTACTTACTTTGGGCGGCTTGGAGACGATGAGCGTTGTGAGTGCTTGGAGCATGGTCTCAGAGCACCGCATTCCAATCGGGTTCCATCCAATCAGTCGTTCGAAGTCGTCGAGAATAAGTATACTCGCGGGGGACTTGTAGGCATCTGCGAAAGCCTTGTGGACGTAATCTTTCTTGGCGAAATCGTCCCGATAACCTACCAGGTCGGCTGGCGTGATCATCTTGACAAATGGAAAGCCGGACTGCATCGCAATGTGTGCTGCTAGCGCGGTCTTACCCGATGACTTGGGCCCGTGGAAAAGCACCGAAGTGCTGAACTTATTCGGGTCATCCTTAATCATACTCACAACGCGCATCATCTCCTCGATGGTACCCTGAATATGAGGATTGTAGGGTATGATACCCAACCTGAGAGCCTCCTCTAGCTCCGCTTCAGACACACCATAGGCGGGACGGACCTCAGTCAAGGCGTTCATGAAGTCGCTGCGGTTAATCTTCATATTTACCACATCTTGCTTCACAGCAGCCAGCTGCCCGACTTCAGTGTGCCGTGAGAATGCAAATGAAGCTGCCGCTTTGACGAGACCATTGAGCTCAGCGCCCGAGAAATTTTTTGTGACTCCTGCCAACTCTTCTAGATTTACATCAGGGTTTAGCAGACCATTCGTCTTCATTTTGGAGGTGTGGATTTTCAGAATTTCCAGCCGGCCAGGCTCATCTGGGAGTGAAATTTCAAGATGAACTTCGAGACGACCAGGTCGAAGGAGCGCATCATCGATCATATCCTTCCGGTTAGTCATTCCAATCAGCAGGATATTGTTGAGCTGGTCCACGCCATCAAGCTTGGATAGTAGCTGGTTGACGACGCTATCACCGACACCGGTACCACCGCCAGCCCCTGATCCTCGTTGTTTGCAAACAGCGTCCAGTTCATCGAAAATGATAATGTGGAGACTGCTCTCATCTCCTCTCTCTTTGTACTCCGCCTCAGCATCTGCGAAGAGTTTTCGAATATTCTCTTCCGACTGCCCAACAAATTTATTGAGGACTTCAGGGCCGTTGATGACCTTGGGGGTGCGAGCATTCAGCATCTTTCCGATCTGTCTAGCAATCAGGGTTTTTCCCGTTCCAGGGGGGCCATAAAGCAGCATTCCCTTGACATGAGGAATACCAATCCTCGCGACCAATCCGGGGGGAAAGACACGGGACGCAAATGCTCGACGGAAGATTGTCGAGAACTCGTCGCCCAAACCACCAATACCCATATCCTCGAACTTGAAGTCCGGACTCAGGATAGCGTTTGAGTTTGGTTTGGATATCGAGGGCTTCAGTTTGAAATCGCCCTTGCCGTCTCGATGGAACAGCACTCGGGTTTGGCTGGTTAATATGCCCCTCGCTGACCCTTCCCGGGACACTTGCTTGCTAGACTCAGCAGAAGCCATGGCAAGGTCGACCAGCCCCACCGTCTTAATATTGATTGTGAGGGGGATATTCCGAATACTCATCAGAATTCGCTGGCCGGGGGTCAGGACCTGATTTTGAAAGGTGTTGATGAAAATTTTGGAGAGTTCATCCTCGTCGTACGGGGTGTCGACTCTCTTCTTGAGCGAGGCAAATCCAATTTCGACATCCAAAGAACCGAGGTACGCCTTGCCACTCGACGCAAACGGATCATATAATTCGCCCGTGAACTGATCTGTCATAGTAATACCACACCAAGAACGCTGAGGATCAGACAAGCTTATACAGCCCTGGGGATAACCTGGCACTGCCTGCGCGGTGACGACGTACTCGGCAACAGGCTGGCCGCCGCGAACAAGTATATACAGATAGGAGCCGTCTCGGGGAGGAGGGAAGTCTTCTGGGGATACGGCGCATCTGCATCGTGGCCGGTCAGCTTCGTGAACAAACCGGCCGGCTAGGCATACAACAACGCGGGGCGGTTGGGAAATGCTCACAAATTGGAGAAAATTAGCTTCTCCTGAAGAGTTTTGTCTGCGACTCTCTCAACTCTCAACGGGACCTGTCTAGCAGGACCGCGCGCCGAACCGGTTTGTCGAGGCATTGCGGGCGATCGAGCTGCATCGTATGCGCCGCCGCTGCCCCCTGGCGGAGCTATCCGGGGATCCCTATCTCTATATCCTTGGTTCGCGCCGTAGGGATCAGCTCTGCCATACGAGCCGCCTGGAGCGTCGGGTTGTTGTTTCTCTCGGGGAGGCGCTCGTGGGTTTGATCCTGGCAGTCCCAGACCACCAAACGGCATCCTCGACATGGTGACAAGAGTGAGAGCCGGCTTATTCGTGAGGAGATGGAGAAAAAGAAGGATCTAGATGTATCCAGAGACTAGGAAGATTTGGGCATTCGAGTATATATCAGAAAGAAACGTGGCTCGACACTCAACAGGCAGAGACCACGATTGTTAAAGCCAGGTTGATGGAAACCAAGGGATCTGACGAGGGGCGTCAGTAGTTAGCTCACTTTCTGCGTCGTCACTGCGCCCAGACTCGGTTAGCGTGAGATGTGTCGTTAGACTAGGCACCTAAATACAGCCCCTGCCTAACTACTGTACTGTAGAAGGCCTGGAGCCTACGGGCCAGTTCCATCAATGTTTCACTAGCGTTATCGATAAACCCCCAATCCTGAGCCACCCCTCGCCAGAATAAAATGGCCAATTCTACGCAGCTTATCTACCTTACTCTTACTCTAGTGATCGACCCTGTTTGGACCGACAAAGTTCACAAGTAATACGTCTGTATATAGGGATTTCTTCAAGGGTAGGTAGCCTCTAGTTTGCAGCATAAGATGACTATGATTACTGTTATTAATGCGTCTTGTATTAGCTTACAATTGGAATACCTAAGCATAGAAGAATGTACATACATACGAAGTATATTTAAGGATTATAACAACAGCTGGGCAGCCTTTTTTGGTCATAGCAGGTTAGGAGAGGAATAGTAGGCGTATAACGAGAGTCGGATGGATTGAAGCAAGCCGAGATGATTACATGCCAACTCGTGACCCGTCACCTTCTCATGCAATATGTTCATTAGACAAGATTATCATAAACTCATGAACAGGAGGTTTTAGCCGTTATGGAGGTTCTTATTTACGCCCGAGCTTGTTGTAAGTCCAGCTAAGACTACTATAGATAGGTAGGTAGTCGGAGTTGGCAACGGACATATCGTTCTACCCTGCCTACCTACTCACTGTTTTGAGTTTAAGATTCATCAGTTACCACCTGGCTTGGTATCTGAAGATCGAATTTCTAATGGGTCGGCTACATGGACAGGCGCGTATGCAAGAAAGCGACGAATTTCTCATAATCGTAAACGAGAACATTGAATATGCAGTATCAATAAGAAGCGGTAACGCTAACGCATTCCGTGTTTGCCTCGGCATACCTCTTGCTTGCCTCGCCTTCCCCGCAGGTGTGGGGAGACGCTACCTAGGTAGCAGGGGGCTTTAGCCAGTAAGACTAAGTCCTCAAGTCGGGGTGCTGCTAGTAAGTTAGCGTAGCTGCTAACTAGAAAGTAAGCTTTCCCCAGATCTTCAGCTCTCCAAGTCTTCTTATAATGTACACAGCTCCGCTCTCAGATTAATTGAAGATTCACGGATAACACTTATCTACTGACTCAGTCTTTTCAAGGTCCGGTGTTCAATTGTCTACTCACACCTGTAGTCCCTTATACTCCTTGGTACAAGCGTTTGTGAAAATGCCTTCCAAACAGAAGCAGCCAGTCTACGTGCTAGGCGTGGGCATGACCAAGTTCATCAAGCCCCGTGGCAAGGTAGACTACACGGAACTGGGTTTTGAGGCCGGTGTGAAGGCTATGCTCGACGCACAGATCAACTACGATGATGTAGAGCAGGGAATTGCTTGCTATTGCTACGGCGACTCAACTTGCGGTCAGCGCGTGTTTTACCAATTCGGCATGACCCAGATCCCCATCGTCAATGTCAACAATAACTGCTCGACCGGATCGACCGGCCTTGCCATGGCTAGGAGTACCATCGCCTACGGCGGCGCTGACTGCATTCTGGTCGTTGGTTTTGAGAAGATGATGCGCGGTAGTCTCCAGAGCTTCTTCAATGACCGCGAAAACCCCACGGGAACAACGAGCAAGATGATGGCTGAGACTCGCGGCATTACCAACTCTCCCGGTGCCGCCCAGATGTTCGGAAATGCTGGCCAAGAGTATATACAAAAGTAAGTTCCCCAAGCCGCGGTCTCCATTAATGAGTGATACTTAAAACAGTACCCAGGTATGGCGCCAAGCCAGAAGATTTCGCAGAGATTGCACGCATCAACCATGAGCACTCAACCCGCAACCCTTATTCTCAATTCCAGGATGTCTATACTCTGGAACAGATCATGAAGGCACCCATGATTCACGAGCCTCTGACTAAACTTCAATGTTGCCCTACCTCAGATGGGGGGGCAGCCGCTGTCCTAGTCTCTCAAGACTTCCTTGACGCACGACCGCACCTCAAGGATCAGGCCATCCTCATCGCCGGCCAGTGCTTCGCCACCGACGCTCCCAGCCTCTTCTCGAAGAGTTCCATCGACTTGATGGGCATCGACATGACAAGGTATGCCAGACGGGTCGCCATGGAGGAGGCCAAGATCACTCCAGATGATGTCCAAGTATGCGAGCTACACGACTGCTTCTCAGCCAATGAGATGATCGTCATCGATGCCCTCGGTCTATCAGAGCCAGGAAAGGCGCACGAACTAGTACGCGGCGGTGGTATTACGTATGGCGGCAAAGTCGTCATCAATCCCTCGGGTGGCTTGATCTCCAAGGGTCATCCCCTTGGCGCCACCGGCATCGCTCAATGCGCGGAGCTAGTTTGGCACATGCGAGGCTGGGCCAACAACCGCGCCGTGCCCAATACCAAGTTCGCACTGCAACACAATCTCGGTCTCGGTGGTGCTGTCGTCGTAACGGTGTACTCCCGTCCCGATCAGAGCGTGGCCCCCAAGGTGGACGACGCCACCATTGGAAAGAAGAACAAGCTTGGCTATAACCCTGCGGTCGTGGCCAAAGGCTTCACATCAGAACAATGCAAGTCCGTTCTCAGCAAGACCAAAACAAGCGCTTGGGCCATGCAAGACACCGAGAAGAAGGTTGAGGCCAGATTCTAAATGGGATGAGACTTAACAAAAGCGTCTGTCAGTACTAAGCCGATATTGGTGAATGTAAATAATTGTATAAATGACTTGAACGCCTTTGTCATAATGAATATAATGAATATTTGCTCTTCCGCATACCTTGCTCATATTTCTGTTTGCATTTCCCAGGTCAATCGACATTCGACCTGAGCTTAGCCATTGATAGACCTTAGGCTATTCGTTTTCTGGCTCAGGTCCGGTTTGATATCCGCAGGCAACGCCCCCACATGATTGATCTTATGCTCTGAACTTTGAACGTGGTGTTTGGCCACAATTTGAATACATACTTAACACACGAATCGGAATGTGATGGTTTCTTTGGCCAATAGGAGATAATTTAATGCTTGGATGTCACACCCGGGGAATACTGGCGGTGGCGCCGTGTTTGGTCTTGGCCACAGAGCTTCTGCTTGGACGTGCTGATCATACACCACACTCTCAAAACATCGTCACTCATCATCATACTGCAACGTATCCTCTTGATTTTATGCGACAACTATTCGAACATCTTACAGCTACGGCAACGCCTGCTAAGCTCTATGTCTTGATGAAAAAGCTTATATCGATTGCGTACGTGCACGTTTCATTGTCTGGTGACATTTCACCGTGGACAATACGCACAAGCAGCAAGCCGGAAACATGTGGATCATAGAGTAGAGCACCCCTAGCTTTTCAGCTACTACTACACATACCTCGAGACAGGAATCAAGGCGGCTACGCGACAATATAAACTAATGACAACGACGCGGTGAGCAGTACATGGCACGGGCGCTGTCCGGAGGTTTTGGCTAATCTCCCGAACCGCCTCACGAATTCTCCGAGGTCTAATTGATGGCTTGCATGAATCTCGCTTTGCGCACTGAGACAAGAGATATTTTCACGTTGCATTTTGCCGTGCGCTACGCCTGTTGATCATAATTCAAGCTGCGCCTTTTCTGCTATAGCAAACGGGACGCGATAGTCCCGCCCTGCTCGACTCCAACCAATTCCGAACAGGGAAGGTTACCACGGACATGGATAGGGCAAGATGGGATCGGGAATATATACTTGAGTCCTCAACATTCATGTCATGATGAAATGAGCAAGGCTCTCTATATTAGCCTGAATTTTCACCACGTTTCCGCGTGCACATCTCAACTATAGTAGTGTGCGCTTTGTTCCTCTTTTTCAAGAAATGTTCAGGATAGTGAATCATATCACCAACCCTGCGCTGTTCTCTTCTCTCAGACGAGATCTAAATAACGGATGGCTATAGCTTTGACCCGGGAGATCGGTGTCTCATTGGGTTACCATCGACTTCGCCATTCAGACAGCCGGGAAACCCCCCTCCGGAAGGATTCTGAATTCGGAGAAATACCGAAGTATAACATCGATCACGACCCACCCTGATACGGGCGCTTCCAAGTTTCACCATGACTTTGACCTGATTGCGCAAGATTCTACGAAGACGTATCCGTAGGTGTACGACGGTTGCGGCTTAACGAAGACTTGGCCTATCTCAATGACTACGTAAGCAGTCAACCTGGTCAATCCTCGCAACGGCGTCTGGCCTGGAGCCATCCGACATCATGGACACGACATCTATGGTGTCCAACTCGGGAGGACCAGCTTTGCTGGCAGTGTCCGCCACGACGATGGCCATCGCCTTACTCACGTGTATGCTGAGATACTGGGTGCAATCGCGGATCAGCAAGACAGTAGGATGGGAGGACTACTTTGTCGGAGGGGCAATGGTTCGTGAACACACCGGTCTCCGTTCTCAGATTCCTCTTTCCTCCCTAAGTAGCTGTTTCTAAGAAAGATCGTGGGATTAGCTACTAGGGATAATCGGTGTGAGCTTCGCCATCGTCGAAAGCGTGAGCCAGGCCGACCTCCGGAGCGCGCTTCAGTTCGACTATCTGGCGCAGCCGTGGCTCAACATGGGGTCGACGCTCAGCAAGGTATCGATCTGTCTATTTGCCAGGCGGCTCGTCGCCAGGGCTCGGGTATGGCGGGTCGTGCTCTCCGCGGAGATTATACTCCTCCTTCTCGTCAACCTGGCGTATACCTTCACCACGCTGTTGCAGTGCCGCCCACTGGAGAAGCTGTGGAAACCCGAAATACCTGGAAATTGCTGGGATCTTGGTATTCAACAGGACATAGGATATTTCCAAGGCGGTATGCTGAGTCCAAGGCCCCAATGAAGCAGGCTTTTCTGTGGTGACGCTAATTCTGTGACTGCTAGCTTTTGACGTCGTTACTCAGTTGTTCATCGCACTATTCCCCATCATTGCCATTCAAGACCTAGAAATTCCGGGGAATGTGCGATGGCCGTTCTACTTGCTTTCAATTATGAGCATTGCGTACGTCTAATACCTATAGGGACATCACACAGCATTGAGGCTGACGAGTCCTACAGTGTGGCCATGCTAGGTGTCTTGAGGACATATAACATTTCTTTATTACAATTCTCTGAGAGGCGCATGTTTGAAGTTCTAGCAACAATTTTGGCTATGTGAGTACTTGTTCAATCTCTGGGTTCGTTTCATCCCGGCTGACTGCAAATTTGGAATCTAGCCTGCAGCAGAATCTGAACATAATATCCGCAAATATCCTTCCAATCTCATCTCTATGCTCCAAGAACATTCGTCCGATAAGCCGGGCACTGAACGATGCTGCAAGTGCAAGGGAAATAGACACCGTGTCTATATTATCAAAGAAATCTCAAGGGAGCAGGGCCGGAGGACGACAGAGCGAATCGTCAAACATGATGGTGAAAGTTACACAGCGGGCGAGCTCTGAGAGTATTCCGTCCGTAAATGAGACAGCGGGTGCAGACGCATGGCCCTTGGGAATTATCAAAACAGTGAGTGTCGAAGTCGTGGAGGAAGACGCTGCGAAGGTATCACAGGACCCAGACAATAGCGACAATCGTAGTGTCAGTAGACAGCAGAACTGGGACAGTTATCTCCGATGAGATTAGGTATGGGACTCTGACAGGTCGGGTTTATGAGTTATGATGAATTTGGATTGGTCTTCATGTTGCAAGCCGCGTGCTCGATACCCTGAACTTTCTTTGTCGGTTAATACGTCTTAGGTATTTAGGCTGTACTGTGAGAATTGTCTTACCAATGATAAGGATGCCAATCCTCAAGAAAAAAATCACAGAATTATCCGATTCTATGTTGAGACTTTGAACGATTCAGCGCAGCGAAAATGCTGGGATCAGGGCTGTCTGGGAATTCCTCTCCCGCGGCAACAAATCGAGAGTCTCCGGAAGGCGAATAGCAAAACTCAGTGATGAGGCCAACCCCGAATCTGATATTGAACTGCTGCACGCCGCATCCTACCGCCCGTTCCAGCATATCTCTCACCTCTTCGGCATCTGGTACAGGTGGAGCCCCAGGAAGTAGGGCTGGGCGATACTCCATGTGGAAAGGGTATCTCCTGTCTTGCTGTCTCTGCAGTTCTCGTGAAAGAACCCTCGTTTGCTCAAGCTTTTCGTATTCGAGAGGTCGTAGCATACATCGCCGGTGAGGCAGAAGCGGCCGTTCCAAGCCATCACACAAGTTTATTTGCGTTCTCGGCAGTACAAAACGTACAGTTCGCAGGGCTGGCATGTGATTCACTATGTTACTAAACAGATGAAGCACTGCAGCTCTCAGAGTCAGTTATCGCCATTTGGAGCATGTTTGGTGAAGGTTTCAGAAGCTTCTGGACACCGTCTTGGCCCACAGAGGAAATCTCGCGCTCTGGAAGTTGCCAAAACAAGAAGATAATGATTCCGAGAATTCCTTACTGTCCGTGGTGATATTTCCCGTGTAATCAAGAGCCACTAGAACGCTGGGAGTCAGTTATCGGAATCTTGAGCGTTTTAATTTGCGAGGGTTTCGGAAGCTTAGACACTTTTGGCCCAAAAGGAGAGCTGGCACTTAAAAGTTGCCAAGATGAGAAGAAAATGGTTCTGATGATTACTCACGATGCCGAACCTCTGCCAGCTCCTCCATCAAGTATTCCTCGTGCGGGTCCATGGTGCGTGCTGCGTAGAAAGTATCGATCTCTGGACGAAAGGGCCGCTGAGGAACAAGACATTTGTGCCAAGGATACGGGCCCAGATCTACCATTTTGATGTGCATCAACGCAATGCATCGAGCTTCGCGGTTGCAATGCATAGCCACTGGAAACCCGGTGTTGACCGGAGGAAACGGCGAGGACTTGGGGATGGCATACTTGCCAAAACGGGCACGACGCGGGACGAGGATAAGGACTTCGGGGTTTTTCATCGACACCAGCACTGATTCTTTCCAGATAAGTTGTCGAAGCTCCGGAGGCAGTGAGCTGAAACGGCGAAAGTCGGTTCCACTTCCTTGAGCAGCCATCTTAGCAATTTCTTGACAGTTCTAGTAGTAATGGTTCTGGACTGGGCTAAGAGTGAAGCTGAGATCATAGAAAAGTGGATGAAGAGACGGATGAGAAGACGACGAACGGTCGAGAATTATAACTGTCGGTGCACGCTGAGCCTGTTCTACACAACTCGCAGCTACGAATCAGTACAATACGTATGAGTGAATGAGTTCAATAGAAACCTACTAACCTTAGCGCAGTTTGCTTTGACTTTTTTCATTCACTACCGGTACGTAACAAGGTACCTTGGTACCTATGTGTATTAAATATTCCAATGACATACATGCCTCAAGTAAGTATACTTGGATTTAAATTGAGAGTAGAAAACTATGATTATTCCTATTTTTAGCTTTTCCCTCTAAACTTGAAGACTTCTGTCGCTTACGCTCTACGTGCGTGGTCACTCTTCGCAACTTAATCAATAAAATAATGCATGTGATTAGTCAGGGTTTTCATATTAGGAACAAATATCATATCAAGTCTAAAGTAAGAAAACAGAAAAAAGAAAGCTAATCGCTTCGCTCATGAGAAGAAATGACTGACGATATCCAACCATTTATTCGGGATTCGTGATCCCTCATCGACAGCCTCTCCTCGGGCAGCTGGTCGTCAAGTAAATATTAAAATCGACAGATAACCGATTTAGAAGGTAGCTAGTATGAGAGATACAGCTCTTCCATAAGGCCAAGGAGTCATCGATCATTGACACATGCAGCAAACCGATATCCTGATTGATAACAGACGATTAAAGAAAAGCAAGCTACGTGCCTACGTTTCCTTGAAAGACGAAAATAAAGTTTTTAATAAAAATCTTAAGTGCACTCAGGATCAGCTACATAATAATATCAGATAATTGGTTTGAGGTATTGTCAGTGTGCACGGGATAGAAACGATAGAATCTAGTTGAGGCCACCTCAGGGTAAGCTCAAACTTGTTTGTGTTGTATGCACTTGTGTTCTATCTACAAGTAGATGCTGTAGATGCTGCAGGTAAAATCACCAAGGGTTTGGGAGCTACAACGTTGCAGTACTATCACCCTTGTCGACCAACAGCGTCCCGTGCCTAATCTGCGGCGATCCCCAAAGCTTCCCCTCCTTTCCATCAACCCACTGCATCTTATCAGCCTATGAAAACAGTCCCTGTTCTCCGATGAACAGGGTATGTATCACTATCAGCATACATACTACATTTCTCGGTGCAGGTAAGCCCATGTGCGATAGCGAATTCGGTATAAATGACCTCTCGATTCTCGTACGGGTATGGGACGTTCTCTACCCGCGAAGAACTCGCTGCTGATGCCGATGCAATTACCGGAACCAATCCACAACAGTCTGTGCTACGGATACACACGAGTTTAGATCCTACGACAGCAATGGATAAGAAAGGTGATCGTAAGGTGTCGACGGAGGCTGAGCCGTTAGACTCTCTCGCCCTCAGCGAGGCTATCCAGCTCGAACATGCCTTGAGCTTCTGGGAAGCCGTCAAACTCTATCCAACGGCCGTGGGTTGGTCAGCCTTCGTGTCGATTGGTGTCATTATGCTGGCTTTTGATCCTCAGATCGTGGGGAATATGTTCGCTATTCCACAGTTCAAGAAGGATTTCGGGGATGAGCATCCCAATGGAGAAGTACGATGAGCACTGTTCAATTCATGAAGACCCCTCAATGTTACCAGTATAGCCTGTCAGGAGACGAATAAGTGCTGATTCAAAGCTTTTTAGTTTGTCATTCCGGCACGGTGGCAAACGGGCCTATCGCTAGGAAATCCCATCGGTCAGGTAGTTGGGGCCTTGTTCTCTGCGTATCCGATGGAACTGTTCGGTCGGAAATGGACCTTCTTCGTCTGTGTCGCTTTGACAGCAGGATTGGTATTCATTCAATTCTTCGCTCGTTCGCTAGAAGCCCTTCTCGTAGGAGAACTACTCGGTGGTCTAGTCTTAGGGTGCTTCGTCGTGATCGGACCGACGTACGCCTCGGAGGTCTGTCCAATGGCGCTCCGGGGCTACTTGACTTCGTACACCAATCTAGTGAGTAATTCACAGGGGTGCTTTCTTCTTGTGTCTGTTGGTAGAGAGAGTATAAGGTTCCTTTTCGCCCCAGAGCCATGCCTTGGGGCTTTCCGCATTTCTATAATAGTCTAGACTAAGATTATGCGTAAAACAGCAACAACTGACCGAGAGTCACAGTGTTTCGTGACCGGACAATTACTAGGTAATGGCGTAACAGCCGGCACGGCGACTCTGAAAAGCCATTGGGCCTACAGCATTCCGTTTGCACTACAGTGGTTCTGGGTCCTTGTCATTCTACCTGGAGTCTTCTTTATCCCAGAGAGCCCGTGGTGGTTAGTGCGGAAAGGGCGGCCTGATGAAGCCCGAGATTCACTGCGACGATTGGCGTCTAAGAAGGTGAATATCGACGCGACGCTTGCCGTGATCGCCGAAACCGACCGACTTGAGCTGGAAATGGAAGCAGGAAGCACCTATCTAGATACCATCAGGGGCATCAATCTTCGTCGTACCGAGATCGCAAGTGGTGTCTACTGCACCCAAGTCTTATCAGGGATCTACCTCATAAATTACGGAACGTACTTCTTCCAACTGGCGGGAGTAGGCGAACAGGACGCGTTTTACCTGGGCATAGGGTTTTTGGGTTAGTCTCGAGCACCCTGAATCTCCAATGAAGCTAACCAGCAGCAGCTGTGGGCTGGGTCTCGACTGTCATCTCATGGTATCTGATCGGGCAATATGGGCGACGTCGTATCTTCAACACAGGGCTTTTATTCTGTGTGATCTTGATGTTTATCATCGGCATTCTGGACACTATTCCTGGCCGACCATCTGGTGTCGCGTGGGCGGAGAGCTCCCTTATGCTGGTTTGGAATGGGGTCTATGACCTATCCATTGGTCCCGTTACTTTTGTGATTCTCTCTGAGTGTTCCGCAACCCGCGTCCGATCGAAGACAATCGCCGTAGCCACGGCGTTTCAAGCCGTAGTAGGCATTGTTATGACTGTGGCTATCCCCTACATGATAAATCCCGACGAAGCCAACTTGCAAGGCAAACTCGGCTACTACTTTGGGGGACTAGGCGCATTGTGTCTTGTTTGGTCTTACTTCCGAGTGCCTGAAACGAAGGGCAGAACTTTCGAAGAGCTAGACGTGCTCTTTGATAGAAAGATTCCTGCACGACAGTTCAAAAACTATCAAATTGAAGGCAGCAGTCCCGCTGAGACATGAGGTCTCGCGTAAACAAGAAATAGTAATATTCAATATAGTTAATGTCACAGTTTCCTAGTCGGGAACGCATCACATGAGGTTTCGGAACAGTATTAGTCATGATTGCTGCCCAAAGTCCTAAAAAGCTTCCTACCGGAGGTCCTTCTCGAGGCGCAGCCGTTCACCTAGCTTCGTGCATACTACTCTATAAACATCGTAACCAGAGACTTGCACATCGACCCCTGTCGTTTGTGAGCAAAACGCGACTTCACCCGAATAGGATTGCTCGTCTAGGCAGATGTAATGAAAAATGGATTAAGTACGATACGGCGTACTCCACAACGACACAGCCCCCCCGTACATCGCACCGGTAACTAACGCTTGGCACAATCTGTTCAGGTGAGAAACAAAACAGGGAGGTCGAAATGTCTTCATTGAAAAGAAGTTGACCCGCCATCTTATAAAACGGAGAGCTTCTTAGTTACAGTCCCGGAAATTTGCAACGCCGTTTTTCCACTTCCGACTCCGTCAAGGAGTTTTCGTTTTTGATGGGATGCTTCGTCTTCCCTTGGACTGTTATAAACCTCCTTAACAACCGGCCGGGAACATGGATCTCAACAACTATAACCTCGACGACCTGGATCTCGCACTAAGCGAGGCGCGGCACCAAACAGCTGCCATTGCAGGCCCATCCGGCGATAGCCGACGCACCGCTCCAAACACCCGGCGCGGGAGTTGTAAGTAATACTCAATATCATTTTCTCGTTTCGATTGTCTCGGGGCACACAGGCTCGAACATATTTAGGGTAGAGTTGTGCCTCAGGGGCTTTCCACACCTTAGAAACATACTCAAAATGGCGGTACTGACCACGGTAACACAGTGGTGCTGTCTGCTACTGGCCCGGGTGGTGGGGCCGCACGTCGAAAAGGAGGTTCACTTCATGAGAGAAACCTGTTCCATTTTGGCCTTAAGGACCTGATGCATGAAATATTACTCAAAGACGGTGAGAGCTGTGTCTCGTACCATGAGTACGCCGTCTTCTCACCGCCGGATGGGGTTTCTGATAAGGAGCCCCGGTCCCCAAGTATCATGTCCGAGGGGGGCGAAGGCTTGCGTATGTTCCGAGATGCTGTGAGGAATGGATACGGGCTAGATAACGAGGTAAGTCATATACAAGTGGTGAAACCCGAGCCCACGGAGTGGTCGTTCGTGCCATGTCTTAGACCATTCGCGCGTTAAGATACATGATCGGCCTCAAGCTCGAGTACTAATCATAAACAGGGTGAATTTACCGGAAATCCCAAAGGAAAGCGCTCGCTACAGGGACGAGTGCGTCAAGTGTGAGTTGATATCAGTCTTGAGGTGGCTAATTTGTTCGGTTAGCTATCATCAATCATCAATCCTACGAGCACATGTATCTTGCTCAGATGCTGATGATTCAACTTTTAGTATAGCTCGTCGAAGGATATGCCATCGCACCACAGATGGGATCGGGAGCGTAGCCGATGGACTAGATTTCAGAATCGACGATTATGAGACGCTAGGCCTTCACCCCGCCACGCTACCCGGATTGATGCGAGTCACAACCGAGTCATCTTTCTGGGATGCAAAGAGAGAATCATTCCGTAAGCTCACCTATGTCTCACTGCTTCGTCAAGAAGTTGGCGGTATGTAAACCAACAACAGTAGTTACTGACAATACCCGTGCAAAGATCTGATCCTCAGCTTCTCTTCCAACCCTCAACCACCTTATGACTTCCTCTCAATGACATACAAGCTACGTACCAAAACCACAACAGCGTTGATTCGACGCTCTTTTGACACGAGATGGCACGATGAAGATGCTTTGGACGAATATGAGCGGCGGTTCGACTCATGCCGAGCTCGATGGGCCCATCCACTTATTCTTCCCATAGTGCTTCTACAGGTTCAGCTACTACGTACCGAGGAGGCGGTCATAGCCAATAATGGCGAGGTTCTTCTTCTAGAGGGACGTGTAGATGCCGTTACCGGGACTACCGGCCAAGCTAATGCTGAAGCATATAAACGAAATGCGGCGAAGAGCCATTCGCGACCGCACCATCTCAGACCTTTGAAACGATTATCCTCCCTGAAAGAGTACGTCGAGGAGAAAGTGAGAAATGGGACGCGCGAACATAGCGGCCCTTCAGTGGCTAGCCCTGCAGCTAGTTTGTTCGATCCGGACTACATTCCCCCGCAAACCATCTATCTTATGAAAGAGGCTCACGATGTCTTGAAAGGCTCCATTCAACTTTTGGATACTTTAAGATGGATGGAACGTGCGGTAAAATTGCTGATACAGGTTGGCGATGAGCTGGATGCCCGCATCAATGAACTCAGCGCAAAGGCGGCGTCGAAGAGTGAGCTCAAAGCAGGTGACGACGAAGATGCAGACAACCTATCACTTCACTGGCATGAAATCCGGCAGTACCTTGACTGCATATGGCGCCTTTGCACGTCGCTTGAGACAGACAGGCGCATGTCTGAGTTACGATGTAGTGAGTATTTCTCGGAGTCGGTTTCTCCTTGTCCTTGGCGGCTTTTGGGGTATAAATTTTCCCTTGCAGGTCGAGACAGTCTCCAGAGTCTCCAGAGTCTTCCTCACGAATTGCGCTCAAAATGGTGATAACTGACTCCGAGTATTCCAGGAGCGCAAATTGACATAATCTACTCCAAGATGGCCCAGGAGGACAATAATCTGTAAGTCGCGTGTTAATAATTCACTTTGGCTTGGATTCATGCTAACAGAATTCTGCAAGTAATGCGGTACGCATCCGAGTCTTCTATTTCCCGTACCGGCAAAGTCTTTGCTACTACGTACTCTTGCATGCGCCCGGTACTATCTGGAATAAGCTGCATCTTTACTATGAGCGATCAATTGCTAACACCTGAGTTATTAGCGAATGGCGGTAGCATCAACACGTGACAGTTCGTCGATGAAGGCACTCGCAGTCATTACGGCAATTTTTCTCCCTGGAGAGTACATAGGAACGTTATTCGGTGTTTCGATGTTCAACTGGCAAAAAGGGACGGCAGGCGATCCGGCAGTGGGCGAAGATGCTCCTAAAGATCTGCCATCGCCCACGATCATGCCTTCGTTTTGGATTTACTGGGCCTTCACTATCCCCCTGACACTGTTGATATTGTCAGGATGGCGCGGCTGGTGGGTGAATCAAGACCGATTTTTTCGGCGGCACCTGAGCAACGAACTCAGCAACGAGCGTTACTGGACCATAGATGGGAAGCCCCGAGACTTAGAGACCACTTTTACGCAAGATTTCTTTTCGCTCTTCAGTCTGAGTGGTGCGAGGAGCACCAGTAACCGCACCATTCTCGGAAACCGAGATAAGGCAAAGTTAGATTTGGATGACCATCATAGTCAGAGCACCGGACCAGGCACTCTGAAGCCTAATTATACCTTGAGCCAAACCGCCAGTATAGGAAGAGAGCGGGAGTGGCTTGGTAATCAGGAAGAGAGATTAGGTAAATCTCCCAGGTCTCGCCAGATCTCGTTCGTGACAGAACCACGGCAGAAACAGGGAGTGTCTGTAGTCTGACCTTCAGTTCAGATCTTGAGCGTATGCACGAGCGCTGGATAGTTTTCTTTTTTTCCTCTCCCCCGTTTCGGAGCATGAGTTACTTTTAACACCAGTCTTTGATTTCGTAGATTTTCGATAAATTGATAGAAAGACATTTAGAGTACCTAATATTGCCTAGACTACCAATCAGTGTGAATAATTGATCGGCCGCTCTGAGCCGGCCACCTTGGCAACTAACCCCAGCGAACAGCAACTAGTTTTCGCCCATCTACTTCCACAGTTAGGCAAACAGCTCGTATAGCTAAATGGGGATTAACAAGTGCTGGTAATTGGTACTTAGTCTAGTAATTACTCAATTGAAGAGTAATCAGTAGGCATCCGCTAAGGTCACAGTTTTCAGTTGATCTACTGTCACTATCAGATGCACCAAGCATGGGGTAACCCTTCTCCGAGCGTCTCGGCCGAGTGAGGGCACTGTGTCGCTCATTCGGCTCCGTTACCATCACCTTCAACGCTATTATCGAAATTATAATGATTTTTAAGCGTTGACATAGGCAGCAAGAGACGAGGCGGTTCAACCCGATTAGAAATGGAGTTAGTACTCTAATTGAAGCGACTAAGAATAACTCTGTACATGTATGGGTATATATCTAGGCACATGCGCTCTTTCTCATCTTGTTGATTTTGTGTTTTTCCCCTGCATCAATATTCACTCTCTCCTAGTCACCATCATTGTTGTATCATTCACAATCGTTCCAATATGCAGTTCCTCATCCTAGGCGGTAGTGGCCGAACAGGCAAGCTAATCGTTGAAGAAGCAATATCTAAAGGTCATAATGTCGTCGCACTTGTCCGATCATCTTCCTCCTTGACCGCCCGTCCCGGCTTGACAGTCGTCCAAGGGACGCCAATGAAGCGCGAGGATATCACGAAAGCATTCGAAATACTTCCAGAGCCGCCCCAAGCCGTCTTAGTAGCCTTAAGTTTGAAGAGAGTTTCCGATTCTCCCTTTGCAGCAATTTCACCAGATGCGCCGGACAGAATCAGTGAGTAATTCTCCAGATCACCTTCCTCCCGTTAGTTTTATTTCCACAAATACGGGGGTTCCTTCTCCAATTAAAATCAGCTCCTATGAACTTTTTACCTTTGAAATACTCATAAACTATGTTAAAGTAGCGGTGACTAACCTTACATATTGCAGTGGAGGACTCAGTAGCGAACGCTACTTCCGTGATGAAGGATTTCGGAACTAAGCGCATCATCATCTTGAGTCAGTGGGGAGCCGGCAATAGTCTCAATAGCATGAATTTCCTCTTTCGCGCAATGTTCCGGTACACCAACATGAAGTACGGGCACGCGGCCCATAATGCCCTCGATGAAGAAACACGCAAGGCAGGCGTAGAATTTGTACTGGCACGCGCCTGTGTGCTGGCTGACGGTGAAGCAGCCCCAATTCGGTTATACCCCGACGACGGAAAATCAGTTGGGTTCCTGCCTAAGATCACCAGGGCAAGTGTTGCTCGGTTCATGGTCGAAGCGTGCGAGAAGGACGACTTCGTGGGCAAAAGTCCTGTAATCTCGAATTGAATATTTTTCGACTTTATCGCAATTGTCGAGGCAGCTCTCCGGCAATCAGGTGGTTGGATGGAAAAGCCATCTGTGGGTAATTAGCAGTGCGACGATAGTCGAGAGAAAGGATGATGGAACATTTAGTCTTCCGAAACAAGAGATGATTCACCAAGGCGGCGTAAAGTTTTAAGGGTTCCGCGTGTACTTGATCATTCTGTCGGCTGGTTTGTTATAGAAGGGTTCCAAAATTCAACGTCCCATATCCCAAAGTCATCCAACAACTAAAGGACATTAGTATCAAGTTGAAAAACAATGATCAAGGGAGGAAGCGCACATTGGTATCCGTCGCCAACATATACGGCTCTGTATTGATCATGAAGCTCGGTTCGGTTTGGTAGTTCATCATCTGCACTTGTCCTGTTGGTGGTACCATCTGTTTTCCAAGTCAATGTCAGTACTAACGTTAGAAGGTTCGTACCTACTGCCACAGACGATATCTCCTCTTGACTAACATGGATTGATTGGAGGCCTGCATCCACGATTCGTTGCAAGGCTTTCTTAATCTCTTTGTTCGGCTCATGTGTCTCGCCCTGATACGTATAGAAAACGATCGTCAACGAAACCAAGTCTTTCAAGTCCGTTCCTATCTCACTAATGCGCCTAATCATGGTATCGATCACTTTTTCCACGGTCGCTCTCAAACGAGGCAAAGAAAGCAACATAGAGCTTCTAGATGCAGCGGTGCAGGCCGCTTGGATGGAATTTGACCTGTAACTAGATCCGGGAGAGCCTAGTTCTTGTATGCTAAGAGCGCTGCTTTGAATTTGTTTCATGTAATAGCAAATACCAAATGAAGCATGCATAATATCTCGCCTCAGAACAAGATTATGCATGTGCCAGATCTGAGGATAGTTGGGCCGCGAAATGTCGACCTCCTCCAGGTATGAAAGTAGTATTATGCACGACTTTAAATACCCAGTCATAATTTGTTGAGGTGCGTCGACGCTACTCAGCGCAAAAGGCCGGTATAATGCCAGAAGTGGTCGACGAGTGTTCATGTCAAGGATTACCCTCGTCATCCATTGCCGATGCGCTTCGCTCGTGTTGTTCAAGTGTGTCTGGGGTATCACGTGGCGAATGTCCTCTAACACTTGTTCCAACTCAGACCCAATGTCAAGAATTTGTTGATAATCTTGAAGAGCATCAATTCGATTAATCAAATCAACGACCTTGAAACGAGTTATCAAAGTATTAGAAGCAAACACTTGAATACGAGAATCAGTATCTACATCGATAGGCTTTGATGGGGGGAGCTCAATCATGTTCGGATACAATTCGTCGTCATTGAGGTTACTGGGGGGGCCGCAGGTAAAATCACCCTCGCGGATGCAGCTAGGCAAATTGCACTGTATAGACATGTGTATGTCAAGTTCGAGTATCGTTGCCCACAGCTTTCGCCTCTGTTCAGCCCAGAACGGTAATATTTCGTGAGAGAATTCAGACGGATCTCGGTGCAAACCCATCGTCATTGCCATTCGTACGAGGAGGCCAAGATGTTGCCAAGTTTCATGGTTCTGCGAAGTAAACACTCGGCGGGCCATAAGTGCGAGTACTTCAGTTTGTAGTGAGCTGAACTCGACGAGCTGTTTACCCCTCAGACTGGCCAACCAGGCTCTTACCAGCGCACAAGCAGTCGGTACGTGAATTCCATCCCTGTCACTCGGAAACTGGCCTTTACCGGCTCCGAGAAATCGATACCCGATGCACAGTACAGACAAGAGTTGCGGTAAGAAGTATTCGTGTTGTGGATTGCCGTCCCAGTACTGATTATACTCCGACGTGAACGTAGGTATATGCAGAACGCGATAAAGTGTCTCCGACCCGCTCATGTAGAACTGAACCAAATGGTCACATACAGCCTTGCTTGGCACTGCAACACTCATAGTCAGTTACCATTTTAAGTATGATCTATGTGTGTCTCGGAATCGTGGAGATTGTAAGACATGTCTTTGCCCAGAAAATGAGGCTGTCTCTATTCTCTAAAAGCCGCTAGAACAACGAAATCACTCACAAACATCAGCCATGCGTTTCTGGATCGGTGTCACTGAGTCTACGAAGACCGGAATCGGAGACGTAGCTTTTCGATGCTCATTTTGCATAGCTTTGTGGATCTTGTGGGTGAGCGAGAATTGACGGATAATATCACTGGAGTCGCCTTGACTGAACATAAACTCCTTCGCTTCATCAAACTACGAAAGCTAAGTGAGCTTAGGATGCACGCGGGAAACAGACTGTAGGAGGTCTGGCTTACCAAATTCCATAACACCCGTGCACTGCTTGGCCCAAAGAAACGTGTGCGAGATCCACCTTTGACGGTAAGCCCACGCATAGTGAAGGCCGATGCCATCGGCCGTTGGGAGCGACTTCCACTGCTTGTCTCAGTAAGCGGCGAGTTTTTCTCCAGTAGAATACGCTCAAGTCTATCGAGTCTAGCGCCATAGTCTTCCAGAAGTCCCGCGCTCGCTTGAGGCTGGAACTGAGGCTGAGACTGGGGCTTAGATGGAGCATCACGAAGATTGCCATCGTTGTTTGGCGAAACACCACTACCCTTCGATACTCGGTCAGGTATTTCAACATCTGACGCATCAGATATGCTGCCTGTTTCTCCATCCGCGACGTAGCGACATGATCGCTGTGACCTCTGGCACTGAGTGCAGTGCAAGAGGCGATCGCACTTCAACTTCCTTCGGCGACATCTTCATCGATTTTGTTAGCATAAGAAGGGCCAGTCATTCATTGCCAGCAGGTTGTTTTCCGGCGCTCAGGAATACTATAGCCATAGTAACGTTCGTTATAGCAATGACGACAAACACATATAGGCTTAATACAAGAAGCTGAGGGGAGTTTACTCACTCTAAACAGCTCTTAACGGGACGCGGCCTCTTCACGACACGGTGTTGCCCTGAAGCACTCCCATTCGTTGTA
The DNA here is from genome assembly GCA_022495115.1 of Xylaria castorea. NCBI lineage: Eukaryota > Fungi > Ascomycota > Sordariomycetes > Xylariales > Xylariaceae > Xylaria > Xylaria castorea. Next base: position 58,657 of record MU382659.1, read on the forward strand.
TTTTCAGCCATTACAAGCGGATTCCGCCGCTAGATATCTTGATCGGCACGAACATCAGCCACCTAAGTGGGGGGGTTGCTTTGGCGCTCACTCAGACGAGCCAGACTCACAGATGGTTTAAGTCGGCTGAATCGTGTGACGGAACGCCAGCGCCAAGGTTCCATTGGCACCAAATACCTAAACAGTGTACGAACAGTATATATTACAGAGGCACCAATATAAAGTGAAGTCTAATTCGACAGCGATGTTTTCAATTGTCGCTTTAGCTCTTTTTAAAAGTGGTTTGGGAATCGGAATGCTTTACAACCAAGGCTCTGATCAGACCCTGATCTTATGATAATACCGCCAAAACATGTAGGTAAGCAATTAGTACCCAACTTAGATCTATCAGCACGTGACCCATGCTGATAATCGCCCAACTTGTAGGTATATCCGATAGGTAATATCCGATACATGCGAACCTCCCATCACACTCTAGCATATCACCATACCTAGACTAGTAGCATTTTGTTTATGCTACAACCATATTTCTCTTCATAATGTATTACTTGAAGTTTTCTTCGATTGCTCCAGGGAGGACTATTTTCTCACTCAATATTCCTTTCAGCACAAGCCTTGACCGTATCACCCAACATGTTCCCCATGGCTGGCATTACATAACCAAGGAGAACAAAGTCACATGTGCTAATCTATAAAAGGCTCTGAGAACAAGTCCTTTGTGGAAGACATGAAGTATAGTGATGGCGAGTATCAATGACTGTACGCAAACGTAGCTAAGACAGTTCAGTGTTACATCACAACACAGTGAGCCTTTTCACAGCGATGGATACCCCCTTACAATGAGACGCTTTAGAACCGAATACAGCGATATCACGTGTGTTCGGAGCCATCTTTGGTATTCTAGAAGTATATGGTTGGCCAGGGGCGTCCCCCCTACTCATCAGTGACCATGCAAGGGAAAAGACCCCATGGGGAATCGGCCACATCCGATGAAAGATAGTTTTCCTAATCCTATCAAGGTTCTCCTCCGGCTTCAAGAGAATGGAGATGAGAAAGTAACTCGAAAGTCCGTCGAGGTCCCAGGCTAGCAGTCGAAAATAGGTATTAATAGGTAGGCAGGATTCCTAGTCAAAACCCCCGTTGCTCCTTGCCTCGTATACGAAGCTAAAAGAAGTCACGTTAGATGAGTTAAAAGAGACATCCCAGATTTAATAGACATTTAAGGGATTTACCAGCCTCGCGGCGCATACCGCGCCCTCTTAGTACAGTCTTCCATACCGATTTGTTCGTTAGCAGGTTGATGTTATAGTACCGAACAAGTGTGCTTATTGGAATTTAGACCCTCAGACTTTGCTATAGTATCAATACTACCAAGCTTCATGTCTCTTCATAGCTTGAACTTCAATTTTGGGGAGCTGTTAAGCGTATTGCCGCCAGATTTACTGGAAAGTAAATCATTCTATAGTTATAAATCAATAACAACTCAATCCAGTTCAGGCTTGTAAATCTTTATAAAGTTCGGATGACGAAAGATGAGATCGAGGCTTGCACCTATGCTTTGACACGTCTATGGCACACATGACCGTTTGTCCTCATAGAAAGTGGTACCAGATCGTAGTACAAGGATAGTAGAGAAGGTCACGGGAAACCTTGAGTTCCAGGGTACCACGCTGGCTTAGCAAACAAAAATGTATCCCAAAGAATAACCGTGTACTCCTCGTCTACGAGAAACATTACGAGTTTAGGACTGAATCGCGCATCAACAGAGGACAACCGTCTCTATGGTCGACGAGAGAACATCGGCGTCTAATTTTTCGAGGCTTTAAATAAGCTTACTGTCTAGAACACTAAAGTGTTCCATTGTCCTGTTGTCACTGACCAGTAACACTGTGAAACATGTACGGGACACTATGACGATACAGATACTCAAGAAACCAGATATAATGAAAACATAGCAAAATAGTCACACGGACGTACAGGAATGATCATACTTCAGCCGCTCGCATAGCGCAAAAAGCATGCGAGTGGACGAAAGCTGTCGCCAGTTCAGCACGTCTATAAAAGCAGCACGATTCCAGCACCAGATTGTAAGTTCCAGCCCACGATCCATCCACGACGAAGTCCTCACCTCTACCTCGTGCCTCCCAACATACACCCAACATTCCGCATCACACATTCCCCTGTCCACGATGCCTCCCCCACGTAACCATGCAACACTCGTGTACGACATGTCCGGGATCAAAGAGTGGCTGTGGTGGCGAATCAATCAGACACATGACTTCGAGCAGTGGAAGAGCGAGTGCCTGAGAGGCAAGAACATTGCCATTATACAGACCCATAACGGCGTGACCTTGTGGGCGCGGTTGGAGGACTACAACCAGCGTCATCAGTCCGAGTACTACTACTCCGAGATCCCCGACGCCAACAACTTCTACCTGATCTTCAGACAGACGTGTGATTTTTGGGAGGGGGGTCACGACAGCGCCAGGAACATACGCAGAGATAAGAGGGCCATCGCCTACGCTCAGGTCTCGTGTATGGGTGTCGTATGGCAGATAGGCAGGAGCAATGATTATCTCGAGTATTGACGTGATGCGGGCTGCATAGGAGAGGTATGTAAGTGGGATTAGTGCAAGTGGCCTTTGTAGCCGCTTGTGCCTATGGAAGACTAGAAGGCAGAGAAGTCCTGTGATAGACATGGCTTACAACTTACAAAAACGCCTTGCAATTACGCACATACACATAGCTGCGGCCACCAGGGGGTTATAAAGGGAAGAGGACTGGGAGGGACACTGGCTACCTACCTCTCTACACGATTCCTTAGTTACACCCTCCTCACTAGTGAAGAACTTTATTGAGTTTTGTTCTATATGGTCGAGGAACTCGCTATTACATCCCAGCGGCAATCAGTGCATAAGGAACTATACGAGTAGACCTACCTCATACGCGAGGGTAAACAAGGGCTCCTTACATCATAAGAGGTACTCTATCCTATTTACTACCCACTACATATCAGAAGAACTTGATTAGCGATACTTAATCGTCGGATTCATCAGTTGATTAATAAATGGGCTGTTGAACAAGTAGATATGTAAGCTTACTTCTAAAGGTAGGGTTAGTGCTCTTCTTTTCCCCCTTTCCCTCACTCCTCCCTCACCTCTCATTCAATATCATTAAAGCCCAATTGATACAAACAGCCCTCTTTAAATTCCCTGGTGTTACTGGATTCGCGTTCTAACCAGGACTCCAGGAGTGGCATGGTTTAACACAAAGTTATTCAGGGCTAGTTAGACCATTGTCGTCCAGGACAAGGTATCAGGATTCACAGAAGGGCAGCTTTCCGTATAATGGATGAATTTTAACATTGAACGCTCAGTTTGTTATGGTCCTCAATGAATAGCATGCTTCTCAGCCTCCTCTTCTCTCAGGACTCCTTCCAAATCGCCAGAGACATGCGCCTCGCATAATTATGAAAAAGGCTAGTGTAACGGACGGCATAGTGTATCTGGATACGGTACGGATTTAGAAAAGACACAGCGGGCAGACACTGGTCATCAAGGACCAATGTTCTACGATTTGCGTGCCGTCTACAAACAGTATAGTTCATCTTATCGTTAATTCAGTCGCTCAAGATTGCCCAACTCCAAACTATTCATCAAATAAGCAATCGTGCCTGCTCATCCCTCTGTTCTTCCCAGGTAAGAGGATCATCAAATCTACTCCATAGCCCAGAAGCCTTGCCTGCCCTGGTTCTTCCCTCTATATCACAATGTCAAGCACGGGGAATGTGTGTTCATCTTGCCCCCTAACCCCTTGAATAACATCTACTCCGACAGCTCGATGCTCTTGGACTCGCCGTCTGCCTCGCCCGAGTTGACCTTCTTTCCCGTCTTCTTGATTGTCTTGAGTACGGTCTCGTAGTCAAGACCGGGCGACGCGACGATTAAGGCTTCTTGCTTCTCAAGGGACACATCGTAACTCTGGACACCTATTTCATTTGAAGAGCACGGTCAGTCGGTTGCTTAGAGTATGGCCCATATGGGGAGAGATGGCTGCGTGGAATGGGATAGGCGGGTAGGGAGGTAGAAAGATAGTAAGGCGAACGTGAGCTTGCAATGGTATGATATGACATTCGGCGAAACGGGATCAGAAGGCAGCCTGCAATGTGAAGGGAACTCGGGGAGATAGTGGGAAAGATAACGCACCATCCAGCTTGCCCAGGACGCGGTTGATGGCGCCCGAGCAGCCGCCGCAGCTCATCGACACGTTGAACTTATAGGTATGTGTGTCGGCCATTGTGTCGCGGTATACGGAGAGATGCCGGTGTATTCGGAGGGGTTGTCAAGCAATGGCGGGGTCGGTTCGAATATCACGGTCTTTTGGAATAAAAGCGAAAGCTGGCGCAACCGTGGTCTATGTATGTGCGGCGTGAATGTGGTTGATAGCGCAAAGGTGATGGATTGTCAGAGGAAAGGAGAGGCGAGAGAAGGGGCCACGGCAAGCTATTTAACTGCTGGATGTGATGTTGCGTGATAATTGCGCTTGTCGGTATTAATAATGCAGTCGGCTTTGAATGCGACAGCGTGGTACCCCGGATTACCGCCTAGGTCAATGGATCAGTCAGGGGGGGAGAACTGCCTGGAACCGCTTCATAAGCTCCCCTCTTGTAACGGTACAGTGCGATACATTCCGGTCACTCCAGCGCTGTTTAGCTGAAATGTACCTAGAATGCATACTTCGTACTGTATTATACGCGCTAAACAATGACACCTAGGGACAAAGTGAGACTTGAGCAAGTTTCCGATTGTGCTTCGTAATACCAGGTGAAACTACCTAATCGGTGAAATCAATGTTGCTAAAAGAAAAACTTGCTCACTTCCTAAAATAGCAGCAGATCCAGATTCGTTCGGGTTCCTGTAACTGTCTGATCACGTATAGCCTGAAGCTCCAAATACAGTATAGTATAGTATAGTATTGAATGGTTAGATATCACATTTGGGATCGAAGTGCAAATGATCTGCCCAAGACCTGGTTCGCGCAATGGCGGACCCTGCATCTTGCGCAATCTTCCGCCTTGGCGCGCATCCACCATACGCCATCGTGCCCAATGTAAGCATATCTTGGTAGTCTAAGTAGTCTAAGTAGTCTATGCGTATGTACAACATATGTAGATCATGCTCACATGCGCCTGTCCATCTCGCATCCAAGTAGGTAGTTAACTACAGGCCATTCTCATGCTGCCGGTTCTCGAGCTGGCATTTCGTCATGAGTTGCGTCTCCCGCTGCACTATCCTCGCCATTGGGAACCAATTCCGGCATCTCGTCTCCTGAATCGCTTCCCCATGCCCCAGGCATCCTATTCTCTATCTCGGACTCGGCCAAGCCCCAGTGGTCGTGATCATTGAGCTCGTTATCGCCTTCCCCTCCAACCCCGCCACCCGTACCCCCGACATGGAATAGATCCATCAGAGCTTGGAAAAGCCCAGGCCCATCTTCGCGACGTTCGGCATCAGCTGCTTCGTTTTCGTCCTCATCTTCGTCGTCGTCCACATTGCCGGTATCACCTTGATTAGCTTCCGCTATTGCGTCTTGAAGAAAGGCCTCGAATTCCGGCGGTGCGCCTCCTTGCCTAACCCGGGCAAGCAGTCGGCGCAACGCCTGCCCATCTCGTGGGATATCAAGGCCGCGTAACCCTTGTCGCTCGATTGGCATCCAAGGCTGCTGTTGGGAATCATAAGAGAAGACGTTTTCTTCTTTCAGTGGCGGGATAGGATCAAACTCCCAGTTAGGTGATGTGCTAAGCAAGTCCCCCGGAACATGGCCCATCAAGGAGGGTGTATTATCCAGATAGACAAACCTTGCCACGTTCCGCCCAACCACTGGTGGGAAACCGAACGTCTGGAAATCCGGCTTCTTGGCCTCACGAGCCGCCTCTTTCAGTAAACCTGTAGCCTGGGCATTATCCCACAAGCTCTTCGTTTGGTGTATATACAGTTCTACAAAGAACTCTTCGTGGCTGTCGCGTGGTTGCATACCCCAGATTGCCTTGGGCACATCAAGGTTAAGTGCCTTATAGAGGCTGCTATAGAGCCACGGGAGCCGTTCCATGCCCTCAAGTAAGAGAGCCTTGGCGCCAGCCGCGTCCTTCTGTTGCAGCCTCGCTAGCACCAGCGTCTGCCGAATATAGTCTTGCACCGTGTCGTATTCGTCCAAAACTTCCGAGTCACAAAAGTCGATAAACCATTTTGACTCATGTGCCCGGATAGCCATAGGGTGTATAAAGTGTATCATGCCGTAAGGGTCACTTAAATCCATACTGAACAACAACTTGGCCCACTCCAAAGATGTCCTGTACGTCCCCTTCATGACTAGGTTCTTGAGATAGTGGTAGCCCGCCAGCCAGAATTGTCTGTTTTCTGGCCGTCTGAAGTCAAGCCTGGCCTTGCCCTCTTCCAATTTTTGTCGGAAACCTGAGAGTGCTACACGGCCAAATGTGAACAGAGCTCGTTCGCACAGGTCGGCCGAGAGAGCTGAGTTCTGATCCTGCTTGGCAATCTTGCTGACTTGGATGAGAGTGGAAATATGGTACGGGTGACGATGTAGAAACGCTACCAGTAGCATAGGATCATACATCTGGACCAGATTGAAGAATTCTAGCTCCAGTTTGTTGTAAGATGCGTCGTGGGCGAATCCAAATTCGACCGTGCCAGATAAAAGCTTTTCTGCTGCGGCCCCTTCTTTGAATTGTTTCATAGAAAGACCCTCAGTAGGAGCGCGCGGCCATGTATCTTTTCCTGGCAAGAATGGATTCCTCCGAAGTGTGACTTCAGGCAGTGTCTTACCTGGCTGCCCCTTGAGGTAGGTTTCTAAATCGACTTGCTGCTGTAATTGTCGTGGGCGTTGTGTGCGCGCGCGTTCCTCATTCTCCTCGTTCAGGGCGGCGGCAATCGCCTCGCGTCCGAAGAGATTGCGCATTTCATTCACGACCTTTAAGTGGTGGGTATTGATACGAAGAAGCTCGCATATCCGCTCATATGCCATCGACCGCGCGGTGTCCTCTTGGGCGCCAACAGGAACGCCGGTCTTTTTGTTGGATAGGTTTAGTTCGCGAAGGGCTTCGTCGATATCGTCGGTGCCGGTTCGTGTAGAGTCGGTTCTCGAATGCGGGGTTACAGACGTGTCTGGCTGCTTTCCCTTCTTCTTCTTTTTCTTCTTGTTTTTCTTAGAAGAGCTGTTCGGGGTTTCTATGCGGACGGGGGTTTCAGCAGGCCGTGGCGAGGTCTCTGTGGATTCGACATCGTCGGCGTTGTCGTCTTCTTCGTTCTCGTCGTCCCCGCCATCATCGTCTCCAAGGGCAGCAAAGGCCGAGAATGCGCTCGGTTTAGGCCGCTGGATAGGCGCATCTTGTTCGCTTTCGTCCGAGTCGTTGTTGGCGGGGCTCAAGGCCTGAAGTTGCTGTAATTCTCGCTGCTTCTGGAGCTTGCGCAGCTGTCGGCTGGACATTTTGAATAGCGCTTCTCGAGTCCCTAGTATTACTTGTGGATATATACCTAAACTTGTAAGATGGTACAGTATTGGCCGTTGTCCTAGGACATGTAGTATAGAATGCGAAGAAGCAAAGAAGTATTCCTATGATGGAGGGGCAGACAAATGATGCAACCGGTCTACCGAACATTAAATTGGGAAAGAATAGTTCGGACTAGACCCAGATAGGTAAGATCAGGTAATCAGTGGAGAGATCGGTGTGTCATTCACCGAACCTGCACGATGTTCATCAAGCACGCAACTCAACTTCAGTTTATTCTCTTACATTCGGATAACAGTCATATAAATATCACTCAGAAACAGATGTTTATTTACGCATCTAGGTAGGGAGAGACCTATTTTGTTGCGGATAAGTGGATTTACAATGATCACTCCCTTGAAGGGATCGGGTCAACGACAGTCCGTACGATCCGCAATATATAGCTTTCTTTTAGTTATTTACATTAAACCTAGAACCTAGTACCTATATCATCTGAATACACTACTAGTGATCCCATCTGGAGAGTGCACTGGCGAACTGGTTCACTTCCTACATATGATCGCTACTCCACCTATCCGCGAGATGTTTAGGTAGGGAGAGACGTGACTAGGTCATACTAAGTTCCTATAATTCAGAGGGTCCTAGCAAAGCAGCTACCTCTTCCGTTTTGAGCAGTGCCTTATCAAACATGGCACAATCCACAGCTTTAGATAAGAATTTTAATTCTCTTTCGTAGCTGTTTATTTATTGGCTTATATGAATCACTTTGTTAAATATTTGTAGGGTAGGTACAAGGGAACAGTGGAAGGTGGGAGGTTGTCACGATATTCGAACTACAGCTAATACCTATATGTCTGCCTAATTACTGCAAAGACTATTATAGACCTAAGTGATGTAAAAAGAACTGTGCAAACTTTGCTAATATAGATAGAATAGAACAATAGTAAATACTGTGATCCGGCAATTTGAAATGCAACAATAGCTAAACCTCCTGGAAAGATCGATCTTGAATTCTTGACTAAAGCGAGTACCATAAATTCGAAACAGTTGATTCAAGTCCTCTATTGACACCATTAAGAGCCAGAGAAATAGTATAAGAACTATCGAGTTCCGGTAGTTCAGCTAGTATATATTGCAATATCATACACTGTGAGCCAAGATAGTGTTTCTACGCCGCCTGCCGCGAACATGAGCGCATAGCCTCGTTTACTGCTGTTAAACAAGATATCGATCCTACCCCCATAGAGAGCTCCAAGACCATTATGTGCTATTTTATCAATAGTCAGAGTAATGCATACGACGTAGCACCATGGGGCTATCTTGCGTGTCTGTCGAAGAATAGGAGTTAGATAGTTCTTCAGCTTGAGTATGGGAGCTCGAGAAGGGACAGAAATATTCCCACGTCTAGCTGTTTGTTCCTTCCACTCTCCTTCACCACACATCTTCTTGTGAACTCTACAGCATGTCTATATCTTTAGTTCCAGGTTGAGGAAGAGACATGTATGCAAGGAATAAGATGGGGGGAGGTTGAGGAGACCGCAAGTTATGTATGTATACTGCTTCGTGAGCACTGTCTAGGCGCCTCGCTGGGGGTTGAATTCGAAGCTACAGCTGTTGTTCAGGGCCTTAGAAAGTGGAAGTACTAAGATGTAAACTGTGCTGTTACCCAAGCTCACTATTTATATAATTCTAAGAGGGTCATTAGCTATAAGTTGAGCATCTATAATCCTTTGAGCATACTGTGATAGCTTAATTGTCTAGCCGACATGTGTCAGCCTGGTAGTTTACTCATAACTAGGTATCCCAGAATTCTTTACAAATTAGTAGCTTTCGCATGGCATCATTGCATGTTCTCAGCTCTCTCTTCGGGTATTAGTCTCCTTCTGCTACTAAATTGACCAAGGCGTCTTTGCATAATGATACCTCCCAACAGCTGGACACTCTCAATACATGGGAGGAACTTTACCCCTTTAACAGCAGAAAAAGAAAACAACGATCAAACTGGACGAAATCCAGGAATCTGTGCCCAAGAGGCATTGGGTGCTTCGCTGGCCAACTCAGTTAGTCGCAACGCCGCCACTAGTTACGAATATCATGTATCATGCACCTAATAAATTTGCGATATGCACAAGAATGTGAGTCGAGTTTCTTGAAGTACCAAATTCTTTGTCCGTCACGGGCTTGTCTATTAATTCCTTGGTGTCTAATATTGATTCTTAACTCTGTATAGTCCGACATCTTTAATATCAAACCTAGGGCTTAACCGCAACTCAATAAACACGGGTCATAACATCAGGTAGCAAGAGTCTATAGTTGTAACTAGCGTAAGCTTTACCATACGCTTTCTCAAATAAATATAATATGCGCGTAGTGCATCCTTATCCAATCTCCTTCATTTTCTTACATGTCAATGTACGTGGTGCCCTCTCTTAATTAAGTTCTGAAAAATTTTGTCGTTTAAGTCAGAGTTCCCAAAAAAGTGACGTAAGCTAACAATATACGTCCAGTAAAGTACAAAGGTTCGATAACCCATGAGAGTAGAACGCATATTATACATATGGGGTAACACTGCACTTCTATGAATAAACGCGAGTAATAAATCTGGTATACTTTACAAGATAGATACAATGATTGTAAACTTGCTGCATTTTCAGTTACCCTTCCTCCCTTTTTTCTATTTTTGAACCTTAGCATACACTGGATTAGACGACTAAAATACACGTATGGTGTCAACAACAGGGTTAACTACAAGGGATCTGCTTACCTTCCCACATGAACCTGACTATCAAATCCCAAGAACACGGTGCCTTTCTCCTCCAATGAGAAAAAAGTACACAGTTCTCCTTCTGACTGGCTCGTATTCCCTGTTAGGGCTTAAACACCGTGGGAAATATAGAGAGACTAAAGACAGATACCTATCGCGTCATCGAAGCGAAGGGGAAATAAAGTTTCGGATTAGCTATTGGTACTGGTTAGGCTACTTGAAAAATCAAGACTACTTAAATTTATTTGATTAATGGCCAATAGTCATATCATCTCCTATCTTATATGATACCATAACACTGGAAGCCGGAAATAGCAACGATACCGCCAGTCTGACAAGGACAACAGAGATTTGGAAAGGAAAGGAGAACTATCTGACGGATCTCAGCCAAGGCTATGTACGTCACTACAGGCAACGTTAGTAGATACACAAGATCAGCTGTCAACGAACCACCTATTTTAGACAGTGTGACCAGCCGCCTCCCTGAGGAAAGGCATGTCATATGCCAACTCAAGTTCCAAGCACACAGCCTCAGAGCCAATGAACTTTTGTCCCATGGTTACTCCCCTCGGCATGTACTACCTTGATATCTCGCGGGAAATCCAAAGACCCGCCTAATTGTCTCGTCTACTTAAAACAATACCCCGGACCCAAAACTCGAATGGCATGCAATCTCATGCAGTACTACAAAGATTGTCTGCAAACCCGGAAGCAAGGTTAAGGTGATGCGGGGACTCAACTAAAGTCCGGTGATACCTAATAGAGGTATTTCTACATAAGGGATAAGACTCTTGGCACGTATGAAATTGTTGTAGTACACTTCAACAGTCAGTTCTGATTCGAGATGGCCATATGATTTCAACCATGTATGGGACACTGATACTTGGTGCACCGTCTCGGATGAAAGGCCCTGGACTCGCATTCCCTCGGAAGCCACAGTTTTGGTCCGAAGTCTGCTCATACTCGCAGAGGCTAATCTCCAGACCAGCACCGATACCCAAATCTCCTGGAGTGGTGGCTTGGACAGAAGGGTCAGTTACAACGCTTTCGAGTGATTTTCGTCCGTAGAACAGTGCTGAGTTGCACTTTCCCAAAGCAATGTGATCACCAGCGCGGCAACACGGCATGTATAACGTAATGGAAGAGGGACACGCCAAACAAGGGAACTGTGGACATCAAACCTCGGCGTGAAACAAAGAACTCTAGAATCCAATCCCAGTATCCCACGTCTTCTAGAGTTGCACGGTGAGAATAAGACCGAGCATTTCCAGGGAGGGAGAACAAGCCAACCTACGTCAGCAAAAGGGGACGCAAATAAGATTTCCAGAAGTGATGACCAAATCAGTAGCAACAGAATCCAGGGATTGTTGGGGGTTCCGACAATCAAGCTGGGGGTCCTCCCGCGCGAATCTTGACTATAAGGGGATCTTGAATAAAGTCACCTGCTATATATCGCCTAGTTCACACACTTCTATTGACGATCGGTAACACGACTACTTATTTGACGGGTTTCCCGATAATTAGAAACACGCTCACGCGTGGCTCTGACTTCTAGAAGATGTACGATTCGCGCAAGGACTAATCCCGCTCTGCATCCCGCTCTGCATCCCGCGCAGTCCAACCATGGGGGTTCTGCTAGTCTAGACAGCAAACATTTGGTCGCATTACTTACCCGTAATTCTTAGAGCATCTAGATTAGCCACGTGGGGTTAGTATCGGGCTAGCAAACCACTAAATTCTCGAACTTGACTCGTTGTGGATGGGGAGAGAATATGTACGTGGGGAATTATCAGGATTCGGCGATGATGTGAGCGTATATCACATCAGAGAAATCGACGAAGATCTTTTTGACTTTTGTTTCCCCTTGCTTGCACAACTGTTCGACGCTGATGAGACAGCAACTGGATGGAAGTCCGTAACGCGCGTAACATGGGAATAGAGCCGGTATTAGAAGTCTACACTGATATTTGTATTAGTCCGGCTGCTTAGTATGTACTCCGTAGCTGAGCGCTGAGCAGGCATCTCGCGACGTCTGCGTGCAATATGTGTGTGCACGCTGCGCCATTTCGCCGCATTGTTAATTTGTCACTGGCTTTCTGTGCTTCCGATTGGCTGGCCTGAGTGACGTCTAGGTCCAAGTCGTTGTCGAGAATATAACCATCTGGGCGGCTCTTAACAATTGTTGCTATTGGAGAAAACACGGGCACCGCGCAGATCCCCGCAGTCACGCCAGAAAACATCGAAGAAACGGTTGTCGCACGTGCATCGAAGATGGAACCAGTGTAACACTCCATATCGCCCTGTCGTAGACATAGAATTTATCTATTTCGCCAAAAGAACTACTAGCATCGTTGCGGGCCGGTAACTTGACTATCAACCAATTAACAGGGCTTGTTTTGCGCCCCCACGCCCTCCTGCTTTGTTTCGAGTGTCTGTCCGGTACTTTGTGTTATGGGATGCTGCTGATATAAGATGGATTGGTAAGTGTTGCAGGTGCATACGTGGTCGCCGAGTTTTTCGGTCAATAATTTGCGAAAGGATGGGTTGGCTGAGAATTATCTCAGACTATTCCTGGTATAACAGCTGTAACCAATGCCAGTGAGCGTCGTCTGATTCGTCTTTTTTTCCCTCCTAGAAATATCGGCTTTCTGGTTGGGTGATGTGTTTTATTTATGTCCGCGAATCACATCTTGCATGCATATATGCAAGAGATAGATGCCTCGGTCTTCGGGGAGCTGCCGTAACCCAAACCACCTATTGTATCATTACCCACACCCCATTCTGCCTGCAGGCTGTCTACCTAGCCAGGTAGGTACTGTACAGGAGGCTGACAATGGGTCGTGGCCATGCCATGCCATGTGGCTTTTGGTAGGTATTTGGTGGAACTGCGGCTGCTGCCGGGAGAGGCTCATTTGCTTTGGCTTGGCGACTACATTCTGACACGGAGCCGAGCGCGATGATGACCTATCTATCTGTTGGTGCAACTTCGTCATCCTTACGGTCGGATTTGTCTGGAGCGCGGAGTACAGAGCACATATCGGATAGCCTATCGCAGCGTACTGGTCGGGTACCAAGCCAACACATAATCAAACGCGTACACTAATATTCTCGGCACGGTTGCTTTCTCGACTGGCGTCATCCTGCCCAGTTTTGTACAGCAACGAAACCTTGGAGCTGTCAGCTAACTACTGCAAGGGGAACATGCAGGCGGCGTAGGCAGTGCATCAGAGCGACAGATCGAATACCATAAACAACGTTCTTATTAGCTAGCTAGCGGGTGGCATTCAGGCGCCAATGTCGCATTCCGATTTCAGCTCGGGAGCTAGGAGATTAGACTTCGCATATGATGTGCATGATCGATCATAAGGTAAAAATTCGTATGAGTACGGCACTGATACCGTACGCTTCCGAGTAATGTGATGCGGTAATCGATTGGCAGCAAAGAGAGTTGTGCTGAGGGGTTCGCGACAAGCCCATATATACTCTCTATTCTCAAAGAAGAGTCTCGTCTAGGTAGTCGCTCCTTCGGGTCGTCGCGATCACACTACTACGTACTGTACATGGTAGATGCAGCGTGAAAAACGGGCTGAGACTGCTTGGACTAGCCTCCTTACTCATGAATTGTGAATTGGGTAAAGACCTACTGCACTCCACAGCTCCTATATAAGTATGTCTCTATCGTGTCTCTGGATAGTTGCTCCTCAACTTCGCGCCGCTTAGCGCTTCTAATTGAGCATTCTGCATTTGGAAGTCAGTGCCCCAATTGGCGTAGGAAAAAGAAACAATTGGAAGCAAGTGAGAAAGGAATAAACGGGGGACAGGCGGGTTTTCCGTGTTTGATTTGTTGATGCCGGGTATTCTGACTGCAGTAACTACTTACTATTACAGTCGTCTCATCTGGGAATGAATGCGCGTACAGGGGGAGCTTCGGACGGTTCGTTGCCGGTAAGCCTAGCGAAGTTAGTCTCATTCTACATTACTATTCTTTTGAGAGTGACCTGACGGAATGGGAATTTGGGAATGATGCCAATGCCCCTTTCTGGTCAAGTCCTGAAATTTTGATCGGAGGAGGAGGAGGAGGAGGAGGAGGAGTCTATTAACGTCTACCCTAGGTAACTATGGCTCAACTGGAGACTCGACTGTGGCTATATTCTCAACGATTTTACAGCCAGCCGACCATAGTTATTCCTTTACATGACTAATACTGATTTATGTTCAGGTAGACGGCGGTGCGTACTGTAGGTACCTATTTACCTACCGACCTAAGTAGGTTAATAGGTATAAACCCTAGTTCGGCGCCCCTAGTACAACTAGTACGCAAGGAAAGGATACTGCAAGCAAGTCTGCACTAACCCTAAAGTGTACTCCCGAAGTACTCCTAAAACATGCCGCTATTGCTAACAAAAAAAATTCTTGCTTGTCCGTACTTCCAACAACGTAAGCGTTGTTGTAACGAGACTTCACCCGTGCACTCGGGAAGCGTCCGACCTAACCTTAATTTTAGCGAGCCAACGGGGAAAACCTCCTAAAAGCAAAAACCCGCTAAAGTTGAGAGCTCGTTTCTCGACCTCGTTAAAAGGAGGGAGAGAGCATAACGGTCGCGTTTAACGACAGCGTTGTAGCCGCCGGACCCTTCCAAGCCTTTTTTATTTTCTACTTCTGCTTTAAAGCGAAGCTGGCGATCCTTGGAAAATATCCCTATTGCGGCAAGTTGTGGGGCCGTTCCAAGAAGTAGAAAATAAAAAGGAAGGAAGGATGTGAAATTTTGATCGAGACAGGTATCTGATACCTAAAGGAGAAAATTGCAGGGACCCGGCGGGACGGTCGCTGGAAAGCACCCGGGCCACTGCCCTATACTGTACGTAACTGCTACTTACAACATGCACCGACAGGCTCGCGGCGTGCGCTGGA
Source organism: Xylaria castorea (assembly GCA_022495115.1). Lineage (NCBI taxonomy): Eukaryota > Fungi > Ascomycota > Sordariomycetes > Xylariales > Xylariaceae > Xylaria > Xylaria castorea. Next base: position 73,857 of record MU382659.1, read on the forward strand.
AACCGGCACAAGTGTGGATGTGGACACAAACGCGCATCATCATAGCACACTAGCCTGAGATAGGTACTGGCCAGGTCTCCCCCATTTTTAGAGCTTGCATTAGCCTTGCAGGAGAAGGGTTCGAGAAGTCAGCTCAGCACGACCTAATGTGGACTTTTTCGGATATGGTATCTTCTCTATTTGGCATTGTTCTAACTAGTCAAGTCTCATATGCAGGAGCTGCATTGCCGGGTTTAGGGCCAAAGCCGCAAGTCGAGTCCTGGGTCTTCTCTCTAGATCGGCTACCTATTGGTCAATTGTCTATATCTCGCCAGCAAGTCACGACGTACCAAGCCGAAAACCAAGACCCTTCCTATTTCTTTTGTCGTTGCCACATAGGGAGGGAGTATGCCTTGGATATGCAAACCTACGCGACACGGGAGCCGATCTCTTGGTTAAACCCAGGCATCCGGGTAAGGAGGGTAGCTATATAATATAGAAGAATGAGGGCAACTAGGTGGTCTAGAGAAATCCAAGTGGGAAATCAATGCGACGCAATGCGATTGGCACAAAAACTCTCGATTGAGCGAAGGGAGAAGAGTAAACTTCTGAAACTATCATCTCATTTGGGGCACCCACATACAAACTAAATTTCGCTAGTTTTGTTTGGTGTTGGTTTCCCCCATTTCGTGGCTGCAACAGTACATCACATGATGTCAGGTTCCCGTGTGCTTAAGACTTAAGACCCGAGCGTATGGTAACATATACGGCTGGACTCTATGCACACAATTCCATATACATGCCAACGAGCAAGCAAATGATCTTTACCTCTCTTTCTCTTTCTTTTTGCCGTGTTAATCAAGTTGAAGCGTGATGTAAAGTTCATTGCGTTAGAATTGGTGGAAGTCTATCTCTTCCGCCCCAACGGGGAGGAAGGAAGAGAGCGATTGATCGATTAATCACATTGGAAGGGATAGGGAAGAAACGAGCGAGATTGTTTGGTGTAGTGTATGCGATCGCCCCATCGGCCGAAAACTCACGTAGCTAAACATGTTCATGAGCCGCCCTGGATCGCAGAAGCAAATAAGAGACATGTCAGAACCATATCAGAGATCACCTGAGTCTAGGCTTCGGTGCCGCGCCTGCGCAAGACAAGCGCGGCACCGGATTTTCAGCTTACAACTTCTCGTTGGCGCTGAATCCCCATGCTTTTTTGATCTGCACTGGGAAAAATCAAACGATTTCGTCACATTACACAAACGCGGGAACAATACGCAAAGATTAAACGAAATGATCCATCATGTTGAAACTGTCATATCTGGCGCTGTGGAGCTATCATGCCTCTGTGATGTACTGTACAGTCTAAAAGACAGGGTATCTTCTATCGATCTGGTCCCAGCCCAGCATCTGATGTGGAATAACTGAAACCCTCGAAATAAAAAAGAGTTGAATGCGCAGCACAAGTAGTTGAGCACACGCCACTAAAAGGTCGTATCCAAAATGCCGCCGAAAGAAAGCAAATAATATCCGAAAAAGCCTGGTCCAATTCCAATATGTGTACATCCTTCACCGTACACTCGTAAGGGGTCCCCGCGAGGGGCTTGCGGGTGTAAAAACCGGCAGAAACAAAAGAAATGTAAGTAGAAATCCCAAATGTCTATATGCGAGGTGTCCTTTTCCCCAGCCAAACCAACTTTTTGCCCATTCCCAAACCGAATCCTGTTTGCTTTGGCCCTATGACGCCGAACCCATATTAAAACGAATTATTTTTAAGGGTGAACACCTAGGTACTGTCCGAGGCAATAGCAAAAATGCCTGCTGCACCGCTGAAACTGCATCGTAGATTGATGTTGATTTCTGAAGTGGGTGCGTCGGATGAAGCAGGTTGCAATCAGTGTTGTACGATGACAGTGCCGAGAATTTGCAGATCCCGGAAATCGTGATCCGTCTAATAACGCCGATTGTGAACTGAAACAACTGAATAATGCTGATCGACAGAAATCCTGCGAGCCGTCCGTAAGGGCCCGCGAGTGCGCCTTGGTGTTAAGGATGCTGAATTAGAAATTGGTATCGTAAACGCTGAGCTGAAAGGCAGGGCTTGCAGTGTTATACAATGCGAAGTGCATGCGCCCACTCCGAATGGCTACATAGGAAAACTCCGATCGGCTTTTCCACCATCCACTGAGCATGCCTATTATGATAGCGCTCATATCGCGCAAACGGCAATAGCTGCAAAACCAAAAAGCAGTCGTAGTGAGCCCACAGAGTAAATCCTTTGTACTCTGAAGACGTCGATTCACGTTTTATCGCGGCTTAGGGCGAGGGGGCGGCTTGGGAACACCAGTTGTGTCGTAGGCGCCGCGACCCATGTTGAGCATCTGTGGTTCTCTAACACCCATTGTGGTTTTTGTTATGAGTCTTGGTTCGTTGAAGAATAACTATTGGGATCAATGTCAGCACATATTCGGAGGCATGATGTTTTCATTTTATATAAAACAGCGCTAGGGTTAGGCAGGCTAATCATTGAGTATCCCGTGCGAGGTACTTGGTAGTTGCGCGCTACCCGTTGTGAGGCAGCAGGACATGGAAATTTAAAGAACACTAGTGTAGGGATGGCGGAATTATGTCTGACTCACCCTTCGCAGGCCGGGTCCAGCGGCAATATGGGAAAGGCCAAAAAAAGTAATGTGGTAAGATGCGGGACGAGATTGGGTGAGATAGTCGTGGCAATAGTACCTCAAGCTGGGATTATGGTCGAATGAGATAAAAGTGTGGTTGATGCAGCTCGGGTGTTATTGCGCGTCGGCTTTAGCAGGTTGGACGTAACGCAGCAAGTATCTGAGGTCAGCACCAAAGCATCAATGAGATGACGGCAGCAGATGTTATATATATAAATATCAGGACCTCCGTGTGTTGCAGTGCAGGACGGAGTTTCGACGATTATGGAAGCTCAAGCGAAGGCTGGAAAGTAGTGGTGTTCTGCAAAGCCGAAGCTGAAGCACGGTCAAGACAAGCAGAGAATATTCTATGCCTGAAGCCTGATCCTTTGAGGATATGCGCGCGTGTCTAAAAGCTGAATGCTATCGTCGAAAAGCGGTTGTCGCGCAGGTCTCGGCAAGCTGAAATATTATTGGTTTTAGAAACCGTTGTATTGTTGGATTATAAAGCCCAGGTCTCGCGATAATGAAATTGCTAGTGGGTATGCCTGTCTGTCTGTATGCGAGGTGCAAACTGAGGCTGGAGTCTGCAGGCTGGCGGATCGCTTAAACCAGATCAGCGCGCTGGAACAGGTCGTACAAGCGCAGGTTGCAACAGTGAAGTTGGCCGGAAGAAGGAAGTTTCCTTTCCGTATGCTTGTTTGTTTCTCGCTTTGCTCAGAGTCTCAAGACAGGAGCAGTAATAGGAATGCAGGTCGGCGATGCTATGCAAGACAGAAACCGAAAGGGAGAGACGGGAGCGTGTGGTCCCGGAAACCTTAAGATAGGAATTGTATGAGATGGGAGTGAAGGTCTATATTATACAATATCAAAGTAGGGGGGGTTTGGGTAGATATGCACGCTGGTGAGAAAGATGAGCTGAGGATTTCAAGAACATTAGGAGTGGAAAGGGCCGTTTATTTCAACTTATACGGGTCTCTTGACAACAGCCTGTCACGTCAAGCAAGCAAACAAGCAAGCCTGGTTCCTAGCTGCTGGGGCGCCAGCTGGGTCGGGGGTGAGGGTGAGGGAGAGCAAGGGAGAGACTGGAGATGGGACCCGACTCCATGCCCCCGTACGTAGTACTTCTTTTTTCGGCCCAGGTAGGTACGTGTAATAAAAATGGCAGAGCATCGTCTAAGTAGTGTACAATATATCGAGTACATTTTATTAGTGGGAAGAGGTACAGTAATTAATCCTAGCTCCAAGGTTCTGCTGGGCGATCCGCTAGGTACACTTTCCCAGCAAGTACCTGGCTCTGGGCTGGGCTAGCACGCACAGAGATCCTGTTCCTAGGCTAGGGCCTGTGTACCTGCAGGTGCCAGCGGTACGGGCTGACTGTGGGTTCCTGCAACTTGCACATGTACCTCCGCATGTACCCACCTGCCAGAGGATCCCAGCAAAGGAGGACAGGCCGTGGGCGACGGGGATCACCAGAGTTAGCTCATTTACCAGCCTGTCTGTTCTCAAACCTGCCGGATTAATGAGCGAAGACCGAATATCCAAAACAAGTTAAGAAACCCAGATTGCCAGGCAGCCCTGCACTGGCAGACAAGACTACCTGCCTACCTAGGTACACATGTAGCTAGCGTACATACTGCTGTACCTACTGTAATCAGCCGGGTTTTGCTACCCTCCCTCCCCGGTCTGGTACCTAAGTACCCTCTCTGGCGTCCCATGTGTAAGTAGCAGTACTCTTTGGTTATGTGTCGGAGACAAGGGACCGGGCTCCAGCGCCTGCGCGGATTGACGGATTGACGGTCAAGCAAAGCCGCATGCGTTGTTGTGCAGAAACATGTTCAGTACGTACTTACATGCATCCATTTAGCAATACATAGGTAGCATACTACCTGACCTACTGTACACCGACGCTTTCTCCTTTTGGACCTTGTCCTAAATAAGGGTAGTGGGTTATGTATGCACTGCTGTCTACATACTACTACGTTATCTCAGTCAATTAGTTAGTCAGTCAGGGATTTAGGTACTGTTACATGCAACCACTGCTGCTTTGGTACCTAACCCAACCTACCACGTCGTTGTCCTTCGACTGCACGTTGCCTGCGACAGCAATTGTACAGCAGCCAGCTCACCGACCTACAGCAGACAGACAGACTGATAAATGCGGTGACAGGGAAATCGTTGTAGAATGCCGGGCTGCTTTGAAAAATGCATCTTAACACCGCCTTTCCCACAGGGTAAGAAATAAATTAAAAATTAAAAAATCACGAAAGGGAAAAAAGAGTAATAGAGCATTTACCTGTCTTCCTTGCGCTACAACCCAGATAGTCGAGATCGTTCCTACAGACATGTAGCTAGAGTGGCCGCTGTAACCCACTAGGTAGTATGTTAATGTACATACAGCATACTTACAAGGCAAATCCTCCAGCCTCACCAGCGTTGTATTACCACTTATTACATCGGGATGTGAGATGACTTCTTATGTAAGTACTACTAAGAGGCATGGCTAAGATCAAGAGCCGTTCTGTTGCGGCTTACTGCGTACAGCATGAGTATTGCGCACAGAACTGCGCGCCGCATCCAACGTTGGTTTGATGTCATCATCACATAATACCACAAAAAGCCCTCTTTTCCTCGGTCTGGTCTGTGAAGAGGATTCTTGTGTTCCTGCATATGTGACAACACCTATATCTGAAAATACACTGGAGATGGTAACCTGCCACATACGCAGTGTAGTAATAGCAGTCGTGGCCATCAGCCCCCTCGTGCCACTGTTGCGTGCATCCATCTACACGTAGGCATCCGTGGTTCGTCTGAGACTTTCGCGTATCCTTTTTTTTTTCTCCTTCTCCCACCATCACCCCCCCTGTCAAGCCTTCCTGCGACCTAAAGTACTTCCCAAGCAGGCATAGCCTATTCATTCAGGTGAAGGGCTTTCGGTGTCGGCTCATTGCTCCGAGTTGTGTTCTTCTATTCTAAATTGTTGGGAGCTCGGCAAAGCACGGTGAGGTAGAGGGGAACGGTGTGCTGTCCTTGGTGTTGTCTCCATCGCCAACTTCTATATCCACACATTCGATGCACCTTTTTAAAAGGGCACAATATGTCCGAGAGAGCCGAGCGCACACCGAAGCTGCGCCACTTCGTAGCAAAATGTATCAAATTGTAATTATACGTAGAAAGAATGCACAAAGCGTAACCAAGTAACTGATTTATGATCTAGCAGTGGGTCGCAAGCCTCAGAGCTCCATGAGACTGCCTTTTCAGTTAGCAATCATACCATTAGTGACCGAATATTCTCATTTCTACAGTAGCTGTATACAATTATTACTCCATTGTCACTTTTTAGTGGTGGCGGGCTAGTTTTGCTCAAAATGGCCAAGTGTTATGTAGCGTTGCCATCTTCTCGACCTAACACTAACAGGGTCCTTCGTAATCATATCAAGGGGATGCTCAGGGTTGTAAATTCGCTTGGGACACATGGGTTCCACTCGGTAATCTTCCCCTTGAACTAAACAGACTTTCTTCATCGAATTTTTCTCGAATCCCTTTCTTGTTCATCCTAGCCCAAATTTGGGTATAGTGGGCTCCCTAGAGCAAGCATCCGCTGCCGCGACAACTAGGCTGGTGCCGGTGAAATTAGAGCTAGATCTAGTGGCAGTGGTCATGGGTAAACGAGATGACGACACGGAGAGCTCTCTCTCTCTATCGCTTCGATCGTGCTCAACACGGTAGTTTTGATTGTCGGGAACGTCTGGTCTGCCGAGGAAAAAGTGACAGCTCTGTCCGGCGCTTCTTCCCGAGTTAGTACTTCCACACTACGGTTACGTATCGACCGCGTGAATTGCAGCCGTTCAAATTAGGTATCCCTGGCTTGGGAACCGATCTCTATAGTAAACATGAACTCGATTCCCTGTCCACATCTTGAAAGCCCTGGCATGCCTACACCAAGTGTATGCACGCTATGCTCTCTCTACGCTCTGGAGTCTTGTATTTGGTACGGTTAAGGATCGTTGGGGATATATAAGATTTAATAATGTAAAGGTGACGATGTAGCAGAAACTATAGGCCTACTGTACCTCTCAACAAACCCATGCTGTGCTAATACTCCACAATTAGTGCCCCAAAAACTGAATATTCCTCGATGTTACAGGTTTACGTTGACGACGCGGCTACGCTACAGGGACAGGAAACCGATACGTTCATAGCGCTATAGATGTTGAGTAAGTACTAGAGGATCCACACATAGTGCCCCCTCTTCGCTGACGCTCAGAGGGCGTCAAAACTGTGAATCAGGTCAATACTCTGAATCACTTGGCAATGGCAAATGGAGTAAATTACACCAAATTACACCAAAATAACCTAACTTCGAACAACAATAATAATTCAAATAAAAATCGGAAAAATAAACGGGTTACAAAATAATATTATTTATATATAAAAAAATCTAAAGTTAAATTTTTATTTAAAACAAGTAAAAACTGCAGTTAAAATAATATTACACTAAATAATATATAATTTAATAATAAAAAAGTTATATTTTATAATATGTTTAGTTTTGCTTATAATAAACAGTATTATATATTAAAAAATAAAGCAAAAAAAGAAAAAAATAATATATTTATATTATTTTTATAATAATTTATATTGCTTAAGTTATTTAGCTTTAAAGTTGGAAGAAAACAGGTAAATACGCACTCTGATTGGTCAATCACCTGATTCAGAGTATTGACCTGATTCACAGTTTTGACGCCCTCTGAGCGTAGCGAAGAGGGGGCCACTATGGGTGGATCCTCTAGTAGGTAGACTTACCATTCGAGGGAGCACTGCAAGCTCTCCACGTGGTATAACCCTGCCCCGGAATTTATATGTCCACTATAGCCTCCAATGCAGAACTGACTCATACTGAGCTGTACCAGGACTACTAAGCTAAGAAACTGACAAATACCTTACCATCAACGAAGAGACATTCGTAGCCATGCTGTGGCTGTCGCTATTGGCGCCCTACGACATCGCGTGAGCGATGAAGAAAATTGTAGCTGTGTAAGGCGACACATTACATTTGCTGACGTTCCAACCACCATCAGCTATTCTTAGGATACCCTCGACGTAAGGTTCGAGGCCGCCTCAGATATATTAGTGTATCTATTGCTCGTACTTAGTACCTAATGCTGCAGCGGCTATCGCCTCATCATATCTCTTTTGGGAATCTAGCCCTATCGGAATCTGGTTCGATTTTGGCTGAAATTAGAGGCAATGCCAGATCGGTGGTCCCGTAAGACCGGGACAGCCACAGCAACATGACGACTACATTTCGACCAGTCAGTTGCTCTGTCGTAGACCTGACCATTCAATTGGTCGAGTACGGAACTTTCCCGAGTTACTTCAATTCCTAAAGAAAGGTTACTAGGATTTCGCCCACCCGCACTAAATCGATGGTTTGACGTGAATAACGGACATGACTGAGCCAAACGTGACCGCAGCGGGACTATTCAGGGCTTTACATTTCACCCACTGAGATCCATGCTTGTCGACTTCGTTAGACGATGTCCAACCTCGCAAGACCGACGATCTATGACTGCACCTTCGAAAGTACACCCTCGTGTCGATATATGACAATGATTCGTCGTGCTTCCGATTTGCTAGGCATCGGATGCTAAGATCCTGGGGTGCACCGCGAGTCCTCATCAGCTGATCCTGCAGCTCGGTACTTCGTGCTGCACGACAATTTAGTCTCGTTGTTCGAGTACGATACCAGTACGGCATGTGGAGTATAGGTCTCGGGTGGTTGTTTGTACCCCCGCCTATATTGAATTGGCTGAAGCACAGGCGGGTACATGTCCTCCAGATCCAAATGAACGATTCGTCTCGACTACTCTCTGCCAAGGCTCAGTGTCCAAGATGTTGCTCTGAGGGTGTACTAATGAGCAACTAGAGCGCTGGACAAAGACCATGATACTATGTGTTGGCTCAGGTTCGCATGACTCAGACATATTAAGCATGCCCGTTGTATTGTCAAGACTTGTTTCAGCCCGTAGGCGAATAGTCTGGAAAGGGTCGAGTTTCATGCGACCACTTGGGCATTAAAATCGCCTTGTATCCCCATTTTCGCCTAATGTCGACGACAACTCATAGGTGACGTCGTGGTGCATACAGCACACACTAAAGGACCATGAACATGATCATGTGTAAGATTTACTGAATAAGGGAACAACATTTCCGACGTCGTGGGATCAAAAGCTCGAAAGCATGGGGTAGCTGAACGTGACCTGCTTAACCCTGTTTCCAGGTATCGATACGACAGCATTGAACAAGACCCTCCCTCAGAGCAGCTTGGCAATATCGGGAGTTTACGCCTTCGCTTGCTTCGCGCCTCTCGTGTTCGCAGTGAAACGCATGTTCAAAAGTACCCAGAACACATGGCGAACGGATACAAAGCGATAAACTGCTGCGCATAGACAAGCGCCCGTGCGCACCGTGAGGCCTGTTGATATGTGTTTGTTGTACCTTAGGTGCAGTACCTACTCGATCCTTCGGTAGTGTACACACATACGTCGTACATTTTGCGTAGCCCTCTTTTTTTTTTTAGATTGCTAGTAACTAAGTTAGTAGTCAAGCAATCGTCAAAGTGTTCTGTCGATCTTCTAGAAAAGCGCTAAAAGGATGCTCGGGCAGGGGTTCCGCTATAGATTACCTACCATAGCAGGTAGAAAGACAGGCTGTTTCAGATTGCTGACAACTCTCCTCCGTTTCTTAGATAACCCCTTTTCACGAGTGTTGGCAAGGGTAGATCTCCGAGGTACCAGCCGCGGGATATCTGTACCTTATAGCTGTAAATATCAACCTCAAAGGTAGTGAGTGGCCTTGCTAAACCACTAATATCTTCACGGTTGTCAACTACACGAGGTACCGTAAGTTGCTCACATGTGCACGTAGCCATAGTAAACGACTGTATGATTTATATACACGTGTACAGGTCCAAAGACACCAGAGACTTGTTTTAACTTCAGAGATTCGGTACTGTACAAGTACCTACTTGGGGAGCCAGTATCCTTGAGTATATATACTTATACCCAGCTATAATGTAAATGTGTCATGTACACTACCTAGGAAGACTAAAATTCTTTCCCCCGTTATGACATCCCACGCTTCGTTTGATATGTCGCATTTACCGGTGACAACGAGATGCGGTAGTGCTTCGCAATGTTCTCATACTGAGACAAGGGCAGGATTATCGAGTCCCCTATGCCATGACACAAAGGTTTCGTCTCCACCGTTCCGATTTGTTTACCACATGGTTCCCCACTTCGAACAACGGTGTGTCGATTATATAATAGCGATTGGCCTCTTGGCTTCTTGGCTTTCCAGCTTCAGCTAACAAGGTAAACATCAAAGCGTCGACGAATGACAGGCACCGGTAGTATTTCTATTAACATCCAGTTCTGAGTATATACGTATGTAGCATCACTGCGTTTCTACACGGAAATAAGCCGGTCTTTCCCATCTTCCTTCCCTCGTAAGACGCTAATGGCAGCATCCTGGTTAAGAGTAACTACATTCTGCAGCCACAAATGACGCTTGCAAGCTCAACTGGCCAGTAGTTACTGAAAGTGCCAACCAATTCCAGGTTGGTGCCGGGCTTCCGCGAACTCACGGCAATCTGATCGGCTTCCAGCTTGCTACAAGATGTTAAAGAAGCTGGGTATCGTTGTCAGACAGTGGATTATCTCAGACGGTACCTATCACATATCACGTATGCCGCATGTACAGTTGTATTCGTACTCGTAATCAACCGCCACGGAACAAAATTTTCACGAGGATTCCTTGTCCTAAGCGACAAAATTTAGCACGCTGAGGCTAGAATTGATTGTGGAGATAATTCCAGCCCGTCACGATTATCTCGTTCAGTCCGTAACTAAGTCGGCCGAATGGGACCCTTTACTTTTTTGAGGCTTTTCATACCGGCCTCAGGGTCTAAATTTATTCTATTATCTACGCTAATACTACACACGGTGACGTCTTGTGTTAGACGCTGCGAGGCTTCAGGGGTACACTACTAAAGACAGTGCAGCTTACCTGTTCAAGTAGTTGACAGGGAAAAAGTTTGAGCCGGGGTAGGTAGTACTTATGGACCCGTCAGCTTCAAAGTCGACCTAGCAACCATGTGGCAAAGCAGGGGCCGAAACCATTCAACATCGCAGAAAGGGTAACGATCCCTATTGATCCCACATAGCATGCATCCGACTACACTAGGCGCGGAACAGATCCCGAGCTCGTGGCACGGGTAACTCACCAGAGCCGCAACAGAGCTCGAATGTCTCTCAGGAGCAGGCCCGCTTCGGAACCAAAGTACGGTCGATCCATTTACTACCATCTTTTATTCACGAAGTGATTCCAAGAGTTCCAGTGCCGTTCCAAGTAGTAGACTCCGAGATGACCGATCAGTACTAACAAAAAAATTACCAAAAAAAAAGCCCCCCGCAGTCGATAATCTATCTATTCTCACCTCTTCCCTCTCCGACTTGAATATACTTGCGTAAGATTATAGACTCTCGAAAGATTAATAATGACTCTAAATACATTCTAAATACAGTACTGTAACCTTAGCTACCTAAGTCTATGAAGAGTCTACTCAGCAGGATATCAATACATAGGGTAACCTTCAGCATAGCTCACTAAGGTCAGGCAACTTAAGACAGACAACGTCAGCCCTAATTTAGTATCAGACAAGTTACACTAGACCGCATTTTTTCTTTAACCGTGACGACTTAGTAAAAAGTCTTACGAGAGGGATAATTGAAAAGAAATACGCCTCTTTGTCTGGTGTTCGTCCTATGCTGAACTTCACCGTTATTTGCTCATCGCCTGCGAGAGAAATTAGTCAGATAGTAAATAGATAGCTCATCACAGCTGGACATAAGAGCTGAGATTCAATAGATTGATGACTGAATCACTAAGCCTCGTCCCATTTCAAACGGGGACTCAAGCACAGTTACATATTCACTACCACCAATATAATCACCCCCAGAGAGTAACTCTTACGAGACAGCTTGGAGGTATCCCAGATATATAGTAACACAGTCAAGATACTTATGTAATGTGCTTTACCAGAATGATTGAGGTAGGATACGCCTTCTCATCCGCAGCAGCATGTATATCAGCCGCAACCAAGACGAATGTGACCTATCAGTTGCTTTCTGAGACCGTAGTCTAATCGTAAGCCATGATCTTCTCATAGTACCTTTCTTCCTCTTCCCCGGTCGTAAACCCCCCAATACTAAAGATAGTTTGCCACATATGATACGTCAGGGTGCAGGCCGCAGCCCCATGTAAGCCGTTTTCTTGGGACATCGTCTCCACCGTTCTGATGGGGTTCGGCAAAAAGAAAATGCTGTCATAACTGAGGCCGGTAGTAAAGACAAAGACTAGACATGCATGCTGTAGATCAAGTAAGGTACGCATGAAAGCCGAGAATAGTTCTAGCCATTTGCATCTTCCCCCGGCGCGTGTGGATTCCAACCTCCTACGGCTCCACCATTATCCAGAATGTTGGGTCGCCGGTGAGCCGCCTCTGGAGAGCCAGGGGTTTTGACAACAACCAGCAACAATCGGCAACACTAGCACGTTAGTTTCGCAGTGTTCCCTTAACTAATCGAAGCATCAGGCTAGAGCTATTTACAAAAGAGAGAAGAAGCAGAGATACTCGCAGATTGTTCTTGGTATAATAAAGATTATGTGAAATGGTCTTTGAAGCCTGGTATATGGTAAATGTCTCGAGTTGAATGATACTGTACTGTAACTAGTGCACCACATTATGAAGCATTGACGTCCCATTGATGCTACAGTAGTGGAGTCTTGTTACTTAGACTAAGTAAGGTTCAACTCCGAAATGGGACTCATGGTCAGACCCACCTGTTAGAATTCCAGAATATTTCCACATCGGTCAAATTCTCCCGGCCCTAGATAGTGTATGGATCCTAATGCTAAAGAGGTTGAAGTGTCATAGCTTATTTGCAAGCTATGAAAAGGATGCATATAGATGCTGCTAATGTGGTAATGAAAGGCGGCTTATTTTATTATTACCATCATACACGTAGTTCTTGCAACCATGGAATATCCATGAGGTCGTGGTGCTGCATATGGAGCATTCCATCAACCTTCTCGAATATTTTGTCCCCTTGTCACAACCAAGGATTCTGACGGCTCGTCCGACAGGGTAACGAAGCGAGTCTGCAAGGATGAAACGCATCCTCTTGCTTTAGGCTAGTCCAAGAGTTCACGTTCCGGGGAAAGGTTCCGTCTGACAGCTACCTCGAACTTTTTTTTTCTTTGATTATCTTGAGCTGTTTACAGATAGAAAATTTTTCTAGCCTTAGATACCTAGTCGGAAAACGAAATCTTTTCAACAAACCCAGACCCCAGAATGAGACCCTTCACCTGTCAGCCATCAAGGTAGGCATTGCGCAATGACAGCAAGCTACAGTAGCGTATGACCAACCTCTCGGTACACTGCTCGGCCCTATTTACCGTGATCTTGGTAACTTCTTAGGTAGGATGGGGGTTATCGCCGAGTTCCTACGGTACTACTTGTAGTACCGCGTTTTGAGTCGTCGGGGTCTGCCCACTCCAATAGCGTGGACACAGACATCATCAGTTCTTTCAGCCCACCATACGTATTGATTGAAACATGTCTGAGTCAGAAGTAGTACTCGAAAACATTTTAGGCGAGTCAGCTAGTAGACCGGCCAGTAGCCTCGGTGAGCCTCAACCAGAAGAATCCCAATTACACTCGCAAGCACAGCCTTGTCACCTCTGCCTTGGGAATGAAAATTCGAACTACGTAGGTTGGCTTTTCGGACCGGTCGCTCGGACCTCATCCCATATCTCACACATGGCTTCCCCGGCCCTAAATTCCCAACTGCTTACCTTTAGCCAGATTTTTCTGTCAATAACAGCCCATATACAAATCTTGTAACTAGGATCTCTATCATATCACCGGCCGCACTTACTACGAAGCATGTTCGCTCCACAAACCCGAGTCATCCGTGCTATTCTTTTAATTAGGATCATGAAATTGTTTCGTGAACAGGTTTGCCAGATGGTCTGAGCTGTCGCCTATGCCAGCCAGCAGCGCCACGTGGCAGAATCGTACTTGCAGCTCATGATAGTGTATGTACTCCAACTAATGCGCTTAAGACTCTGCTAGATATAATAGCCAAGATATCATCGCATGAAGGGGCCTCCTTTCAATTCAAAGTACGGCACGAGTCATAGTCTTTTCGTCGCCAGTGAAACCAGTCTAATATGTGTATGCGTGTGTGTTGGTTTTTTTCTAAGAAAAGACGTTCATCAATGCTAATCTCCACGTTGTATGGAACTGCTGTTATAAAGCAGAGAACATAGCCAGGACTAGCCTGTGAGGGCACTTTAGACCCCTCCGCGCAATAATAATGGTCTTCATGCATCCCGTACTTGACTCGTCGAAGAGACCCTGGCACAGGGCTTGTGATTTATGGATTGCGGTTGTGGGAGAAGGCTATGGCAATTATTACCAAGCATGATAGCGGGATAGGCCACTGGCGCTGATGTCTCGTAGTTATGATCTAAGACTGACTGCATTGACGCATCAGACTCTCCGATCCACATATACACATTACACTCGGTGCGGCTGGCATATCACAACGATTTAAAGCATGTTTCGATTGTGGTCTATCGGGGTCTGTATGATTTCTAATACAGAAGCTACGATTATTGCTCAGCGAAAACTCCGAGACTCATGAATGGTGACTGCTATTGATATATGCACAAGGTGCCTCCTTTACTCCACGGGAAGCAGTGCTGTAGTGCCGTCTGAAACCTGATGGAATAAACAAGAACTTCGCTGACTCCAACTTTACGTACCCGTTAGCTATAGACCGAGGCAAAATAGAACAGAGCAAGAACACAGATGGCGTTACCGATGATGGGGGTTTTAACTATCCTTCACATAATTGCGTTACTTTAGATACAGGGCATCGAACAGTGCGTACCCGTCTACACTTGCTAGAGATAAACATATCGCTTCATACTTGATACGTGGATGTCAAAAAGAAGTTCCATGCACATTATACCGTCCTTATGCATTCATGTGCTGCGCTGCAAATAGAAGGGGGACGAGTGCTAGGCCACATGTTCCTGCTTATATAAAATCTCCAATAGGAACTGCGTAGGGTACGATTGCTCGCTGATGAGGAACTCACAAGAGGTACGTTAAATACGCATCGAAACGATATGGTTTTCCTTTCCTAGAGGGAGTTGGATGTAAGAAGGAAGCAGTTAATTATATCACAGGTATCAACATGGGGCTAAGGTGATGCCATGACTGGGTAAGTGTAAGAAGATGTCCTCGTATTACTACTTGCTACGGACGACTTCACGGTAGAGCAAAGAACATTGCTCCAACAACTCTGCAACACGAAGTGTTTAAAACGTGCCTGTACATTAGATTTCGCACCAGAATATAAGTATGCACGTCATGACATAGCCGGCATCTCTCAGCAGCTTGGTTCCCGGGTAGCATTGGCCGTTTAAGGGGTAGTGGGTAGAAGTTGCAGCTGCCTGGGTTATGTAACTTAAGCCACTGCCGCAACCTCCCCTTTACGCCACACTATCATTGCCCCGCCAAAACCGAGCAACGTCAGTGGTCCCCACCAAGCTTCAAACCTCCCACACCACCACCACAACCACACTAACGTTAGCTACTGCTCTGGGGAAGTTGTACCTGAACTTCATTGCTCAGTCACAAGCATCGCCCCCAGTCTCGCATTAATTGACTCGCAAAAACTCTCTGCCTCCAGCGCGACAACAAAGACACCGACAACACTACCACCACTACCACCACTGCAAAGCGTCGACAGTGTTTCGGGCTGCCCCGCCCACCCAACAACGTCTTATTCTATCGACCCCAACCTAATCGATTCTCCCCCCCCACAGCCTCGCTGTACTCGTCCTTACCGCCTCCTCCGAGCACGCACACGAGAAGCCCTCTCGACCCCGTCCATATTAGCGATATGTCTATAATCCAGCAGCACACATCCTCGTCGCTAACCGACGCCTGGCGCACTATTAACATCGATGCGCTGGACCCCGACTCATCACAGAACTTCGACACCTCGACGCTACACCCGCCACTACCCGAGGCTGGCGAGGCCGATGTGCGGGCACTCAACGGCCAGGTCCGTCAGTTGCTGCGGGGCGGCGATGCCGAGGGCGCACTGCGCGGGTGCCTAGAGAACCCTGTCTATAACGGCAGTGAGGTGGCAAAGGTACGTCTGTCTGCGACATTCCGGCCCGCGGTCGTGCCGGGTGTGACGGTGGAAGAGCGGTGAGCATACATATATGCACACTACGGTTAGCTGGTGCAAGAGCGGTGAAGTCGAGGGACATGGAGGCGACTGCAGGGCGTTGGAAGCAGGCTTAGGGGATGGGGATGCGGCCGGATGACATTGGGCATCCATAGAGGCGAAGCATGCTAACGATGTAATGCAGGATGCACATCTACAGACCGTCATCGAAGTCCTGCAATCCATCAAGGCGAGTGAGATGACGCCGATGTTACAGCGGATCTACGACTCTGAGGGCGGTAGCGAGCTGGTGGACGTGTTGATGAAGTACTTGTCAGTCAGCCTGCCGCCCAGCTTATTGTCGCCGTACAACGCACACTTACTAACCCGATAGATCAGATACAAAGGCATGGGTGGTGGTAGTGCGTCGAGTGGAGGTCTCCGGACGCCAACACGAAACCTCACACCCCAGGCCACAGGGTTCAGTCAAGTTGGAAATAGACCGGGCGCAGCAAACGAGTCGACGGGTGCAGGTATGAGTGTGTTGCTGAGCTGGCACGAGAAGGCCGTCGACGTTGCTGGACTGGGATCGATACAGCGCTGCATGACCGACTGGCGCAAAGTGTAGACAGCTTGTTCGCGCTAGACATCGACATTGCCAAAAAAACCCCCCCAAAACCGTTGCCGTTGGAGGGCACCAACGTGAATTCATTGTCGTTCCATTCTATAGTATGCAGCATCATAGAGGTTACATCAATGTAACGATTCGCGGAAGGAAAAAGAATTAGATTATCAGGGAAGGTAGGATATAACAGGGAAACAAGCAGTTGTGTAGCAAGACTTATGGTATGTTAATGGTAAAGCAGATGAGTACGTAGGTACGCCGCTCAGATGCTTGCTTGCCTACTTATGTACCTACCATAATAGTCTTAGGTCTTTAGTAACCTCCAGCCTCGTGAAATTGTGATTAAGTAAGCGCTCGTTACATTTGGAACATGACGAGGAATATGGATCTTGTTGTGTATTGATACGTATGTGCTATGTTCGATGCCAGTATGTCCGGAAACGAGCTTTCCAAGCTGGACATAACTTAGTAGACTACCTAAGGCAAAACGGTACAAGTGGAAGGAAAGTCTCAATGACCATCGCCCCCTGACTTCTAGAAGCTATAATAGGTCTTAAAATACGAGGTCTTCTACTCGGCCCGTAAGGCAATATAGGCGCGATATATCTCTCCTACTGCTGATAATCGTCTACCGGACTGGAGCAGTTCTCGTGCAAGTTCAGAGACGACGAGCTGAGTTTGTGTATCCCCAAAATTGGGAAATCTGGTCGTTGGTTGGTTCCTGGCATGGTTAGGAATTGCTCGTTTGCGCCTCAAGGTTGGCCGAACGAAGTGTACAAACATCCCGCGCTAACTGATAAGAAAGTCGGATATCTTATTCGTGAACTTGCCGACTATTTAAGTAAATATAATAATATATCATTGACTCAAAGATCAACTTATTTGCCACGATGTAGTATTACCCGAGTTCGATGAGAAACTGTCACTCTTCTCGAGTTCTCATCTATGCTGTCATGTAGCGGAATTACCTCTTTCCTGTGGCAAGCAAAACAAGAGAAGAGATACCATAAATGATGAGAAAAAGGTTGTTTCTATATTCGTATCGTAAGATACTCGCCTTGAACATACTGATTCATTGTGGTGTATGTATGAATAACCATGAATCCCTTAGCGGCGCTCTGTTCTACCACCTTGGACATGCTTACCTCCTTTTGTACTTTGGCTCCTTCAGATCAATCTAGTGTTTGTGAAGGTTGTTGATTATTGGTGAATGGGCTATTCTGTATTTTATTGCCCTCGTTGCTAGGTGGTCTAGGAGGTTGGGCTTTGAGGTCATGACTATGACTCGTCGTTGCGCGGTGTTATTGTTAGCATCCTGTAAGTATTAGCAGTGTCAGTAATAATAAAATTAATAAATCTATCATTATACTGTTGATTCTCTCTGCGTATGTATAGACTCAAGAGGAAGACTAGAGAGAACAATAGTTCTTACGGGAGTGTTGCGTGGTTGCTAAGTATGCAATTTAGAATATAGTAGTTCGTATGACTGAGTTTTAATTCACGCGTAAGATGCCCCTAAGACCAGCGCTTT
Organism: Xylaria castorea; assembly: GCA_022495115.1. Classification (NCBI taxonomy): domain Eukaryota; kingdom Fungi; phylum Ascomycota; class Sordariomycetes; order Xylariales; family Xylariaceae; genus Xylaria; species Xylaria castorea. Next base: position 91,965 of record MU382659.1, read on the forward strand.
AGATCTTCCGCTAATCACCTAGTCAAGCTTGTTAACTTGGCTCTCGGCAGGGTTCTGCTGTTTCTTCATGATTCTTTTGGGGACGGAACATCGTTGTCTCGAGCCGTTCTGCTCTGAGGGTTCGGGATGATCTTTGAGGTATAGGTGATGTCCACTCTGAGAAAAGAAGCAGCAGTATGTTTTGCTATCTGAAAATGTGTCCTGGCAGTTGTTTAATAACTCTAGAGGTTGCACAACAACACGAGATTATAATGCAGATTCTAGATACATGTACAATATATCATTAAGGATATAAGCGCGATTATGCTAGGTGCTTACACATGCCGCAAGTATCTCCATGTTAATTATGTTCCTAAGGCCGAGATGGTTCGAAATAAGGTTATCAGAAGCGCACTAATGGTTTATTTCGGCCGGTAGAAAAGGGAAACGAGAGAAAGAGCTGGCGTGGCTTCCTCGGGCAGTGGACTTGAAATGCGGACGGCCCTAAACTTGCGGTTGACGCTCGGCGTCAAACAACGATTGCTGGATATCTAGATCTATTTGTTCTCCAAAATATCTTTCAGATTAATTTCACCACTTCCACGAGGTAGTGGCTGGGCTTGGTCATCCGACTCTTTCCATCCAATCATATGAATCAAACGGAAGGTTGCCGGCAATGTACCGTCCTCATTACCATGAAGCTCACGGTAGATTGCGTCTGTGGCTAATAGCACGTCCCTCTGAATGGGTCCCATTTCTCTACCTAGAACAGCGTTGTTCTCGCCCATGGCCTGTAAATCTTGCATCAGGGCGAAAGTATCGGGGTAGTCGACGATAATGTCGTCCACATCCACTGTCAACATCTTGAAGCCGGCTTTCCCAAGCAGCCCGCCAACGTCGCGCACATCAGCTAGTGGCGAGACATGAGGCGAGATACCGCCTCTCCTCTCCTGTTCAGCTAGCTGGAGCGAGGTCCGGAGCTCGTAGAGAGTGTCACCCCCGAACATGGCACCAATAAAGGCACAGTCCGGCTTGAGGACGTTGTTGATTTGCGCGAGTACACCGGGTAGATCGTTTATCCAATGCATACTCAGAGAGCTGAGCACCAAATCGAAGGTGTTGGCATCGTAGGGTAGGGTCTCCTCATTTACAAGAACCTCCCTGGTCATGTTAATCTGTTTGTTAAATTCGAGGTCGGCATCACGGTATAGCATGCTCTCGGAAGAATCGACGGCCAACAGATGGTCTATCTTCCTTGCAATTGGGTCTGAGATGGGCGTCTCCGGGTTCGGATCGGGGTTCTCGCGCGTCAGGGCCTTCGCGATGTTGCATGAATTGGCACCAAAGTCAAGCACGCGAGGATAGCGGCGTTTGATGTCCTTCACTGGATTAGATGGGCTGAGATATGACAACATAAGCTGGACAGGGATCACCACTAACCAACAATCTCTCGGAAACACGGATCGCAACCTCATCCTTCAGATAGTCGGCGGTGCGGCTGTTCTCGACATCACGAGCAGCGCGCTCCTTCTGCGACCACTTCGTGCGCCGATTGAAGACTTGATGGACTGGTGGCGCCGCGGCTTGAAAGGCGTACGACCGTCGCGTCCAGCGCGCAATAGACTGTGATAGCCTATAAGTACAGGTGTATCGGCATAGTTGGGTGGTTCGGTGGGCCGTGAAAATCATCCTCCCAAGCACCGTGGAATTTGTCACATAATGATCCGGACGGTCTTAGACAGACTGAAGCTTTTACCGTGTCTGTCCACATGTATCAGAGCTAGCTTTACCGTGGTGACGTCGGAGCTAACTACCTAGTACTGCACTACAAGTGGTCGACAGGTAGGTAGCACTCTCGGCACTAACTTATGCGGTGTAGTTATTGCATATAGCGATATGGAGGTGCAAGGTCCACTGCTACCTATCAAGCTAGCTACCTAGGTATACTCCGCACAGTAACAGCAGCATTATGATACACGGAGTCGCCAATACCTCCCCATCAGGTAGGTACAGAGGCATACAAACTGCCCCCTTCGCACTTGGGCAAGAAGCACAGCACTCCAAAGGGCTGAAGCGAGGAATTGTCATTAAAGCTTTATTGATCCTTCGCCAATCTTTGGGCAAATATCCGGCCGCCACTAAGTATTCCACCATCGTGTACGAGAGACCTTGCCATCCACAGCATTGTCCGAGCACACCGGCCTAATTGTTGCTCGCTCGCCGTATACCCGTCCTTTCGTCACAGTACGCTACAGTTTACAGACGACGAACCCCTACCGACCCTGGCCCCTTAAAGCCCCGGCCCATTCCCTTCGCGAACGAAACCATCGACTCGGCGGGCCCCGGCTTGATCATGTTGGTGGACTGACCTGGCCTGCCATGAGAGGCGCAAAACCGAGCGCGCTGTCTGGACCTCTTGGAATTCGACGATAGAGACCTTCCCTAAGCCCTTTTACCGCTATTATATACCTATTCATCGGGAGTGGCGGTGTATCGGTGGGCGAACGCGAGTGCGAGCGTGGGATATCAACTGGGCTCTTAGGAAACCGACTTCGTCGCATACGTCTTCACCATGGCGTCTTCAGCAGCATCCGGCTTCCTCGGCCGGTCCAGCAACAATAACGCCACCATGCGCGGCCTTGTCCAGTTTATCGCCGATCTGAGAAATGCGCGGGCAAGGGACTTGGAGGAAAAGAGAATCAATAAAGAACTGGCAAACATTCGGTTCGTGCCACTGGCCGCGGCCGTTATAATTCTGGACATTGGAATGCTGACCTGTTATTCTCGCACACAGCCAAAAGTTCAAGGGTGTGTTCCGGCCATGGGCTGCATCTCTCGAGATAACGGTGTGCGTATGCTAACCTGGTGCATCTAGATGGCAGCTTAAGTGGCTATCACAAGAAGAAGTATGTCTGCAAGGTATCTATGCCCTCTCATCGACAGCTCTACTCCTATTCTAATCGTGACAGCTCTTATACATCTACATCCTGGGCTGGAACGTCGACTTCGGACACCTGGAAGCGGTCAATCTCATCTCAGCGAACAAGTATTCCGAAAAGCAGATAGGGTACTTGGCCATGACATTATTCCTTCACGAGAAACACGAGCTGCTGCACTTGGTCGTCAATAGTATACGAAAGGACCTCTTAGACCATAACGAACTGTTTAATTGCCTGGCTTTACATGCGATCGCAAACGTGGGAGGCAGGGAGATGGGAGAAGCCTTGAGTGGCGAAGTCCATAGGCTTTTGATCTCGCCGTACGTCGTCGTGTTCTCCGCTTCCGTAGACCACGACTAACCGGAATCATAGCACATCTAAGGCTTTCGTGAAGAAGAAAGCTGCACTCACTCTCCTGCGTCTGTATCGGAAACACCCCGATATAATACAACCCCAGTGGGCAGAACGTATAATATCGCTGATGGATGACGCCGACCTCGGTGTAGCCTTATCAGTGACATCTCTGGTGATGGCTGTCGCACAAGACAACCCAGACCAGTATAAGGGCGCATATGTCAAGTCGGCAGCGCGACTTAAGCGGATGCTTATTGATGGCGATTATACGAATGACTACTTGTACTACAAGGTTCCCTGTCCCTGGATCCAGGTCAAACTACTTCGTCTGCTACAATACTTTTCGCCTTCAGGTGGGTCATCCCTCGAAATATCTGCGAACGTCGCTAACCCGAGGCTCAGAGGACAGCCACGTTCGTGAGATGATTAGAGAGTCGCTGCAAAAGATACTAAACCTGGCTATGGAGTCAAATAAGAACGTGCAACAGAACAACGCTCAGAATGCTGTCCTATTTGAAGCGATTAACCTCATCATTCATTTAGATACCGAACATGCTTTGATGAAACAGATTTCGTCTCGACTTGGTCGCTTTATAACTTCTCGAGAGACGAATGTTCGGTATCTTGGTCTAGAGGCCATGACACATCTTGCTGCTCGAGCTGAGAATTTGGGTCCTATCAAGCAGCACCAAGAGGTCATTCTGGGCTCACTCAAAGATAGGGATATCAGCGTGCGCAGGAAGGGTCTCGACTTGCTATATAGTATGTGCGACTCGACCAACTCTGGACCGATCGTATCGGAGCTGCTCCAGTATTTGCAGAATGCGGACTTCGCTATACGCGAGGAGATGGCTTTAAAGATTGCGATTCTGACGGAGAAATACGCCACCGACATTCAGTGGTATATCAATGTTTCACTGCGGCTGGTGGCCGTTGCAGGCGATCATTTGAGTGACGAAGTTTGGCAACGCGTTATTCAGATTGTGACGAACAATGAGGAATTACAGGTATACGCAGCAAAGAATACTCTGCAACACGTCAAGCAAGATCATTGCCATGAAACATTAGTGAAGATCGGGGCGTATATTTTAGGCGAATTCGGCCACTTGATCGCAGAGGACAAAGGCTGTAGTCCGATTGAGCAATTCATGGCGTTGTCCGGAAAACTTTCCGCGTGTTCCCCTAGCACGCGTGCGATGATCCTATCCTCATTCATCAAGTTTGTCAACCTGTTTCCCGAGATTAAGCCACAGCTTCTCCACGTCTTCGAGCTCTACTCCCATACCCTGGACTCTGAGCTTCAGCAGCGGGCATGCGAATACTTGACTCTTGCAAGTCTTCCCACGGATGACCTCCTGCGAACCGTTTGCGATGAGATGCCAGCTTTCCCCGAACGACAGTCTGCACTACTGTCCAGGCTTCATTCGAAGCATGCCGGTACAAGCGACAAGCGAACTTGGGTCGTGGGCGGCAAAGATGCCAATGTCGATAGCTCAGAGTTGAATATGACTAAGCAGGCAGGGCTCAAGAGGGCTTTCAGTTCTAACTTGGGGACAAACAGCGATGGAGCTGCTAATGGCACTGCTAACGGTACCAACGGACACTCTAATGACCTTGCTGGGCTCGATATGAACGCAGGACCGGCACCTGAAAAGCTATTGAAGGCACCGAATTTAGCCAGTGCTGCTCATTTGTCCCCTGGTTGGGAACCGGGGTACTACAAGCTGCTTCTCAAAGCCGACGGGATTCTTTTTGAGGATGGGCAGCTCCAGGTTGGTGTCAGATCCGAATACCGTGGCCAGATGGCTTGCCTCATTCTGTATTTCATGAATAAGACACCTGCCACCATCAGCTCCTTCACAACTACGTTAGACTTGGACGATAGCGAGAAGACCAAACTGACCTGGGATGTCAAGAGTTTACCTGAGAGCAGTATATCTCAAGGAGGACAAGCGAGACAGGTCATCATGTTTGAGTCTAAGAAGGTTTTCAGCAAGGCTCCCACTATCAGAATTAGCTATCTTGCAGGAGCTCTACAAGCACTGACTTTAAAGCTACCATTAACCGCACATAAGTTTATGGACCCAGCTGAGTTATCTGCGGACGATTTCTTCAAGAGGTGGAAGCAAATTGGCGGTGCACCCCGTGAAGCTCAAGCCATTATCGGCCTTGCGAATGGAAAGGAAGCAAAGAGAGAGATTCACGATACATTCGTTCGTAAGGTGCTTCAAGGGTTCAGATGGGGAATACTGGATGGAGTCGATCCGAACACGAAAAATTTCGTTGGTGCAAGCGTTCTGCATACGGCTGAGGGTGGGAAGTTCGGCTGCTTGCTGAGGTTGGAACCGAACTACGCGTCCCAGGTAGGATTCGCCATGAAACATTACCTTGACTATGCCAGCTAACACATTACAGATGGTCCGGCTTACTATCCGGGCCACGGATGAGAGCGTGCCTGCTGTGTTGCTTAAATTGATGGAGCAAAGGATATCTGCGGGAGTCTCAAAAGTGCCTATGGTCCAGGAAGGGCCCAGTCGGCAGGAGATTACTAATGCTTTTGGTAATGTACTGGTGACCTAGGTAACCCACGGAAATTTGAACATAAGAAGCCAGTATACAAATGAATAAACACGCCAGCATAATGGAGCCCGCGGAATAAATGAAATTCAATGAGATACCTAAACAATCTAAGGTTAGAATAGTTTTGGTTGACGGTATAATTCCTTGTGCAATATGAATCACTACCTAGTACCTGGGTAGCCTGGTTTCCAATTCACTACTCCGTTGAGTAGCAAGGGATAACACGTACATTGTTTGTTTCTGAGGTCTTGTTCAATTCTACTAAACATATGTAGCTAGGCTTGGCAGTTTGGTTCTGTCTACCCAAGTTTATCTGCTTACCATTTTAGGCAGGCAAGTTTGAGGTTTGTACACAACGTACCTGCTGGCTGGCTGGCTGGCAAAGAGGTAAGCAGATATCACCCACCAGTTGCCCAAGCTCTGTTCAGGTTCAGTCCCTTCTTGACTCAAGAACTTGATGAGCGTTTCAGTCCTCCAGTCTGTCTTTCCCAACCTGCCTAACTGCCCTCACTACTGCATTTATTTACTGCGCAACCCTTCCATGTCAGATTGGCTCGCCAACTTGCAAGTTAGGTACTTCGTCTGTACTTCGAGTCATCTTATCTCCTGGGTTGCTCAGCAGCTCAGGCCTTACACTGATTGTATGCGAGTTTGACCGCTGGCCCGCACGCAATATGCGAGTAACCATTCCTTCATTCCTATGAAACCCATTATTTTATCCTCTTTTCTTTGGGCTGCGTGAACTGCGACAAGATGGGGAGTTCGCGCGCATCATCGCCTTATTCACCTGGAGAACACCGTAGCGATGGTTCCCAAGATGCAATGCGAAACAATATGCAACTATCACCACAAGCCCTACTCTCGCCAGACTCCTTAAGACCAGAACTTCCCTCTCGTCGACTCCTCTTTGCCTACCAGCATGTGTTTCTCGCTGATCGAAAATCTGCAATATCACCCGCCCTTGTTGGGAAGAAAATCATTTCTAAGCCTGTTGCCGAGCCGAATGCTCAACCCAAATCCATCATGGCCCTAAAGCTTGATGGCTTGAAGGATCAGCTTCGGGGTATGTCTCTATATATAAGTCTCTGTGGTTATATGGAACACTGATACAACCCCCATGAGTAGACTAGAAGGCCCGGGTTTCTCCTGCGGTATTTCGCTTTGCCGGTCACATCTTTCTCATCCTTATGATTATCGTTATCGGTTCTGTCATTGGTCAGTAATTCTGATCGGTACACTCGAAGTTTATCTCACTGCTGACATAACTTCAGTTGGCTGGTATGGCTTGTCAAAAGACACCATCAGCCACAGTGAGATCACCACCAGGGCTACCGCGACGGCCACTCCGGTCGTAGACTCTCATGCCTTCGTTTGGCCGACCCTGACTGCATCGCAGGACCAACTGTACATCCGAGGTCGTAGAGGTACGTTCGTTTCGTTGCCAAAGAAAATTTCCACGTACATTAGCCGGTAGCTAACCCACGGGAAGATACTCTGCGGGCCCCTTCTACGACCATCGCTTCCTCGGAAGAACTTGAAAAGATTACTGTTGTGCACACCATAATTGTCACTGTCACCAGTATTATCACTGATATGGTGCTGAAAACGTTAACCACCAGTGTATTTCTATCCACGTGTACAACATGTGTTACCACGCCAGCGGTCGGCCTAAGTACCAATACCACTAACTTGTCAACACCAACCGAAGGTGTCATGACAGGTATCATGACAGGTATCATGTACTGCTCCTTCACAGGGCGCCGAAACATCTATACTCTGTGTCCGCTTGTACATACCGATTCTCCGGGTATGTTGACCGGCGCGCCAGCCGTAGTTTCTTTGGCCACACCCAGGATCAAGAATCCGTTCAGCGCGCTCCGGATTGCCACTATATCACTATGGAATTCAGTTCTCAGCCTAGGAAGCATTTTGCAGTCGAATGACTGCGTCGGGTGTGATTGCGACTGTGCCGGGATCAAGAAGAAGCTGGACTCCGCCGTGGATCTCGTGCGCATCCAGCAGCAGCTTCTTGACAGCCAGCGGGATATGATCAACGAACATAGAAAAAGCCTCTTTCTTGCGTTGGAGACATTGGCCAACTTGACAGCCGCGAAAGCTAGCGAGAAGAGGTCCGGGGAGAGACAATTGGATCTGAAGATTTAAGGGTCCAGACTCGCCTTGGCCGACAACTACATCAGTACTACCACGTGTTTGGGCTCTGTACAAACAAGTCTTGGCGTTCAACTACGGATTCGTTGTCGAAATCACGGGAGAAGAAATGAAAAACGGACCTACTGTATGCATTGGACTATTCGAATAGATATGGAAGCTTATGGTTGATGTATATCCGGCTTGCTCGTCATGGGCACGTTGTATACATGTTCTGGAATATGCTTCAGGAAAGACGGGGGAGGTTGGATGGACAGAATCCTTGGTCTAGATATGAACCTTGTGCTACGTCGTTCTATCTAGTGACCTGGACCTTGAGGCCGGGCAAGCAGCTAGCACTGAGACAATTGATGTCAAGCCCCGGCCTAAACTCTCGAGTATGGACATACAGAGACCATTATTCACTCTGCTTCCATGGAATTTTACCTATGCTCTTCCAATCTATACTGCTCTTTCCAGCTAACTCATCACAATACACATTTGAACACAGGTGTGTTGGGTTGATGTCGGTTGACGTTGATGTAGGCAGGTGACTGTCTGAGACAAGGACTGATACTCTTCTATGTATGACTCGCCAGATTGAGACGCGTCTCACATGCCTACATAGGACGAGCAGAAACTTTCCATAATGCCTTTATTACTCCAGCTCAGAGTTCTTAGTGGATATTTTCTTTGCACCTCGGAACACTTAGGTATCACGGGAGGATGTTCTGAACCAAAGGTTGGCAAGCGTGTAACGATGTAGAAATTGGAGGAATATGATGAAAGTTTACTTGACGTTCAAACATAGTCAAATGAGCTCCAGAAGTTATTGCTGTTGAGCGAGGCTCCATCGACGCAATTAGGGGGAGTATCAACTTACAAGAACAGTATGCATACAGTATGAAAACTGTACTGACCCATAGCACCTCGTCAACAAGTTCTCCTAGCACACAGTGGGAGGAGAGGTCTCCGCTCCGAAGCGGCCATACTAACTCAACTTCAACTCAACGTCGCGGGTTGACAATCATCTATACCATAATTTTCTTCATGGCAATACAATGACAGACGTCGGAGAAATGAAGATCGACCCCTCCAGAGCTGCGGCGCTCACGTCGCAAATCAAAAGCGTGAGCGAACGTATCGCCGCCGTCGGCAAGGGCCGTAACGTGAGTGGTGGGACTTTGGTTTGATTACTTGATATGACCGCACACGATTGCATTCGCACTCTTGACGTATATGCATCGTCTCTCGCAATATCTTCGCTCTTTTCCACAGCTTCGGTGAATTAGAGAGATGAATCCTCTTCTGTATTCCATACGACGGGTTCGGAGTTAGAAACTATGTACTGACTGAAATGTGATGAAGCAGGTCCGGCTAGTAGCCGTCTCGAAGCTGAAGCCCGCCAACGACATCTTGGCCCTCGCGCGACCTCAAGAGCAGGGCGCGGAGCCGCAGCTCCACTTTGGCGAGAATTACGCCCAGGAGCTGGCGCAGAAGGCTGAGCTGCTGCCGAGGAACATTCATTGGCACTTCATCGGCGGTCTGCAGTCTGGTGAGTGAAAGTGTTTCTTGGCAGTGTCTGGAGTGTTGTTCTCGGCTGGGGAGGATGGTCTATCAATCTGGGTCTCTCGGATGCTGGGTGGTTGGCCTTGGATACATCAGACTCATGATATCTACCAAGTGGTGGGTTACTCTCTTCACGGACGAGGATGAGAACTGGGATGCAGGTTTACGTCCGGGTTTCTTTTTCTATTTCAGTTCTACTTTTAAATACTTCCCACACGGCAATCCATTACATGCACACTAACCGAGTCCGTAGGCCACTGCAAAAACCTCGCCAAGATCCCCAACCTCTGGTGCGTGTCAAGCGTAGACACACTGAAAAAGGCCCAGCTACTGGACCGATACCGGGGAGAATTCATATCCGCATTCAATTCCTCCTCCTCCTCGGAAGAGGAGGCTCCGGAAAAGCTCAACATCCACGTACAAGTCAACACGTCAGGCGAAGCCTCCAAGTCGGGGTGTGCGCCGGGGTCCGAGACGGTAGAGTTGTGCCGCGCCGTGAAAGACGCGCCGAACCTACATCTGCTGGGGCTGATGACCATCGGCGCCATCGCGCGGTCCGTGGCCACGACGGCCGAGAACGAGAACGACGACTTCGTCACCCTGAGGGAGCAGCGGGATCTGGTCGTGAAGGAACTCGGGCTGGAGAACCTGGAGCTGAGTATGGGTATGAGCGAGGACTTCGAGGGCGCTATTGCTATGGGTAGTGGTGAGGTTAGGGTGGGTAGTACCATCTTTGGCATGAGGCCTAGTAAGGCTGAGGCGAAGATTAGGGAATAGGTGAATGGAAAGAAGGCCAGGAGATAATCCCGCATGCTAGGAAGTTAGGAAGGTTGAAAAAAAAAAAAAGGAATGTATCACCCCCTGTGAGACAATTGAAAATATGACATACGATACGGCAGTCGAGCTACTGCTTGCTAACGAAGCCAGATTGAATTCCATCAGAACTATCTTGCAGACTTTGTCAAATTACTAGTATGCTGTTGCAACGCGCCGCTTGCTTTACATGTATAAATTGGAACATATATCCTGCGCAGACCTTGCGTAATGATCTATCCAATGGTAACCTTGGATCAGGTAATTCTCATATAAGTTACTCTTCCATCCCAGGTTTCCACATCCCTCTCTAAGAGCCAAAACAAATAAATCATTCCTGCGCAACGACGGGCACGACGACGTTCTTCCACAATGCCTTCTTTTCCGCGTCTGGGCTGCTTAACCACTCCTTCTCGACCTCGGCATACTCGTCCCACCAGAGCTTGTGCGTGCTCTCGATGCGGTCGTTGTTGTAGGACCGGCTCTTCCAGGGCTTGTTCAGGATATAGTGCAGAACCCTGACGTCCTCGTCCCGCCACAGCGCGGCGTGGCAGTCGCGCATGGGCTTCAGCGCGTTGTATACGTAGGGCAGCGGCTTCCACTTGCCCCGGTAGATGATGCCCAGGAGGTCCTGGTCGAAGAATATCATGTTGGGCACGTCGGGATGCGTGTTCATTGCGTCAATTAGGGCATCGTATTGCTCTTTCGATGGTCGCAGTACTACCGTGCCGCTGTTGAGGAGATGGTGGTTGTTCGGGTTCGACTCTGTGATGGGGGCAGGCTCGCCTGTTTCTTGGTTTGCTGCGGTGAAGGCGCAGTTCTCGGGTATCCTGTTGCGCGCAAGGTGTCAATTTGTTGTTGAATACGGATACAGAGGAAGGGGGCATAGGCAGCGTACCAGTCCTTGCTGTAATGCGGGAGCTTGCGCGGGTTGCAGGTGCAAGCATGGGTGCTGGCTATCCAACCATCGGGAATTTCACACTCCATCATATAGTCGATATTCCCAAGGATTATTTGGTCGCTGTCAAGGAGCACGACGCGCTACACACGGCGAATGCACAATGCGCCATCAGTATTCTTATCGCGATATTGCAGAGGGCTTTCAGATAGTGGACTGGACTGGACTGGACCGGCGCACTGTCGAATCCTCTACGACTGAGTTCTGAACGAATGCGCCCGACGAAAAGCAGCGAAGCATAGTAGATCACGCGCGACAACCTACCTCGTACTCGGTGAACGACCACGGCGCCAGCTTCTCCCAGGTGCCGCGATTGACCTTGCCGTCGCGGGGCGTAGGCTCGATCTTGTCGACGACGATGGTGGGAACGCCTGCGGCAACGAAGGCGCGCATGTATTCCTCGTCACGCTCGACATCGCGCGTGACCATGACCTTGAGCTGGTACCGGCTACGCCACTTGCGCAGCGAGTGGTCTAACACCAGAAGGCCGCCAAAGTATGCGCGGTTGGTGAGGAGTGTTGTCCATATCTTGGTGGGGTCATACTGCCCCTCGCCGTTTGCCGAGGCTGTCGTCATGATGACTACAGGTGGGATTCACTTGGCTGGAAGCGCAGAGTTAAAAATATAAAAATATAAAAAAGAAGGATCAAGGGATCCCGTGAAGTCTCCGCAAAAAGTCTATCCAGGTTCTCTTATACCTGGGAAAAGAAAGAGAGAGCAAAGATTTTATGTAGATGTTCGAAATAAATATGACACGGGTTTGGTCAGATAAACTCGATCTCGGTCCCATTTACCAAACATTATTAGGTAGGTCACTACGTTAGTTTATCATCGTTCGGCCGTATACTTGCATGTACCTGGGATACTTGGAATTGATAAGACATCGATAAATTAAGGCAGAACCGGCATCTCGCCTGTTGACGCCATCGACTAGCGAGTTGTCTTATCCACCACACGCCTTGCAACGTGCGCGCGTTGTGCAACGGCTGCCGGGTTGTTCGGTGGCCCTAGATAGTGGGACGGGAAGAAGAAGGTACAGAAGATCGGAAAGCCCCAACCTTAACCCCACCATGAGATGGCATGTAAAGGTTCTGGCAGGTATTTCTAAGTACCTGCCGCGTCTCATCTCGGCCGCGCTCGCAAGAGTGGAGGGAGTGATGATACCTACACTTAGGTACTTGAGGATAACTACGTAGGTACAGTAGTAGGTTATCGGACCAGAGACGCACGTGCACATGCAAGACATACTGCATGAGTAATTGACCTCCACCAATGCCGAGTTGCTTATCTCCGACACATCACCTCTTTGTCCACTTTTTGAAGTTTGTATGCGTACTTTGGCATTGCTTAGCATTCACCTTCTGATTTGGTATATATATCGGAATCTATCAGCATCTCAGTATGAGGACCGGCATTAAGATTGGCTCGCGGTGGTCCATAAGTCAACGTCAATAAAAAGCCACCTTCTCCCCTTTGAATAATATGCCGCCTTGTCTTCCTGGACAGTCCTGATAATTAACCTTGCCCTCTGTTTTGCCGAATGATTGCTGAGTAGGTGGCCCAAAATATAGCCGTGAATGACTCAATAATGAGAAGGCCCGGTGAGAAGTCACCTCTGCTAGTCGATATCGACAGCAAAACGCCGAATACGAGCAGAAGCGAACTGAAGACGACATGCACGCGATGGGTCCATATCCAACGAAGGACGGGCCATATCCAAGTGAGGAAGATATGCCCAAGGCCGAACCATATCCAACGGATGTATTGCACCGGCAGTCGAATCCACGCGTTGTCATATTGCCATAGTGGCGTCTTGCTGTCTAGATGACGGAGCAGGAGTGGTGTCTCTACGTTATCCTCCACGTTTTGAGAGCTGTCAATTTAGTTCGAGTGTGAATCATCGTACAGGCCTCCAGGTCAGACGCACCTTTCTCCACGATCCATATTTCGTCGCTCGCTTTTTCTTATTAACTCGGTCCATCGTGGCGTGGCATTCATTCTGCAAGAATTAGGCAGTATCAATCAATCCAGGAGGTAAGCGCGGAGAAGAGAGCACTTCGACGATCGCTGGTACTACAATTTTCGTTGCGAAGCACATAGACTACGGCAATTGTAATCCAGTTGAGCCGGTGCTTTAAAAGCTCACATGACGGAGGAGGTTTCAGTCGAAGGGAAAAATGAACGAGAATCATCATGTAGATTTCCCCACAAGACCAATCCGCCCCCAATGCTTTCGAATCCTGGCGCACCACATAGTCCAGTCAGCCGTATGCCAACCAATCACATGGCAAAGTCAGGGGCAGTGCTTTTGGCAGACTGAAGTGCTATAATTCTTCTTACTCAACCCACAACCGTACGTCTCAGCAAACTTCTTACAACTAAACAAGCTCCCATGGCGGACCCCGCAACGATAATTGGCCTTGTATCTGGCATTATCAGCTTTGTTGACTTTGGCCTCAAGGTCGCGTCTGGAACCAAGAAAGTACGCGACTCTTTACATGGCACAACCGCGGAAATCCGTGAGCTCGATGTGATTATAGATGACGTTCGACGCTCAAATGCTCTTATCAAGAAGCAGCAATTATCCCGCGAGGAGCTTTCACACGATGAAAGGAGCCTTCTGATGATGGTTGTAGAATGTGAGAAACTGGTTGGCGAGCTACGAACCGCAATCAGTACACTCAAGAGACGAGATGGAGCTCGTTCGAGAACACTGGAGAGTGCGCGAGTCGTCGTTCAAGGCCTTTGGAAACAAGACGAAATCCAAGCTCTGCGATCTCGCCTAGACAACCTAGATGAGCGAATTCGGAGAAACATTGAGAACATCCTGCAAAAGTAAGCGCATACGTCTCTTGAATCGTCCTGTCGAGGGTCTCGGACTTTTGCGTCAAGTCACAGTTGGGCTAATGATCATTGGCCCGCGTACTGCAGGGAACGAAACTCATCGATTATGGCTAGGCTAGCAGAAATTGAAGCCTCACAGAAGAAAATGCAAATCCAGGATGGATCGAAGCTGGATCTCATTCGGAATGATATCCTGCGCTTAACAAAGCAAGCTCAAATAAACAGTGAGACGCGGGCTACGGCGCAAGCGGCACAGCTTACGAGCCTAAAGACAAAACTTAACATACTGCAAAAAGAGCAATCTACTTGTACGCTACAGATAAGAGTACTTGAGAGCCTATACTTCCAGGAGATACGCCGTCGCTGGCTCCAAATACGAGATGCAGACCAACGATCCAATGAATGGATATATGATCCTCAACAAACGGCCTTCGTATCGTGGCTGGAGAGTCGGAAGAACGGCGACGGTTTCTTTTATATCACTGGTAGAGTATGCTGTTGGATTTTACCTTTACAAGTTCCCTGGCTGAGCAATCAATTGTATTCAGGCTGGTAGCGGTAAATCGACGCTTATGAAATTTGTCTACGAAGACCAGCGCACAACTCAAAGCTTAGAAAAGTGGGCGGGTAAGGCAAAGTTATACCGAGCAAGCTACTACTTCTGGAATCAAGGAACCGAGAAGCAAAAGAGCGGAACTGGTCTTTTCCAGTCTTTGTTGTACCAGATTCTTAGATCTGCTCCAGATCTCATCCCTTCTGTCTACCAAGACCGTCTGCATCATGAAGTTTGGGAGATGGAAGATTTAAACGACATATTCAAGCGAATTGCGCGACAAACTAGTTTGGATACCAAATTTTGCTTCTTCATTGACGGTCTTGACGAATATGATGGGGATGAGAAAGACATTATCCGACTGCTACAAGAGATCTCGATTTCTGAGCATATCAAAATATGCGCGTCAAGTCGACCTGGGCGCCAATACGAGAGCTTCCTGCCAACGGGTGACCGTAAATTCGATATTGCCCGCTATACGAAAGAAGACATGAAACGGTATATTGACAAAGCGCTTCAAGTTAGTACAAATTGGCGTCAATTAGCTGCGTCTGACACCACCTGTCAAAACATCGTGAACGAAATATCCGCCCGCGCGGGTGGAGTTTGGCTTTGGGTATCCCTCGTCACTACTGATATCATCAAAGAAGCAGACAAGAATGAAAAAGTTGCTACTTTGCGAAAGATTGTTGACGAGTTTCCAGATGATTTGCAAGAGTATTTCGAGCGGATCATCAAAAGGATTCCAAAGCTACATCGCGAAGAGATGGCACAGACCTTTCTTGTCACTATGGAGGAGCTCCAACCCCTACCGCTATACGCTTTCACGCTGCTTGAAGAAGAGAGGGTTAACAGCAACTACGCAACTGAGGCTCCCATAGCGCCCATATTCGAGGTAGTGGTTAAGCCGAAATATTCTGCCCTAAAAGATCGGATCCGGAACAGATGTAGCGATCTTCTCATTGTCGATGATGAACCACATCCGGTCTTCCTAAGTCACTCGGTGGACTTCCTTCATCGTACCGTACGCGATTTTTTACGAGATTATGATGAGCAACTGAAAATGTGCGTTGCGGAAGAGTTTAATCCTCTAGTGTCTCTGAGTAGGATTTGCCTTAGCTTGCTTAAAGCACTTCCTGTCGCTAGTTTTCGAGATCGCGATTTCGTGAACAAGGTAATAGGGCTAACCGATGAGCTCTTGTACTATGCTCATGAAGTTGAGAAAAGGAGCAAGCTAGGCGAGACTCCTCTCGTCTTGCTCCTCGATCAATTGGATGAAGTCAACAGCCATCATGCCCGTGACGTCTCTAACCACTGGACGCACGCGCGAGACTCGCCGGCACCGCGTGGCCTTGATGAATACTACGAAGGTGGACAGTGCAACTTTCTCGCCCTGACGGTTCAAGCACGTCTCGTCAAGTATGTCCGAGCCAAACTGCAAGCAGATCAACACAACATGCAGAAACGGGGGAGGCCGCTGTTAGACTACGCTCTTCGCCCACGAAGAATAACGCCAACTTCCATGCCTTTTCATTCCGTTAGAGACGATCCAAGCGTCGACGTTGACATGATCAAACTCTTGCTTAAATATGGTGCAGACCCGAATCAGCCCGTGCATCTGAACGGGAGTAACTCAGTCTGGGCACTCTTTCTTCTGTCAATACACGAGACTTGTGTGCGGGATGGTGCCAGCTATAGTACTACATATCGGAGCCTGAACAAGGCTTGGTATGAGGCTTGCTTGGTGCTGATTGAGGCCGGTGCACGCCGAGACTGCCTGTCTCACTATGTCCGCGAGGGCCTAACCGCGTCCTCAATACTCAACAGTGTGTTTGGACAAGACAGGGCAGCCAAATTGGAGCAAGAGATTAATAAGCTGAACGAGGTCGAGACAAAGCAGCAGCTGTGTATTGCCATGTAGCTCTAGGGACTTTACCACATGTCTACCTATGTAGGTATCGAGGGCTGTTTCCTCTTCGGTTTTCGTGGCAGCCCTAAATAAATAAATATACTACTATTAGCAACCATGAAGTCCTCTCAATTGGAAGATTAGCGTGGCTGGGGACTCTCTACACAGGGTACCAGCGTAAGACGCTGAACCTTTGGAAACCATTATGATTCGTCCTTGTGCTCTTGTTGCTCATCCAGATTGTCTTAAATGCTTATGTACTCCGTACTGCAGCTCGATATCTGATAAGCTCCACTCAGTGTCTAATCGATAAGATAAGATAAGAACATTGTCTCTGGAAAATGATGTCGATCTCTCAGCATCTAATAGTTTATCACTACATGCATGAAACCAAGAGCCGAATAAAGCCATGTATTGACTATTCGCAGCATTATCGCCAGCATCAATTTAGACTTCTTTCTCCGAGCGTCAACCTTAACAAACTCTACATGCTCGCTCAAGGTTTCCTTTATTTCCTTTAGTTGTCTGTTGTATCCTTGTACCTTGGATAGCCAAGTCAAGTACTGTACACCATTTTAGTTTCTCTACCCGGGAGCCTTTACCTTTCGAACTCGGCGGAAAGACCTATCCATCGTCATTAGTTCTGGTCGCAACATCTGTCCTTCCCTGCGACCCATCGCGCTTGGTTGCTGACCATGGCGGATCCATTATTGACTTCCCTCTGTACTATTTGTCGCATCCAAGAACCAAAGTACAAATGTCCACGATGTGGAGCGCGAACCTGCTCGTTGTCTTGTGTAAAGAAACATAAGACTTGGTCCTCATGTAACGGCGAACGCGATCCTACCGTCTTTATCACGCTGGACAAGCTCAAGACCGATGCTGGCATCGACCACGATTATAACTTCCTTACCAAGATCGAGAGATCTGTCGAACGAGCCGAACGGGTATTGCGAGAAGATAGAGATATTATCCCCCAAGAAGGATCCCAACCTCCGCCACACAAGAAGGCTCGTTTCAACAAGGGTCAGAGCCGAGGTAGGACCAGCGTTGACGATGGCCCACGGAAGTGGGATAAAAACGCAATACACAGATTGCGCCATCTCGGAATACAAGTGTCTTCGCTACCCTACGGCATGACACGTGCCAAGGAGAACAAATCTAGCTGGAATAGACGAACCAAAACGATCAATTGGCAAGTTGAATGGCTAGTTTTCGACACAGAGTGCTCTACTACTACAAAAAATCCATTTCAATCCAAGCGCATACTACATAAGGCCCTCGACGAGATACCTCTTTGCGTCGCTTTTGCTGAAGCATTGGAGTATAACCGGCAACGACGATTGACCGATTACGAGCGAGTCGAAGAGAAGAAGGCGCTTCGAAAACAGAAAGTACCAGGTCAAAAGTCGCAAGACCCAACAACAAGCACGTGGCAAGACTCCCCATTCCTGATGCAAAATCATACGAACGGCTCCTGGAGTGGCTCAGAGGATGCGGACGGTCACTATACAGCGAAGAATAAGCATCGCTTCTTCTTCCCAAAGCAAAAGAGTCCCTCTAAGGGGCCCCAGAGGCTGCTGCCACTAGACTCGTCAGAAAGTCTAGCCACTCTTCTCCATGGCAGAGAAATTGTTGAATTCCCGGCAATCTATGTATTGCCGGCAAGCGTTATCACTTTAGGCGAGGGGTATATAATAGAAGAAGAGAGCACAAAGAAGTCGGCAAAAAAACGGAAGGCAGCAACGCTTGTTAGATATAAATCGGGTGCGGAATCATCTGAGGGGGAGGACGGTCAAGTCATGGAACAAGATGCCGAGGCAGAAACTTCAGATGATCCTACAAGTAGCTCCGGATCCGATACCGACATGTCTGACTAGCATGTCTTCTGAGGTATGCTACGATATTACGATAGTGACTGTTCCTCCCAGCCAAGTCAAGGGGAAAATACCTTTTTACCCATCTTCGGCCTCATCTGAGAGCATCATCGAGTGCTGCATTCCGTAGCAAGTAGATAAGACCGAGTTCATGAAGTAATTGTGTAGTAACATGTACATGGTATCGCAAAATCAAACGTCGCTAAATTTTGTCTTATGAAACTATACGTGAAGAGATTCATCGTTACCCATATGTAGGTAGGTAGTAGGTGTCGCGAAAACACGCATATATAACCTACCTACACCTTAGGTACCTATGTAGGTAAATTTAGTGAGCGTTGGCCCCCCGGTCTTAGAGCTATTTCTGCCGGGCGGTGAGTCAGCATGCAGCTTCCACGCTTAGTCTCGCGCTAGTGCCACAATATGAATGGCTGGTGCATTGGCGATTTTCAGCCTTCTTTCTCCTCCACCAAACAGCTTTTCCCATCCCACACATCTCCCCTACCTATGCATCTTACCAACCACAACACCAATTGGTGCTTGCGCCCTCTCCGTCTTTAATTGCAACGCCGCCCATCCTTCTTCCTCTTGTTTATTCCTTCCATTCTTCTTCTTACTGCGCTTGAAGCGCACAATTTTAAGCCATGTCCGAATTTCTCGGGTGAGTGTGTTGTCATGCATCATCCACTGGATTTCGCTGGGGTTGCTAATGTATATTGGCGTAGTTCACGGATATCTCTGATATCTAAGAGCGATATTCGGTAAGCGCTTCGAGTGCCTATCACTCTCGCTGCAGCTGCTGACCTACCCCGACAAGCTATTCAGGTATTCTCCACGAGATAAATAGTGAAGAATCAACGGTTTCTCTCGAAAGTGTCAAGTCGTACGGCACGGAGGGACGACGAGGAAACCCCTCAGACGAGGTGGCAGCTTCGGAGCAGGTTTACGAATACATTGTTTTTCGAGGTAGCGACGTGAAAGACCTGCGTATCGAGCAAACCCCCGCTGCCCCTAAAGAGAATCAACCTCCCCTGGTTCCTGACGATCCCGCAATTGTTGGCGTAAGTTCCTCTTGGCTCTCCGCTTGCTTGATAAAGAAGCCTTCCTCAATCCTATATGATGAACCATTTCGGATGTAAACACAACCTTACTGAATTGCGCAAACAATCCCTTGTTGATATTTCCGTTGCCTTCCTTCTGATCTATGCTGGATTGAGACTTTCGTTAGCTACCAATACGTTTTATATCTGGTAATTGCTAACCACCAATCTTGGGATTCAGGCTCGCACGCGTCCGGCTGGTGCAGTTCCTCCTGGCCCGCCTGGTCAAGTTCCAGGACCTGCTGGCTTCGTGCAGAACCCCTACGCGCCTAACTTTTATCCTCCGCCTCCGGGTCAATGGGGACGCGGTGGCCCCGGCCCCGGCCCAGGACCAGGCCAAGGCTTCAATGGAATGCATTATCCACCACCTCCTGGATGGTTTCCTCCTGGTCAAGGGTTCCCTCCTGGTGGCCCCGGTCCTTGGAATAACTTCGGATATCCTCCAGGACCTCCAGGACCTCAAGGACCTCAAGGCCCCCCAGCCCCAGGCACACCTGGGCCGGGCTTGAGAACCACCCCACAGCAAGACAGCAAACCAGCTCCCATTGGTGCTGGTGTCGATAAGCAAAAGCCGGTAGGTATCCCTGCGGTTGAGTTACCTACGGAACCTAAGACGTTTGGACAGCCTCCATCACAGTTTGTCTCGCAAGACGCAGCACCCACCCCTCCAGTTGAATCAAAGCCTACTGCTGCAGAAGTAAAGGCTACCGCCGATTATCTTTCAGCGAATAAACCTATCACGAAGAATGCCGAACCGAAGACCGTTCCCACTGGCCCCAGGAGTAGCCGTATTACTCCCGCCGTACCAATGCCTGCGGCGATACTATCGAGATCTGGTCCTCAGGCTATAGCTGCTGCTGCGTCTGTTAGAGCTACCGTTGATTCATCAAACGGTCCTCCGAGTGCTGCTGCTCTCAAAGATGCTACGCAAGCTGCCAAAGCAGCTGTCGCTGTAGCTATGGCTAAATTGGATAATCCCAATGCCGTCGTGAGTACTGTTGGCCCAAGCACGGCAAACAACGCTATGGATAACCTCACCAAAAAGGTAAATGAAATGAGAGTGAACGCTGCCACGAGAGGCAGCTCCGGCAGGGGTCGTGGTCGAGGAGGCCGCGGTGGTGCTCAGTCTAAGGTTGAAGTCCCTGATGCCGATTTCGATTTCCAGACAGCCAACGCAAAGTTTAATAAGCAAGAACTCGCAAAGGAAGCCGTCAGTGGCTCGCCCTTGGGCGATGCTCCTAACGGTGACGCCTCTGAAACTCCCGAGCCCGAAGATGGTGCTTACAATAGAACCAAGTCGTTCTTCGACAATATCAGCAGCGAGGCCAGAGAGCGAGCCGAGAATGGTGGTCAGAAGCCTGGTGGGCGAGAGTGGCGCGGAGAGGAACAACGCAAAAACATGGAAACATTCGGGCAGGGAAGTGTTGATGGCGGCTATCGTGGCGGCTACCGTGGTCGGGGTCGTGGCCGAGGACGCGGTAACCGTGGCCGTGGTGCCCCTCGCGGCCGGGGTGGCTTTACTCAGCCCAACCCTGCACAGTAATCTTCGACTAGCCTCGTCATTTCCCAAGCTCAGGCTGGGCTGATGACGCGGTACTTGGCGCATACGCCTCGGACCTTCTATTTCACACGAAGTTTCCAGTACTGCGTTTTCGGGTAACGGGCTTTTTCTTCGCTCTTAATGGCCACCTCATCTTGGACTTTACTCTCAGTCCTCAATGGTCTGGGGACATGGTTCCTCACCCAACGAACAAGTAACGACATTCTCTCTCCCGCGATAACTGTACAGTTGTATTAGTATGACAGTCGCGCAATTCCGTTTTCATTTTCATGGTCAGGAGTGGGTTCTAAGCAAGCGGGTTCTGCAATATCTCAATAGCCAATACAGCGGCTGGGGCGGGCGAGGCAAAATTGGTGTAGTGGCCATGGCCACGGCGTTAGGTATCGTCATTTCTAGCATGATTCCGAGCACAATCTGTGTGCATATTAGGATGTTCTAGCAGAGGCTGGTTTGGCTCAAGGAGTAGCCGAGTGGTATCATGGAGATATCTAGTGAAAGGGCTCATCCACATAGCATGATGGAAGGGATAGGGAACAGTGCAATTGGGTCTCGATGGTACCATACCAAGAGAACAAGTTGGGCTTGAATCATGGATATTCGTGTAGAATGGGACACGATATCATACGAACTGGTTATATGTCCAAGCCATGCCACAATACATGATTAATCAAGCCCAATATTTTGTCGTTTTGATACTTGCTCCATGACAATCTAACATTGCTACGATCCTGACTCTAGAATATGTATCTATATCTCTGGGTATACATCACTAACACACGATTAGTAATTGTTATAGTGAATGGCCCCGTGAGTTAGCTGTTACTCCAATTATGATGGAGTCGTGCAAGAAGTAAGGATAAAAGAGCACTTACGTCCTCCTGATCAACGGCATCTTCTCCCTGACACGCTCCCACTCTTCGAGATCGATATCGACAATGCCCAGCTCCCCAACAGCACCCGGCTCGATGGCGTCGCCGCCATCTTCGCCGTCCCAGTCCGGGCGCACACCCTTCATCTTCAGAATCACGCGACCCCATGGATCGACTACCATGCTGTGGCCGTAAGAGACGCGAGGCTTTTTCTTCTTCTCAGCGGAGGTAGAGGGGGTAGAGGAAGAAGAGGATGCATCGGCGTTGTGCGCACCCACCTGCGCGGCGGCTATCACGTAGCTCTGCGTCTCGATGGCGCGAGAGCGCAGAAGAACCTCCCAGTGCGCGCGGCCCGTCGGGACCGTGAAGGCAGAGGGGTAGAGGAGGATCTGGGCCGGCCCCCCACCAACACCCCCGTCGCTGTTGTTGTGTGGATGTTTAGTGGTGGTGAGATGGAGCGCCGGCTCCGGAAAGCGGAGATCGAAACAGATCAGACTCCCCAGCCGCCCGATGGGCGACGGGATCGGTGCGATCAAGCGTATGCCCGCCTGCGTGCTCGCCGATTCCCGCAGCGAAGCGTAGTCGAAGAGGTGGAGCTTGTCGTAGGATCCCGAGGGGTGCAGGGTCCCGGTGGGTGTTATGTAGATTGTGCGATTGTAGAGTTTTGTTATCGCCGTTGGTGTTGATGAGTTTGCGTTGGTGCTGGTGTTGTTGTTGGATACGTCCTCCTCCTTCTCTGATTGCGGAATCGATGACAGGACCGGATTTGCTGCTTTGGGGTCTGTGGATGTTGTCTCGATGGGCTTCACTGTCACCGGCACGTGGATTCCTACGTGCACGCCGATCGAGTGTTTTGCCGCGGCGGCACACAGACCTGTGACAAAGGGAGAGCTCGCTACGGGCCGCGCTAGCGATAGAGATTCCTTCGCTGACGTCCCGATGTAGTCGGATGCTTCTGGTAGGAAGAGGATCTGGATTTGTTAGTGTTCAAGCTTTCTTACACAGAGGAGATAGAAAAATAGGAGATCTGGGTCCCCCTATTACTGCGTCATCATATCTCAGCTTTACCGAGGCATAGTTCTTAATATCCCAATGTTACTTTCGGTAACCTCTCATAGACAGCCTATTTCTCCATCCCCGGCGTCCCACTGCTCTGAAGCCCTGACCAGGTCATGGCCGAGTCTTCCCATGAAAAGCTCACAATGTCGCCGCACAAAACTCAGGTAGTTCGGCATCCAATATGCCCCCATCATGCCCCCGGCTCACAAACGAAGTTTCAAAACAACAGACTGAACGGCTAATATTGAGGATTCCTCGATGATAATAAGGATGGGCAAAGACGAGAAGATTTCTCCTCACCTTGGCGCCAGCGCTCGCAGCCTGGCCCACGAGCTTCACGCACGTGTTGAGGTTCGCAGTCATCGAATTAGAAGAGCATATCTGCCCAATGGCCTGTCGCTCGCGGAACGGACCCTCGAATTAGCCTCCGTCAATTAATTACTCTTATAATCCCAAGCTTAGACAGCTAGATTAGGGCATGTTTCGTCATCTTTTCAACTTACCGCCTTGGCCATCTCGACTGCTTTACCAATTAATTACCCTTGCTGTGCGATATGTGGTACTATAAGAGACAATGTCTCGGAAGCTGGAAGCAGAATATGATCAGTGAGAATGGCCCTTGTACTCCAAGTGTTTAACCAGAACAGCTGTATTAGCGTACGGGTAGCTTTCAGACGAGTCGTAACCCAGGATAGACGTGGTCGAGTTGAATTAGCAATGAAGCGTCCGGCGCAAGTCGGGGTTCTCCCATGTCGACATCGACTCCACTTCGGTCCGATATCCATTGCTACCCACCTAGATGTGACAGTAATGTGATTTTCCATAAACTGGCTCAAATCTACATGCTTAGGGGTAACTTAGCTACTCGATTTGTAGTTTCTTAAAACAGCCAACTCCTATACACTCTCGTCAACAGAGCGAGAGTGTAAAAGCTTGACATCCCCCACGTAGCTCACAGAACCGAGAGACATTTTCACGGCATATCGCGGTATGCAAAAGTTTTTGGTTTCGCTTATTATATTTCTGTATTGACCGAATGTCTGTGACCTTCTAATTCTATTGTCGCAAACAGAAAACGCAGCGCTGCAACCCTGACCGGGTTTGAGTGACGATTCAAATCCTCGGAAGCCGGCAGCAGTCAAACACTAGTTGGTAGGTAGTAGATCAGCGCGAGAAATTCCTTTCCGACACCTTGGCAAGGTGTCTGACACTACAATGTGCCCTCGCTCGCCGCTCTCTTTGATGGCAAGTAAAGCGAGATAAATCAACATGCAAAAGCCAAGTTCCCTGCCTCCCTGTGCCCCGTGAATATCAACGCCTGGCTGGATGGGAAGAAGCAATTATTCAATACATTTTAGCAAGGTATGTGTGCCTATGCTCCATTTGAGGAGCTGAGGGTGGATAACCATCAGGACTCATTGTGGGACTAGTTGTCGAGATGCTACAGTCCTCTCCCCCCTTATGATTAGGTTCCTCGATCGAGGAGAACGTCCGTGGTTAGGATTTCTCTGTAGCCACTTTGTCGCCATTGTCCGATGTGTCAACGCTGCCATAGATTATCTGTAGGCTTCGCGGGTCCATGCCCCGGTCTTCTAGGACAACGATCCAATCTCGAAGCTGGATGTTCTTGCCCTTTTCTGAATCCTCACGAACCTGTCCAACATGTTGAACGCCCGCCTTGGTGAGAGGGCCACGCCCAGCTCTGGCAGCGCCGCCACCCGCACCGGCAGGAGCTCCAGTTGTACCTTGAGCCCTCGGTGTGCTGGCCCCACTGCCGGCACTCATCCATGAGTACTTTTTCTTTTTACCTCCTGTGAATAAGCTGAGGGTCGCATTCACCGTCGTACCGCTGCTGCTTTCCGCCGCCTTCGCTGCCGCCTTCTTGCCTTCTTTCTTGGACAAGACCTTGGTATCTCCCCCATCAGGCGCGATAGAACCCGGAGTACCAGGGGCAACGGACCCACTGCGCGAACCAGCTTCTACTCCCTCTTTTTCCTTCTCGGATTTCTCAAGTCTCTTTTGCCGTTTCTTTAAACGACCTTCTTCTGCGCTCTGTGTCTGCTTTACCAATTCCAGTAGACTATTGATGATGGGATTTGGTGGAGGTGCTTCGGAGATCGGCGTAGGAAGCCCGTTGTTGCTAATCTCATCTAATGGTCCTAGAGTACATGTCAGTGAAAGTGAGCTACTACGTTCGAAGCAACGCTTGCATACGCTTGAGCGGGTTGGTGCGGGGGCTAACTGCACTCCCTGCCCCCGTCCGGGAATCCTCAGCATGTACACCATTCGATTTCGGGGAGGGTAATGCCGCTACATCAACCCATTCTGTAGGCACGACACCATGCGAGCTCTTCTGGCGCGTCCCGGCAATTCTATCTGCGTCGCCAAGTAAGTCTTGCAGGCGCTCTTTTGTTCCTATTGAAAGCAGCGCTATCTGATCGACCAAGTATGACTCCTTGGGAATAAATGACCCGCACGTTTTGACCGTTGAGCTTGTACCATCCGGACTGGTTTGAAACGCTGTCCTCAACTCGGGCTTGGGAAAGTCGGCGGGCTGAGAAAACTTCCCCATGTACTGGCTCCGTCCATCTGGTTTTATATCCAGATTAAGGCTGAGACCGAATTTTTGGGCTACTTCGTGCATCCGCTTATGAAGGAGGCCCGGTTCCAGCAAGTAATGGCGCATTTCTTGACTCCTAGTTATAGCTAACCGCTGGGCTGCCTCGTTCCAGGTACGATCTGCAGCGAGAGCGGCATAGTCCTCTTGAGATTTTACATCAGTGGGCGCAGCCGGTTGGTTAGCCGGGCCGGCTCCGTAGAAACTATCTCTTCCGCCGGGAGGCAGGTGTGGAAAACCCGTTCTCGTCTCTAGGTTGTTCATATATTCTGCCTCTTCTTCTAAATCGATCCCAGTGCCCATCAACATATCATTCATCTCGTATGCCGTGGTCTTCGAGGGGGCGGGTCGCGATGGCTGCCTAGTCACGTCATTGACGGCAGAAAAGGAAGAAGAGAGATGTATTGCAGGGGGGCCCATGTTGCCGGTCGCTGGCATAGGGGCCGCAGGGTTCGGTACAAGCTGAGCCTGGGAGTGGCCGTATACGGATTGAACATGGGTGGCGGTAGGAGTCGGTGTTTGATGCGGTGACTGAGCGGATGGATATGGTTGGTGCGGCGACTGAGTAGGTTGATATTGTTGATGCATCGACTGAGCAGGCGGTTGAGAAGGCGTGGGTACAGGGCTCTGTATCAGTGAGGGCTGCGCAGAGGCCATCGGTGCGTAGCGACCATTGGTCTGGTGCGAGGAATTATATGAACTCTGGGGAATCTGAATAGCGGGAGTTGTAGCAGCAGCCGCCATAGAAGCCGGGAGCGAGGGTGATGGGAGCCCAGTGCTCAGCGTCGGTGTTGCAGCTCCCGATGTTGGGCTTGCCGCGTAGGAGGTCGAGTTTCCATACGGTGAGTTTGGCTGTGAATGCGGAGGCGCAGGAGACATCTTTGGTCGCTTGGGGGGCGGGAGCGATGAGGGCTGGAGCGAGTAGTTGGCAGTCGCTGTTGTATTGCTTGGGGATGGCGAAGATGCTTGAGGCGGCGAGAACTGCCTCTGGGCGAGGCCTGGTTGAGAATGCGACATGTTGAGTGAGTAACGCAACGATTGCGGGATAGGTGATAGAATCGATCCGTGTGGGTATAGAGGCAATACAGCGGCGGCGGTAGTCGCGTTGTGCAATGGTTTCTTGGTTGTCAGATTGCTGCGGTAGGGGATCAAGAGCGCGGTGCTATACGGATTTAGGCACAGAAAAGCGAAGTGCCAGGAGGGATCGATGTAGGTTCAATACTGCAGAGGCACTCAGATAAAATCTACGGCTTCAAGATTCGAGCCTGAGAGACTAGGTATGGGGCACGGGCACAGGCATAGGCACAGGCATACAGCCTGTTACGCTGGTTTGCACAACACCCATCCGATAGCAACCACGAGGGCCGCAGCAGCGTACGGTTTGTTGCTCCTGTTCTCGCGGGCCGGGATCATGCAACGACTAATCCAATTGTCTGCGCATCGGAATTCGGACGGACACGTAATGGGCGACGCGGATGGAGTGCGCAAGGCGGCGCGCAGCGGTTGGTGATGGGACGGGACTCGGTGATGTTGAGTGGTGATGCTGGATATATAAGTAAGTATGCGTCTGTGAGGAGCACTCAGTCGCTTTCCACTTCTGCCGCCAAGTTCTTAGACTGGAGTACTCCGTACTGCACCAGAAAAGCTTCCCCTTCCCCCATTGGAAATCTTTGAGCGTGGTAGCAGCGCACGGGCCCCACAACGCCCTGTTAGGTACCGGGAGCCTCCTGCAATGTTGGAGACCAGATGGTACATAACTACCTAGTACATACCTGGTAGCTTGTAGGTCACTAGCCCCACTGAGGTAGTGTTTAACCGTACCTACCTAGGTAGCATCAATCAACCTGCAGTTACCCATTAAATTGATTGATGTACCTTGAATCGACGGCTTTATCGAGTACCTTACTGTATGTGTATAGCTGAACCGATCTATCCGCTTAATAGAATATCAGTAGATGAGCATTGTGTTTTCAATACATATATCTAATAACTACAATTGCATGTACAGCCCACTTGTATCATGAGGTAGGCAGGCGCGTCCTGGTTCTGGGCCAGTCAGTTTTATCAATTCCAACCAAACATTCCACTTGACAAAGCTTGGTTTCTAGCATCAGCGAAACCCTCTTAAACTTCCCATATCGCCACCTGCTACTGTTTCTCAGATTTACAACGCGGAAACGAGCATCGCAACACGAGATTCCCGTTCTATGTCCGCCACGAACCACTTGCACCCACCAGCGATTCGTACCGACCAGTTGATGGGCTAGCTGGAAGAAGAGAAAGCGATGGCCTCCAAGCGCAAAGCGTCGGCGATGGCCGCGGCCGTCTCGGAAGAACCTGTTGATCCATCGGATGAGCTGATGTTTCTATGCTTGGGTGGTGGCAATGAGGTCGGACGGTCGTGTCACATCATTCAGTACAAAGGCAAAACGGTCATGGTACGTTCTCGGTGTGTGGCAACAGCATTCGAGAGAGCCACAGCGCTAATTCCTGAGTTTGAAGCTTGATGCCGGTCAGCACCCAGCATATGACGGCCTTGCGTCGCTCCCATTCTTTGATGATTTCGATCTAAGCACTGTAGACGTGCTTCTTATCAGCCAGTAAGTCTCCCAGTCGCATTTCCTCTTCGTAGCTGTAGAGAGTTCCGGGCACTGTCGGTTGCAATCAGGAGAAGCCATTCAGACCATCTGCACCTAAGAAGATCCATGTGCTCGTAACCAAGTTGTTGCATGGCTGTCTAGGCATCTCTCTCATGTATCCCATATCCAGCTATCAATACAATGACATTGTCCATCTCCCACCCAATAGTAGCCCCTATGATTGTGACGACAATGCTCTGATGGCCCTCGTATTGCGGGAAATTCGATTGAAAATGATGCTAACGAAGCTGCAAGTTTCCATATTGACCATGCTGCGTCTCTACCCTATGTCTTGACCAAAACCAACTTCAGGGGCCGAGTCTTTATGACCCATCCCACCAAAGCTATCTACAAGTGGCTAATTCAAGACAGCGTAAGGGTTGGCAACACCTCGTCATATGCAACCTCGCAGCCGGTTTATACCGAGCAAGACCATCTCAACAGCTGTCCCCAGATTGAGGCCATTGACTACCACACTACCCATACAATCTCGTCCATCCGTATTACCCCTTACCCCGCCGGCCATGTCTTGGGTGCTGCCATGTTCTTGATTGAAATTGCCGGTCTCAATATCTTGTTTACAGGAGACTATTCCAGAGAGCAAGATCGACATCTTATCTCCGCCGAGGTGCCTCGAGGGGTTAAAGTTGACGTACTCATCACCGAATCCACCTATGGCGTGTCAACGCACGTCCCTCGTGTAGAGCGAGAGCAAGCGCTCATGAAGTCGGTTACGAACGTCCTCAATCGAGGAGGTCGCGTCCTAATGCCTGTATTCGCACTCGGTCGAGCACAAGAATTGATGTTAATTCTTGACGAATTTTGGGGAAAGCATGCAGAATTCCAACGATTTCCCATCTATTATGCAAGTAACCTTGCTCGAAAGTGCATGGTCGTATATCAAACGTACGTCGGTGCCATGAATGACAACATCAAACGCTTGTTTCGAGAGCGCATGGCCGAGGCGGAAGCGGCTGGTGAGGGTGGCGGGAAAGGCGGTCCGTGGGACTTTAATTACGTGCGATCCCTTAAGAGCTTGGATAGGTTCGACGACGTTGGTGGTTGCGTCATGCTAGCTAGTCCAGGTATGTTGCAGAATGGAGTGAGTCGAGAGCTTTTGGAGAGATGGGCGCCGAGCGACAAAAACGGTGTCATCATCACTGGCTACAGCGTCGAAGGCACAATGGCAAAGCACATCGTCCAGGAACCAGATCAAATTCAAGCTGTCATGTCTCGCAACACCAATGCCATAAGGAGAGCCCCCGGTGCAGATAGCGAAAAAATCATGATACCTCGGAGGTGTAGTGTTGCAGAGTACTCATTCGCGGCCCATGTTGACGGCCAAGAGAACAGGGAGTTCATCGAAGAGATTAGCGCCCCCGTCGTGGTAAGCCTCGTTCGTCGTCAACAATGTTGTTCAAGCTAACTGAAGTTGAGATCTTGGTTCATGGAGAACAGCACAACATGATGAGACTCAAGTCTAAGCTACTTTCGTTGAATGCCAACAAGACCGAAAAGGAAAAGACTAAGGTCTTCAGTCCCCGGAACTGCGAAGAGCTTCGAATTCCGTTCAAGACAGACAAAGTCGCCAAAGTTGTTGGCAAGCTTGCGTCAATTCCGCCTCCCGGGCAGCTACCGTCTCCCGATGGCGCCGAGGCAGAATTGGTAGCGGGCGTTATCGTTCAGAACGACTTCAAAATGTCACTGATGGATCCGGAAGACTTGAGGGAGTATGCAGGTCTGACGACATCCACGATTGCCTGTCGACAGAGATTGACACTCAGTGCCGCGGGCATCGATCTTATTAGATGGGCCTTAGAAAGCACCTTTGGCAGCATCGAGGACCTCCCTGAAGGTAAAGCAAAGAGAACAACCGAAGCTAGCGAAACGACGAACGGTAAAGACGAGATGATGGATGTGGACGAAGAAGTAGCCTACGTTGTGGCTGCTTACTTGGTCATGGGCTGCGTAACAGTTCGGTATCGCAGCAATGGAGAAGTGGAATTAGAATGGGAGGGAAATATGCTAAACGACGGTATAGCCGACGCTGTGATGGCAGTTTTGTTGTCAACCGAAAGCAGTCCGGCTGCTGTCAAGAGTGAGCCATTCGTGTGCATTATCAACATTCTATCGCTAACACATCGAATAGGATCTGCAAGCAAGCACTCTCATTCTCACGATCATGTGCTCCCTTCGCACAACCCTCACGCCAGTCTAGCGCCTCAAGAGAGACTAGAGCGCCTATTTCTTTTTCTAGAAGCGCAGTTCGGTGCAGATGCAGTGGCGCCGGTGGCGACTCCTAAATTGCCGCCCCTGGCAAGAGATAAGAAGCCGAAGAAAGCCGGCGGAGGTGATGGTGCAGACTCAGATGCATCTATGGAGCTCTCCGACGATGACGAAGAGGAAGAGCGGCTCCTTGAGCTGCGACAGAAGACAGAGCTAGAACGGCTGCATAAAATTGGCATTCCGGTGCCCGGTATTACTATCACGGTTGACAAAATGGTGGCCATGGTCTGGTTGGAAGACCTCGAAGTCGAATGCAACCAGAAGGTGTTTGCAGATAGAGTTAAGGCGGTTGTAGAACGAGCGGTCGAGGTCACAGCTCCGCTCTGGGTATAAGGGTTGTGAAAAAAGATGTGATATCCATGTACTACTACTATACGATATTCCGGAACCCTTTATCTACGCATGACGGCTATCTACGACTATAGATGCGACCTGGATTCATTCTCGAATACAGACCCTGCGCCTAGTGTATATGATAGCTAGCTGTGCAACGAACTGTATGAAAACAAAATACCAATATATTCCGGACACGGCGATTATTCCCACGTGTGGCGATAGGGAAGTCTTGCCACAATCATGTCTCAGCCTTTGCCCCTTTTCCTTTGCCCCTCAGCAGTATAAGCACAAAACACACTTGATTGCACGCTTGTTAAGCAAGGCATTGTTTCAACACAAATTTCTGTAAGACTCAAAGTTCAACCTTTTTTTTCCTCACGTAAGAGCCTCTTTAACCGCCTTGCTGTAACCACTTCCGAGGTCATGGTGCGAAGTCTAGCTGTAGCCTATAGTAGTATATGGAGCCTTGCGACCACGGGGTGTCGAGTCTAAGTTGCGCCTCAAACTGGTCTATTCGTTTCATTTCGGTTAGAGGGTTTGGGGGCTATATCGGCCGGCTGCACGCGGCTATACCACGCGATTAGGAGCAGTGGAGGTGGAGAATAGGCCTAGCTGGATTTCCCCCACGGCGCGCTGCATTGCCACAACCTTAGAGGGCTGTGCCAGCCACGAACAAAACCTATTAAGCCTCGGGGGGGGGCACCGCCACAGATTTATGCATGGTTCACGGGATAGTGTACATGGTTGTATCCTAGATGTGGCACTTTCCATATAAGCTATTTCTCGTGTCTTGTGGCTCTTCTTTATAATGTTCAGTTAAGACAACCTGTTCTAGTGTTCCTCCCAATATACCTATATGTTAGTACCTACCTAGTAGATGGCAAAGCCATAGGCATAGCTCAGGCTTTCATAGGTCCTCCACGTGGTGGTCATTGGTATGCAACCGGACCGATACTAGTATGACCCGTGTAGAAGTATATATGGTCCGAGGTAAACCTTTGTATGGCTACCTGATGAACCTAACTTGTGCTGCAAGGTACCAACAATCAAATCAGCGGACCAGTAACCCGTCGCACAAATAACCTCCTTGCTTCAGGTAGTGACGACCGTCTACACCCAACCAACGACTACCTACTTATCTAGGTAATCACCTACCAGCTCGGGTAGTGGCATTCCAGTAACACCTGACGGCTCTTGCAAACAAAGAGACCTGCACCTACCTACCTACAGATAAAAGGAGTCATTCTCAACTCCTCAACTCTTCAACACCATTTCCAATTTGTGAAGATTTCGCTAGGAAACCCCCCTTTGAGCAAATACATAACAAAACTGCACTCATCAGCACCAAAACGTACCCACCCGAGGTAAATTTCAAGATGCCAAAGTCAACCGATCAGTCATTAAGTCCCCACGAGTCCAGCGGCAAGCGCTCGTCGTTCTCGCTCTCGCGCTCTATTGGATCCGTTAGAAGAGCACTTGGTGGCGAAAGCAGGGGATCTGAGAAGAGCGCCAGAAACGAAAAGGAGGTTGAAGGTCTTGCTGGCAGTCTCGCATCCTCGAACCCCTTCTCTGACCCACCGCCTGCTTATAGTCTGACGACGGCTGAAGGTGCCGGTCAGAATGAAAAGGCGCCTACGCAAAAACCCCCTGGACGCGTTCAGAGCATCTACAGCCGTCTACGAGGCTCACCAAGCAATCCTATCACTTCTGAAGCCGATAAGTTGAGATTTCTGGCCGAATTCGACACCGTGTTTCTTATTGATGACTCCAGCTCAATGACATGGAACGACAGGGGTAGCATGAGAGTAAAGCAAGGCGAATTAAATAGATGGGAGCAGACTAGAAATGTCATCGAGCAGATCGTGCCCGTGTGTATGCGGTACGACCAAGATGGCGTCGATATCTACTTCCTCAACGATCCTTATCACATGAACTTCTTCGAAGACCCCTATCGAAACGAGCCCGGTTGGAGCAAAGCAGGCGACAGAGATGAAGGAAAAGCCAGTCACGCCTACATCGGCGTCAGAGACGCGAAAGACGTGAAAACCGTGTTCAATAATAGACGACCCATGCTCAACACCCCTACCGGAAGACGCCTGGGCGAGATGATGGAAACATATGTGAACTGTTATGCGGAGCGGGATGCCAGAAACCAGGCGCTTCCGAAACCTCTCAACATCATTGTCATCACCGACGGGGAGGCCAGCGATAAGGATGTTCTCCGGGATAACCTCATCCGGCAAGCCGAGAGGCTCGACGCGCTCTCCGCCCCTTACCACCAGCTAGGCGTGCAGTTCTTCCAGGTTGGCAAGGACGAATCGGCAGCTCGCCACCTGCGCGAACTCGATGATGGCCTCGGAAAGTACCGCAGGGGCAGGGAGCTCCGCGACATCGTGGATTGTGTCACCCACGAACAGCTATCCGGCGAGGGTGGCTCTGCTCAACTGACGGCTGACGTCATCTTGAAGATTGTTCTCGGGGCGGTTAATAGACATCTCGATAATCAAAAGATTCGAGAAGGCCTGTTAGTAAGATCCTCTTAAACTGCCTTTTAGATCAACTCTTACGCAACATACGCAACGCCCCATTGGGGATTATTCAGTCGGAATCACGGTCGGGGATAAGAAACGGTATACACGGCATGATACCCTCACACTGGCGTTCCGGTACACGGGGGTAATCTATTAGAGCTTCCAAGGACAAAGACGCCGACGGCTTCTTGATTTTATTCCATTCACCGTATCTTTTCTTTTTTTCAATTTCGTACCTTCTCTTGAGATGCACGGCCATTGCTACTTTGAGCTTCTCTACTTCTCTTCTCACAGTGTTTTATTACCACGGCAATGGTTTGGGGGTGCGGATAAACCGGGTTAACTAGACGTTGCAAGACGGGTAGATAGATAAAAGAGCGAAGAAAGTACTTCTAGCATGCAAATGAGGGGTATCTGTACAGGAGGTTCTAGAATTGGGAGTCTTGAGATACAAAAATAGAATCCTATGCCATTCTGCCTCTTGAATCAAAATCCGTGACATGATCAGATATGACACCAGCACCAGTAGCACAATAGTACTCATTGACTATCTACACAGTCCGTTATTTACTCCAAGGCTTTGTCCTGTAAAGTTTTTATGGTCGATGGATAATAGCGTGAGTGGTTTCGGGGAATACGAAAATAGTGCGTGTGGCAAGCTGTGAAACCCAGCCAACAGGGGGCTAGTTTTTGTGTATAAAATGTAAGGGGTATACAAATCTAGGGAGAACTTAGCCATCTGCACACCACACTCAGCTCTACACTCCTGGCTTTTCGTTGATTATTGATTCTATTCAGCTAAGTTATTTGCATTCTTTCTATCAAGCAGTTCCCCATTAATTCAAGTGATTTCTACTAGCCCTGGATGCGTATACATCAGATTACCCCCTCGGCTAGGGCCCCTGCAGTAGACAAAGCTCACCTGGGCCATTTCAAAACACAGAGTAGATGCTAAGAGTTTTTCCTCCGGATGAAACAAGATTTGGATTGAGTTTGGAGGCTTAAGGGCCACATACGTCACGACAAAAAATTAAAGGAAGTACGTGTAACTGGAGCATATTGGGGCGGTATTGAGATCTCTAGCTATCCTTGTCTAAGCGACTATTCCCTATCTAAGCTCCACGCCATACTCTGAAAAGCCTCAGGGTAAACGCGCAATCACTCAATTGGTCGGCCAGCTTTCAAGAAAAGAGTCCCCTTTCCCCTGGTTTTTTAGCCCGGTATGTATAGTTATGCGTGTTGGTGCACGTATGCAAAGTCCCTGCGCGAAACCTGATCAAAAGCCCTTTTTATCATCATCACTAAACTACCAAACCAAACCGAGATCCAGAAAGCCCCATTCCTTTCGTTGCGGTGCCGTAATCCAGTGCCTCAATCGTGCGTAACTAGTGCCAACAAAGGATTTACTGGAGGAGGCGGTGCAGGAGCAGTAGTAAACCGGGAAATGTGCTCAGATGGGGCAAGAAACAGCAAGGGATCTCCAAAAGGCTCTCAAGAGTGAGTCAAAACACTGCTAGCAAAAGCGTGTTTGTCGAATCACCCTCTCGAGGGGCTTTGCACCTGACCCCGGTTCTGAGTTGCCTAGTGAGAAAAGGAAACTGGAAGCACTGGTTAGACTACAGGGGTCTTTCTGCAATCCGTAACGTACTACCCCTCGCGTTAGGTTTCCAGAGAATGCCTCGTCGCCGAATATGCATTAGATCTCTGGAGGGCACTCTTGGATAGAACCGTGTGTATTCCGAAAATGATCGGATACGATGAGAACAATTACTGTTCCTGGTCTGCCATAAGGAGGCAAGGGTGAAACTAGAGCTGCAATAGACGAAGGAAGGGAGGAAAACATCTCCGCGATGGTCAAAAATGTTCCCGGTCTCCGTAGTGTATTAGCAAGACTGAGAAAGCCAGATGAAGAAAGGACGATGTGATGATCCTTTGATTAGGAGCACTTTCTCTCCAACCCACAAGCCGGATTCTGTTGTGTTGCAATCATTCTCTCTCGTGAGAGAAGACCGTCTGGAAGCAATTGTCACCCTCCTGGTAGAGTAAGAGATGATTCCTTTTTTTGTTCCAGGGTTTTGTGTTTTGCTAGTGTTTTTATGGGATTTTCTGATGTACGATAGTATCGATCAACGACTGCTTCTCTGCCTTGCATGGCAGACCAATATGATCATGATAGGATCTCATGTGTGTATGCCTAGCAAGAGAATATAGCGAGACTGATCGTTTGTGAGAAGTTGAAGAGTGCGGCACTGCCACCTCTCAAGCTCCGTAGTTATGTCTTTTAGTCTTTCGGTGAAGACTGAAAGGAAGAGATGACGTAAGACTGTGATGTATTTTCCCGACATTTCCGACACAAGACTTCGTCGACTGGTGAAGGTTTATGATTAAGAAAAATCGGGAAAACTGTAGAGAGATGGAGGAAATCGCCCAGAGTTCAGCTTGCCTTACTTCGCGGCAATAGACTTCAGTCGTATATTTAGGCATGAGCTGGACGAAAAGGAATAAAAGATGAAGAATAATGGAAATGAAATCAGCATGAGCCAACTCGATCAGACGAGAGTCGGCTCAGTCTCCTCCGATATCACGGATATAGATTGACGAAATCTATTTCATGACCAAGACCTGAGCCTTATGAATGGCGTAACACTGCATTCGAGCCGCATCCCGATCGTCGCGAAGCGTCATGGTAGGCGTGACGACGAGAGAGACACGGCATTGCGAAGTCACAAGGTCCTCAGGGCTACTGGCCATGTGGTGGCCATTCAACGCCTCCATGGTTCCGGGGGAGAACTTGTTGGCGCATTCGGGGAAGACGTAGTGGAGCGTCTTGCCGCTGCTCCAGACCTTGATGCTGATGTCCCAGCAGGCGGCGACCATGATGCGGAGAGACTTGTGAGCGGTATCGACCGAGGTTCCCTGGGCACGGCAGGGATCGAGCAGGGCGCTCATGATGTTCGCGTGACGGTCTACGGTCCGTTTGCGGAACTCGGAAACTTCTCTCGACATGGCGATGGCCTTGATCAGTTTCGCATGGTCCTCTATAACGCGCTGGCGATTGCGGTTATGGGTAGGGCGATCTCTGTTGTCTGTGGAAAGGGCGTGGCCATTAGTACGCGGTACGAGGGATAGTAAATCGGATGATTGGACAAGAGGCATACCCGCGATATTGGCGAGCTGGCCCTGTAGAGCCTGAAGGTGCCCGTCCATCTGATCGGAGAAGCCAAGGAACACCTGGGGAGTCAAAAGCTTCTTCAGAAGGTAGTCGACGCAAGTGCGCTGGATGAGATAAGGGACGAAAGCCTTGGTGCTCAGGAGGTAGGCCAGGTGGTTGGCCGCGTGCTCGGGGTCCTTGTACACCTGCTGCATCAAGTAATGCCACGTGTACGATTCCTGTTCCTTAAGCTTGCTGAAAGCGACATTGGGCGGCTTGTGCATGTGACAGTTGGCTACGTAGCCCTTGCAGAGGTCGTAGAGGTGCGCGAGCGCTCGCTGCACGTCTACCCCATCCCATTCCTCCTTGTCGCGCGGGATCATCTTGTCGCCCGGGAGACGGGAATTCTCTTCCACAGTGGGATACTCGCCGAAGACAATGCCGAACGGGGTACGGATGGAGGTGGGTGCGCCACCATGCACAGCCGGTCCCACGTACGGCGTCATTGCCTTGTTCTGGTTGCCATGACCGGCGTAGAGAATAACTTCACCAGAGTGTCCAGACGACGAATTTTCGTGCTGTTCAGCCTTGACCTGAGGGGAAGGCCTTGCGTTGGTGGAGGTCTGAGGGCGTCCCGTAGGTGCCCAGGCCGGTGCCTGAGGGTTGGGGACGAAGCTGTCTTTCCTAGGCCTCTGGTCTGCAATGCGAGCCTGTTCAGCAGTCTTGTAGAGACCGGTCAAAAGCGCAACAGCATCATGTTCCGTTAGCTTTTCCCGCGACTTCGGACTATTGGAGTCGCAGTCGCCGTCGGCAACATTGTTCACGGACGTAGGTTGAGATGGCGAAGAGAATTCGCCGGCGCTTGAACCTGTGTGACAACTACGCAGTGCTTTGACCTCATCCTCGAGGGCCTGCATCATTACAAATTAGTTCAATGCAATCTTCTTAGTCTCGAAGGTTGGTTAGTTGCTGACTTACTGTCATTGCCTTGAAATGCTTCTCGTCTTGCTCCTTATAATCCTCGATCACCTTGTCATGGTGAGCGTGGAAGCGCATCGCATCCGTGGTAAGGGTCTCGAGCTGTTTCTGGGTAATGCGCAACTGTTGCTTCAAGTCCTTGATATGGTCCTTCAACAACTTCTCTCTCTCAACTATGTGGTTGAGTTGGGGAACAAGAGTCTTGTTGAGCGACTGCACATTCTCAAGCGTCTTTCGTAACTCCTCAGCTTCATGTGTGGCGCGCTTGTAGCGCTCATGCTCATCTTCTTTACCCCGGCTGGCGTCATCGCGTTGCTTCCGCAGCTGCACGGTGACCGTGCTGAAGCCTTGAGAGATGTCTTGGAGGAGATGGGTAAGCTGCGTTTGTGTCTGGCTTGACATTCCCGGTGAAACGTTGACATATTGAATAGCAGTCATGATTGAGGCAAACACCTGCTGACAAGATTGCATCTCCGGCTAGTGATCGTTAGTACTCGAGGATGGACGAGGAACATCGGTCAAAGTCGATATCGTGCACACAATGTCTTACCTCATTAGAGAACAGATTGCCATTGGTGAAAGCAGCGCCGTTCATGTTAGGTCGGAATCTAGGGACCGAGTTACTAACTGCTGTAGTTGAAGAGCGGTACCTGCTTGCAGATTGGACGTTTCCGAAACGGCTAAATCCAGCTCTACTGGGTGTAGGCTGGGGGAATGCGGATCGCTGAGAGTAAGCACTCGCAGGAATGGACTGAGGTACATCGGGTGTCTCAGCGAAAGGGTCCTTTAGGCTTCCAAAGTTCGCAGAAGCACGAACAAGAGCCTTCTCCTCGTCGGACGGAGACTCAGACTTGGTTCCTTCATGATGTGGTTGCGAAGGTCCAATAGGCGTGACCAAGGAGGGGTGTAGAGGCGCTCCTCCATCTGAGTCATCGCTACTGAAACTGTCAGCAGGCATGTTACCGATTGAAAAATCGAAATATATAAGTAGTAAGTGCGTCTAGGTCTAGGAGCGCCGCCTCAAATGGCAGATACGTAGAAGTAAAACGAGTTGCGGAAGAAATGCTAGCTCGCCCCCAGATAATCGATGCTGATGTGGATATGGTAAGCTCCGGTAGGATATATCGAAGTGGTATGGACAATAAGAGAGGATACCAATGGTGCGGAATCTTTTGTAATAAGTAATTGATATAACATGCAGTCCAAGCAGCGCCTGGGGGGAGTAGTGAGGAGAGAAAGTGGTATGGAGATCAAAGATTGAGACTTAGGTGGAAATTGTGTGGGCAATTAAATATTTGCACCGCGAGAAGCCCTGATTTGGGTGCCAATGTGCATAAGATAAATAGAGACCAAAGAACAGAAAATCCTCTGGCCAGAAGTTGTGGTGAATAGGTAGGTAGAGGTGAGTGCAGAGGGAAACCGAGGCAGAGACAAGGAGGCCTATCTAAGTACGCCTGTATGTATGTGGGTTGTTAGAAATCAAATGGCAAGAGGAAGGAAGGTAGAGGTGTTATGTCAAATAAAGTGGTAATTGATTGATGCGGTTGGTTTATGGTGAATTAAAGACAGTAAGGAAACTGCAGGAGACGACTAAAGTTGACGCTATAAGAGGGAGGTACAAGGAATACACGGTCAAAAGATCTTAAAGTACCCAGGTACTTAGGCTGTAATAGTTCAGGGTTGAAGCGTATAAACATATCGCCCGGGATTATTGGCAAGGCCGATTATCCCATTGTACTCAAAGGAGGTTATTGGTTAGGGCGGGGTTACTTCAAGCCTCGCCGTTTCGGAGTGTAAAGGGAAGTCTGGAGTATAATTTGTTTGAACTTTATCAAAAATCCATTGTAGTTGTTCTGTAGTCGAGCGACTGCAATTGCAAGTGCTTGGAACGGTGTATGGCGGAACTGTGATGTATTGTATGGAAGTGGTTTGTAGTTATGAGTCTCAGATACATCGATAGCAGCTTGCTAAGTGGAACCCAAGATATTTAACCAGGAGATGTTGACCTGGTAGAAAACGTTGGGGGATGTTCTGACATTGGAGGCAGGATAACTTCCGATTAATCGGCCAGTTTTGGTAATAAACTACAAAGGCTGAACTTGAAGTGAATGATGTGCCTCTCAACTCGATTTGATCTCGTGTGTGCTGAGGGCACCTTATCTTTTATGGACCTAGACGCATAAAAGAGAGGTTTCGACTTACGAGTCTTCCATGTCGCCCCTTCGGCTGTCCCATCGGACAGCTCTTGTCACGGGAGTCGACATTCTTCCCGAGATTACGAGTTTGA
The DNA here is from genome assembly GCA_022495115.1 of Xylaria castorea. Lineage (NCBI taxonomy): Eukaryota > Fungi > Ascomycota > Sordariomycetes > Xylariales > Xylariaceae > Xylaria > Xylaria castorea. The sequence goes on from MU382659.1 coordinate 131,902, forward strand.
TTGTGTTTAGGTTTCCTATACAATGTTTCCTAATAATCCCAGTGCTCGCGCAGTGTGATAGTATCTGAGAACAGGACACAATACGGGGAAATATTCAAGGGGAACACGCCCAGAATCCTTGGAGGCTTGCTGAGAGCTTATAGTTCCCGATAAAGTAGGGGTATGCGGCATTATAACTCTATCGTATAGACTGGAATTTTATATGGCCAAGGACTGGTGTCAAAGGTTCTCTGGAAATGAAACAGCAGGCTTGGTCTATACGCTTGGATATAGAGCTGGAGTTATAGATAAGTGCGAGTATATAGAATAGAGGCGCTTTCTGGCAATCCATAGCGATACCCGTACATGATACTTAGCTTCGAAGACGGCGTGCGTGTATAGTTTATAGAGTCTTCGATTCGACAGGGATATTTGGGTAATAATCGTGTGAACTTGCTCCCAAACAGCGCATGTTGGACGGTCTAGGGGAAACAGGTATTGACACTTACGCAGTGGGAAATCTAAGATATAATTAGCAATAGTTTACTAGGCTTAGAGTAGTATAGTTGTAGGAAATTTGGTGTCAGCTCTTAAGAGATTCCTGCGTGCTGGGCGAAGGACAGTATTCATAGGAGTAGAAGGGGAGAAGGGATTCATAAATACCTTGGCTATGACGAACTTTTCCTTTGGCTGCGTAATGCAGATGTAGGTGTAGGTAGTGGTGGTAGGTGTGAGAGAAAAAGAAGGAAGAAAGAGAGACAATGGAAAAGCTGTTGTGATCTGGAGAAAAGGGCAGATGTAAACCAGGAAGAGTACATTTCTATTACCCAGGCCTTCTATCCCTGCACAGAGTACAAGCTCTTGCAATGTATGTACGGGTCCAAAACCACCGTATCATTGACGCCAATACAGTATATGTAATATATCCTTAGCTAGTATAAACTGTTAACAAGGTCAATATATTGCCATAGCATAGTAGGTATTTCATATTGACCCTTGTTGTCCTCAACATCGAAAGTTAGGGGAATGCTATAAAGTTTAAAATTGCTAGTTAGCAGTATGGTATCTGTATGCTGCTTTGTCTCAGCTTTTCGTCGAGGACCACGTGCTTAGAAACTTTACCCGTGAGAGATTTGCATAGGTCGGTGCTACCATTCACGAACTTACACAAGAGCACACTGATGCCAATACAACTCAGGGCTGGTCTACGGGGAAACACAAGGCTAGCTTCGTATCTAGGCATTGATATCTGTCAAGTCACATGTCTTGGAGTTCCCTACCATACTCGATGGCCCGAAGACGAACGCCACAGCTTCAGCGCCGTGCAAATGCTTGAGGTATCTGTCTGTGATGATAGACTTCACTATCGTGAGCTCCGAAAATATCTGGCCTTAGAGCAAGTCCTAAGGAAGGATTGCATACCTGGGTATTGTATAGTAGAGCTGAATAATATCGTACTGTCTTGTTACCCAATGAATTCTTTCTAGCTATCAATAAGTGGCTTCAGCATTCACTGTGTTCTTTTGGCATCACGTGCAGCCTGGGAGCAAATATTCTATTTGATATGGCGGGGTCACGTGCAAGTTTTAACATCACAAAAGAGCAGCGTGAAAAATTGGGTATACACACATCACCTCCAGGTAACAAACACCGTTAATCTAGATAGAAGATGTTCGTGAGACAAAGACCTTAGACAACGATTACTTGAAGAGTAGTGAGAGATGTGAGCGCATTTGTGCAAGAAATCCGAGCACAAACTGCAACAGAAGAAAACGGTATACGTTCGGCCACATAATAGAGAGCAGCCTAAGTCTTAGACTGAGACGGTATCAATTCTGCTATCTGGGTAGTCGGGTAGTCAGATCACCATTGATCAACATTATCCCTTGAGTCCCCGTTCATAATAATCCACTTGATTCTGAGAAAGCACAAAACCCAAACGCCGAGCAATTCCATCATGATTGTGCTAATCGGGTAGTCAGATCACTGCGGATCAACATGAGCCCCTGAGTTCCTCTTCACATCGGTCTTGTTTATGAGAAAATACAAGTCGTAAAACACCAGCAACCCCATCACAAGATTCATTTCGTCTGACTTCATTCCTTCCTTTAGGTCAGCTTGGCTGCCTGGCGCACAACAAATCTTGACAATATGGCGTCTTGCCGCTTCATCCAGCGTTGAAGGGTACGTGTGGTTGCTGAGGCATGACGAGGAAGTTCTCTGCAAGGATGTCGCCTGGACCGGCTAGAAAGTGAGACTGCACAATGAAAAGATCAGCAAGTTTAAATCTTCGAATGAGTTTGCCAGTAAGGCTCAAAGATTTGACACGCGCCCAACTCTCAACATATATAGTCCGCATGTGGCTTGCAGGTGCACGATGAATAAGTTTGAGTGCGCGGGCAACTAGGAGGAATAGGAACCCGGTACCAGGGCCGTTGGTGACAACGACGCCTGGATAACGAGACATGGGAATATGTTGTCGATCGGGAGGTGTAGTAAGTATGTGGGCAATATCAACAAGACTCAGGATGGCAGTGAAGGGAGTGGTGAACCAGCTTTGGTGAACGTAGCGAGCACGCCCAAACCGCACAATATCAAGGGTACCGCTATCCAAACTTTGCTGTGAAAAACGGTCTAGAAGACGACGTTCAAATGCCAGGATCTTGTCATAGCTCTTCTGGTCGTCTTTGCCAACTGCCCAGCGGCGATGTGATGATTTCTCGGCGCGAATGCTCCGCTCAACCATTTGAATCATCTCCGCGGTATGACCACCCGACCCGCATACTAATAGGACATAATGAGTAGATAGTCCACGTACCATGCCTGCGTCTGCTCCCGAGACAAGGTAAGCTGCCATAGCGACTGGTGCCAAGACACCCAGCATGGCGCCGCGGTTGATGTGGGGTCTGCCCATGAGCTTGAGAACGATGGTGGCAGCAAGAAGAGTGCCTCCGAGGACAATAAGAAGGAAAATTCCCTCTCGGATGAAGCTGACAATGGAGCTGCCAATGGCGTTCTGCACAGCTTGATCACGGTTGGTATTCATTTTGATGAGGCTTTCTTTGTGCGGTTGGTTTTTATGAGATGAATAAGGATGCTGATGGTCTTCAGATTGATGGGTTGGTTGAGAAGGAAGAGTAGAAGTTTGTGAAGACGGATGGGAAGATGCGTGGGTAGGTTGGATGTCTCCAGAAGACATTTTATCTCGGCTCGTGTCACCTTCCATTGCTAATGCTGTTGATCTTCTCCAAGCCCTAATAAGCAATAGCCAGTATTACAATGCCGAGAGTACCCCTAATGTCAAAAGACAAACTACAATACGGGGCAGTTCGGTGGCTCCCTAGCTGTAGAAAGATATGCTCCGGTGTAAAGATAGTATATATAGGGCCAATGCTTCGGGGGCTGTTCGTGTAGTCTTGGCTGCCTTGTGTATCTTGGTACTTTAGGGCTACCTAATGAAGTCCTGGGCACTCGAGCTGTTCGAACTGGAAACCACAAGCTCATTTATGTACTAGCTTGCTTGCTTGCTCGTTTGTTTATGTGCGTAGGGATGTCCAGTGTTATTGGATATCCCCATATGGTATTATGAGAGACTGTGGTCACACGCATGGCCTTTGTACACGTTCACCTCGATGACTTATACAAGGACATGCGGTTGCAACACATTCAACAGATATCTTGTCAAACTGCAAAGGCCTCATGCAGTAGCACAACCTGGTGAGGCGTAACTTGGATGCCCTAACAGCTAAAGAGAGCTGTGGCTATACTCATTGTGGTATATGCTAATGAGACGTATTAGGGGAGTTCATGAACAATTTTATCTCATTCCTGGTTAGAACAGGTCAGCATGATGCTGTCAGACACAAATACAATACTCGTTATAATGGGTTTCTCCTATGAACTAAAATATGTGAAATTTTTTGAGGTGCATGGTGCATTATATGACCAGTGTGAAGGGCTCAGAGGTGAGATTTTCAAGGCTATATGTAGGCAGGCCACTGGTCGCAGTCAAGACACATGAGGTAAGCAACAGCAAAATAGCACAATTATTAAATACATTATATCGAAATAAAGATTAAGGTACAGTGTATAGGAAGCCAGATATTGGTGCATGGGAAACTGAAAATCCAAACGAACTTATGTAGTCATTACTCACCTTCTGTGTTAAGGAATGTTGGCCTCACAAATGAATCAATGCCTTGGCATAGACAAGAGAAAGTGGAATGGCAACAATTGGGATTTAACTCAGATTGACCCACCCGCATGCATTTAGCTGCCTGAGAATGGCCTTGGTAGTTGCTATAATTGCTTGTGTGGTTGATTAGCAAGATAGAGAGGAATGGATAAAATCATTGTAGAAAGACTGGACCGAGACGTCTACCTTCAATCTGTACTGTAAGTATCTGAGTACCTAATAGTACGGTTGTGCGAGAAATGTGGGTCTTTCAGATACGCCTGGGTACTATGGTATGTACTTTCTTATCGATATCCTCATCTACTACCTATTGCATGGGCTGTCGTGTCAGTCAGTACCTGTCAGTCAAGCCCGCTATTTACTCATTGTCACCTGTCAAAAACAGCTCCCTCAAGGTACTACTAGGCTCATCGGTGCTATTCCTTGAAATTCGAAGGCAGCTTTGTCCGAACCGGCCGTTGTTTTTGAAAAAGGTTAAAATAGGATCGGGGAGCTTACCTTTTTGCATGCTGCAAATCAGTCAGAATGGTGGCTCTTCGGTCCCGAAGGTTTTTGCGATGTTTCTATTGCGGAAAGAGATCAAATATCCAGTTCAACGCCCAGAAATCATTTGATTGTCCCAACTGCGATGCGACAAACTGGCTGGACAGCGTAAGAACCACCCGTACCAACCCATACCGCGACGCGTCTACTCTGCCATCCTGCGCGAATCTTGTTGACGAAAGGTGTAGAATGGCGAGATTACGGATCCGCCTGTAGTAGCTGATGGCTTCGAACGCAGCTATCTTCAATATGCCACCCCCCGAGCCTCCGGTCCTCGGTCGCCCTCACCGTTAGGCCCGGCGGCTGATAGCACAGCCGACGATCCCGTGTTCTGCGCGACTTGCCTCCGAAACCAACACATGTTGAGCAGTTCTCTTGCGCAATTCGAGTGGTCTGATGACTCTACGAGCGCTGAACATAGCGCAAGAGAACGCAAATATTGGGCACTCAAAAAGGCACTGGAGCAACGGTACCCCCAAGTCTGCGAGGAGTGCTTACCGAAAGTCAACAAAAAACTCAACCAAGCGAGCTACACGGCGAAAACAGATCACCTTAGGCGCATGATGGACCGCACACGGTCTCAGCAGGCGGGCGGAAAGAGACGCGGTCCATTGGATGCTATTGACTTCCTGGGCAAGATGAGCTGGTACACTGGCTTTGCACTTCAAGCTGTGTGGCATGTGACTATGGTTTTCCTTCTTGCCACTGAATCATATGCTTCCACACGGGATGGCCACTGGATATCTGTTACCTTGGGTGCGTTCCATCGCATGAGCGCTTTAATGTTACCATACGCGGACCGGTTTATGCAATGGGCGATAAACCTTGGGATGTGTTCCTTCCCATGGAACCCACGTTTCAAACAGAGCATCCGAGGCTTCACTGCCCATATACTAGGATTCCGGCAGTGGTATACCTACCAGTTACTTGTTCTATTCGTGCGATTTGTCGCACTCTCTATCGCGCAGTACAGCAAGGCTCAACGGCTTCCTGCGACAACCCAGCTCAGTGCTCAGTTTGTAATGTCCTTGTTCATGATCTACGTAAGTCATCAAGGTATCATGAAGAATGTAGTTGCTAAATAGGCACAGGTTTACCGGACAGCCACGAAATCGATTTACACAGACACCACTCCCCTTTTCCGGCAGCCTGCCGAATTGACTGCCGGCCCGCGCGTAGAATCCGGTGGTAGATCCGCGACAAAGGACCCTGATGATCTTGGCAGCATCCTTGATGACATATTGCATTCACCAACCGCTCAGCAAGACCAAGCTACGCGAATCTCACCGCGGCATTCGACATCGCTTACGTCTGGCTTGGGTTCCCGCAGGCTCGGTAAAGGGGCTGATAGGGGCTCAGCAGTTCCCATTTACCCTGTGACTAACGGAGCCATGCAAATTTCCCCAAAAGAGCCTGCCGTAACGCATTATGATGCTGAAATGGACTGGTCTCCGTCCGCTTCCCAACACCGCGCATTCAGCTCTTATAATCCTTACAAAGTTAAGAATACCAACCCTAGGTTCAGTGACGCGCCGACTGAACCGAAATCGGGTCCTATCTGGTATAAAGTACCACCAGCTCCTACGAATCCCGCCCAGAGGTTGCGAAACCCCCCTATGCGCCCAATTATTAGAGAAAGTCCAAAAGAGAAGAAAGAGAGCTTCTTTCAGTCCACCGGACGGCAACCTCTCGACTTTGGGAGCAGACCCCAGGAGAACCTAGCCGAGTTGCATGTGGCACCGCCAAAATTCCACGCACCTCAGCCGAAAGATGATCCCCGAGACGGTTTATCGAGCATGTTTGCGCATTCTTTCAGCATCAGTCCAAGCCCAGAAGACCGGGGAGGGAGGAGTATGCTGGAGATAGGTACGGCGGATCTTCAGAGAGAGTCTGACATTATCCCGAACCGTATCATGACGCGTATCGCCGAACTAATAGCCCTCTCCGCCGCTTTATGTAGCTGGATTTTCGCTTTGGGCTCCGAGGAGCTTTACGGGCGAAGTTTAGCCTTGGCCTCTATCGTTGTTTGCTTGATGGTGTCGATTAGGTTGGCAGCGGACCTAGAAGTTGATCATCAAAGTCGTGGAAACACACGGCCGTCAACCTTTGCATTATCCTTGACCAACCTAGCGTTGGTCCAAGTCATGGTTGTTATCCTCTTGATGTGGAAAATATGGTCAGAAAGCGCATCATCCACGTCATCAGGGGTGCTTGGAAATACCATGTTTGGAGGCATTATGGTCCATCACATGTGGCATATCTTTGCGTAAGCTCGTGCGCGACAACGAGAACGTGGAATTTGGGTTTATGATGAGATTTAAGGGAATGTGCATCTCTATTGGTATGGGGTATGGTCTTTCTTGCATGGCATGGAGTTGTGAGGTTTGCCTTGAACAATATTGGTCGGTTCACATGATACCCGGTAGTGGTCCAAGCCACTATGAAAGGGGAGTTAGAGCATTGTATATATCAAGAGGCGCATCATTCCTTATTCTGTGGAAAAACATTGTAGACACGACACTTGATTATGCATTTGTTGGGCGGGTCCTAACTAAACAACTTCTTTCTTGTTGATGGCTGTCTAAATTAAAATTTTAGCGGTTGTGCTAGGTATATTCAAGCTTACGATGTTGAGAGTCATTGGTCCGAAAAAGGGCAATCCGGGTTGTCGGGCTCCTTCTCGGGTATTCAAGATTCAGGGGCTGATGTAAAAGTCGAGGGTTCATTGCTCCCGCCTTGTGGATCAGGTTGCTCTTACCAGAGCTCTTAGCACCGGTTAATGCATTACCGGGATCATACGATAGCCGTACCGTAGCGGGTAACGCCACTGTCAGGCAGTAATTATTCAGCTGTGGGTCGATCGCCTCTGGGTCCGCGGAGTGCGCTGCATAGTAGGCTCGGCTCTCTGCCCATCAATTAATTTTATTTCTAGTTTTTTACTGCACTGTACGCGATCTTGTCCATCCCCTGTCAGCTTCGAGTTCCGGGCGTTCCTTAGTATTTTATGTCCCGCCTCCCCCTCCTATCCTCTTACCTACATCCTCAAATACGTCCTCGCTCTGCGTCAGCTTGACATTCTTTCAGACGACTCGGTTTCTACTTAATATCCCTGTTCAATATTTCTGCGCCATCATGCCCGGGCGAACGCTCCCTACTTTGACCCAAGCGGAGGTTGAGTCGCACAATTCGACAAAATCCTGCTTTGTCACCATAGGCACCAAAGTCTATGATGTGACCGATTTCCTCGATGCGCATCCCGGCGGTGCCGACCTGATCCTCGATTATGCTGGGAAAGATGTTGCCGAAATTCTCAAGGACGAAGACTCGCACGCCCACTCCGAGTCTGCCTACGACGTCTTGGACGAATCCCTCGTCGCATTCCTCGTAACCGAGAAACTTTCACCGAATACACAAGGACAGAAGAAGATCGGAGACGCGGAGATTAACGGGTTTGCCACGCCCTCGGTCCATCCTCGGACCGGTATGGCCTGTGAGGAGGACCTGAGCAAGGACACAGACTTGACCCAAGACTACAAGACACACAAGTTCCTCGACTTGAACAAGCCTCTCTTCACGCAAGTATGGTTTGGCGGATTTAGCAAGGAGTTCTATCTCGACCAGGTCCATCGACCGAGACACTACAAGGGAGGGGCATCGGCACCACTCTTTGGAAACTTCCTCGAGCCCCTCAGCATGACGCCCTGGTGGGTGGTGCCGTCATTGTGGCTGCCTGCAGTTGCATACGGAACCTATCTAGCAGCCCAAGGCTTTGACAGTTATGGTACTCTTGCCGCCAGCTGGCTCTTCGGCCTCTTCCTATGGACTTTAGTAGAATATGTTCTGCACCGATGCTTGTTTCATCTTGACTAGTATGCTTCCCCCAGTCTGTTGCTGTACTTGTTTAACTCAATACTGACTTGCCTCGCGCAGCTACCTTCCTGATAACAGGGTCGGGATTACGCTACATTTCGTGCTCCATGGCGTTCACCACTACCTACCTATGGACAAGTACCGCCTGGTCATGCCACCTGCTCTTTTCCTAGTGCTTGCGACTCCTTTCTGGAAGCTGGCGCATGCCATCTTTTCCTTCAACTGGCACCTTGGAACAGCCGTCTACTGTGGTGGCATATTCGGTTACGTTATGTACGATATGACACATTACTTCCTTCACCACCAGAACCTCCCACTCTGGTACAAAGGCCTCAAGAAGTACCATCTCGCCCACCACTTCCAGGACTACGAATTGGGTTTTGGAGTCACGAGTGCTTTCTGGGATCGTATCTTTAACACCGAGCTACCCACGGTGGTCAAGACCAAATAAACGGCCATTGGTAACTGAGTTGATAATGCAATGATATTCTGCTTGTACAGTAACCTGGGACATTGCGGTGGTCTAATAGGGTAGCAGTCACTTTCAGGAGCGGCGATCATCAGTTGAATAAAAACTGAAGAATACTCAGCTTATACCAAGATTATAGAATTAATGTTAATAAAGATAGTTATGACCTGGCCTGGAAGTGCCCATCAATGACACATAGCTAGCTTCGCTCATAATGCTTACCGAACAAGTCTGAAGGATGACCTTAGTGAGTGCCTGCCACATGGCAAGCTGTTTGTGGCAAAGTGAGCGCGGTCCAGCTGGAAAATGGATTGCCCCTTTACTGACCATGTACTGTGTGGGGTCTGCAAACACAAGGGTATAAAGGAATACAGCTGGTGGCCTAAACCTACATGTACCTAAGACCACATCCTTCCTTCTATCAACATACTCATTTTAGCTTGCTTTCTACTTAGGTTCTCGCTGGTCGAGCAATACAGTCACTCATTTACCTCCTCTAGGTACTTCAATGGTAGCTTACAGTACCTACTTATATAATAGAAGTGGGTACAAAAACCTATTGTGTACTTATGCTAGTGTAGTGGCATGTGAAACCTTGCACGCGTGTTGATGATGCTTGTTTTTAGCTGCTTGAAAACGTCTGCTGCGTCCGAGATCAATCCATGGAAGTACCTAAGTTGTTCGATTGTATTGAGATCTTGTAGAAAACAGTAACCCAGGACATAAGAAGTAGGTAGTATTAAATGAAGTGCCTGTATCAGCACACCAACAAAGAGCTTTGAGTGACAAAGCCTCAATGCGCCACGCTAGTGTTAATACTGTAACTGGTTGGGCTGCCAACTTGGTCGACGGTTAACTAACCGATGAAATTCCGGGCTGACGTTCTACCTCGGACCCACCCGCCACTTTCCATACTCTACCTTACCTTGCCTTCCGTGCCTGCCTCTGCCACCTGCCTTACCTGACTCGGCCACACTGCTTCAGTCAAGGCAACCGACCGTCTGACTCTCGCTGCTGGCAACTAATCCATCTCTTTTCACTTCGCCGTAATCTTTTGAGAGTGAGAACAAGAACAACCAATATAACCTAATCCCCTGCATTCTGTGGTGCCTGGCCAACATTATTTTCCTTAATTCTAGAAGCCCAAGATGGCCGCACTCGACGTTGAGGCTCTGCTTGATGCCACTGCAAGCAAAAATGACGATGTGAAAGAAAGCCAGTCTCGCGACTCCGCCGACCGTGATAGAACCGACCGAAGCGACCGCAGGGATCGCGACCGCAGCCCTAGGAGACGTGATCGCAGCAGCGACCGCGCCGGCCGACGTGAGCGAGGTGATGACCGAGAAGCTACTCCCCGAAGTGATGCAGGTAGCCATAAGAGTAGGCGCAGAAGCCGGAGTCGTGATGATGATCGCCGACACTCACGCCGTTACAGAGGAGGCGAAGGCGATTTTTACCGCAGCGGCCGTGGTGGCGGCCGGGACCGCTCGCGCTCGCGCTCGCCTCGCCGCCACTACCGCCCGAGGGACGACCACCGCGACCGCGATGATCGTGGCCAGTTCCGAAATAGAGACGAGGACAAACCCCGCAACGGACGGACACCCAAGCGCGAGGCCACTCCTGCGCCGACCGAGGATGAGCGCGATCGGCGTACCGTATTCGTTCAGCAACTAGCGGCTCGCTTGCGCACCAAGGAGCTTAAAGACTTTTTCGAGAAAGTCGGCCCTGTTAACGAGGCCCAGATTGTAAAGGACCGTATCAGTGGAAGATCTAAGGGGTGAGTGATTAGAGCGCCCCTGCTCCCTATAGAAGAGTACTGACAATCTGTTTGATAGAGTCGGCTACGTAGAATTCAAAAGTGAAGATTCTGTCACTGCTGCCCTTCAGCTCACAGGTCAAAAACTACTAGGTATTCCGGTCATCGTCCAACTTACGGAAGCTGAGAAAAACCGCCAAGTCCGTAGTACTGATGGTTCGGGCCACGGCAACTCGGTCCCTTTTCACCGCCTATATGTAGGAAACATTCATTTTAGTATCACCGAACAGGATCTGCAGAATGTCTTCGAGCCGTTCGGCGAACTCGAATTTGTCCAACTTCAGAAAGACGACACTGGCCGTAGCCGTGGCTACGGATTTGTACAGTAAGTTCTTGTTCTTAACCTCACCTTGAGCTTTGCGGTCCTGACATCTACATAGGTTCCGAGATGCCGATCAAGCTCGGGAAGCACTCGAGAAAATGAATGGATTTGACCTCGCTGGTCGCCCAATCCGTGTTGGTCTTGGAAACGATAAGTTCACCCCCGAGTCAACTGCCAATCTCCTACAGAGATTCCAAGGCCAAAACCAACCATATCAGGGATCTGCTTTCTCCGGAGCTGGTGGACGAGGTCCTCAAACTTCTGGCTTCGATCGGGCCGGTGGCCGCGACAACGACAAGGCAACGGGTGCCAGCGCCCTCGACGACACTGATGTTGCTGGTGTAAATTTTAACAATTATAGTCGTGATGCTCTTATGCGGAAACTCGCACGAACAGACGAACCTTCAAACGGCACGCAGAATGAGGGACCAATTGTCAAACCAAAGACTGAAACCAAACCTCTCCCTGTCAAGGTAAACATGGCTAGCCGCTGTGTAGTCCTGCATAACATGTTTGACCCCACGGAGTACGTTCTTTTCCAATAACCAGTCTTGATGACCTTTGACTAACATAGAAAACAGGGAAGAAGGTGAAATCTGGGTCAAGGAACTTGAGGATGACGTTAGACAGGAAGCCGAAGAGAAATATGGCCACGTGGTTCACATTTCTCTCGATCCCAACTCACAGGGCGACATCTATCTCAAGTTTGACAAAGTTCAAGGCGGCGAGAATGCCATCAAAGGTCTCAATGGCCGGTATTTTGGAGGCCGCATGATCAGCGCCGCGCCTGTTGTGGATGCAGTCTACAGCAGTTTGTTCTCTCGCACCAAGGCTATTTAAGATGCTAATCACTGGCCTGACCTATCTGTCCTAGGGAACCTGACTGTAAGCTCAGAATCCATTGGGTCAGTTGGCAGTTAAAAAAAACTGATTACATGGAAAGACTCTGTTGAAGTCGCCCTTCTCAGCGGCGCACATGACTACCCAGATTTCGCTGGTAACCAGCGCCCCGAAAGTCTAATTCTGGTAAACCGCTAAAACCTTGCGACATGCCTACGGTTCTTTGTCGATTTTTCCTTTACCTACGCGCAGATTAGCAGCATTTGACTTGACGCTGATTCTACTGCAGCATATCACTCACACACAAGGACGGCCCATCTTCATTCACTGGTATGCTAGCTGCACCAACCACACTGATCTTTCATAGGACCAATGGATCTTGGATCACATTTGTAAATAGGTTCCCGTAGGCCCAACTGGCGTTTAGAGTCTCGGCGGCGTCATGTTATGAGATAGAGAAATTGATTGCAGGTCTTCAAAATGCTTAGACAGTATCCCGTGTCAAGTGATTTTAGGGGGCCTTTCTTCTACTCGGAGTTTTCCCACGGCTCATTAAGTTTTCGGTGATGTGAGATACGCGTGATATGCGTACAATGATGGCTCCGTCAGGCATTTGGCACTTCTAAAACCTGTCTTCGATCTCTTGAATCTTTCAATAGCATTTAGTCATAATGATAACAATGCTCACCTTACTCTGTGGCTAATATTCGTGTCGGACATAATTATCTCTTTCACCGTTCCCGTTGAGTTCCAGTAAAACCAGGGCAAAAACACTCAAGCATCCTAGGATGATCCCTACCCTCTTCTTTACCCCCATCGCCCACTGAGTAGAACCAATCCAGGCGAGAAAAAAAAATCCAATCCTTAGAGCCAAGAGACCGACATTCGTCCTGTGCTTTTAACCCCCTGCGACCCTAAAGGGCAGTCGACGATGTATATGCTCGTTGATCTGGACAAAACTCCGCTCGTTCTCGGCGGTTATCACGCCGTGGCGGACCAGGAAATCGACCACGACGACGGCGGCGTCCGGCTTGAACTCGTTGTTCAGCAGCGCCGCCTGCACGTCTCCCACGCTCATGAGGTTGTAGCTCCCGACCTCGCCGTCGTGGGGTCTCGGGACCACGTCCTCGGGCAGCTCCATGTCGTACGTGTAGACGATGCCGGGGCACAGGAGGCCGGACTCGCCGGGCCAGCCGTGGATGGCGTCGGTCGAGCTGACGTAGGTCAGCAGGCCCGTGGAGCGCACCCGCGTGCGCACGAGCTCGGGCGGCAGCGCGGCCTCCTCGCCGGCCTCCTTGACGATGGTCTCGAGCGCGCTCGTGCCCGCCGCTATGCCGCCGGCGACGGTGGCGTCGAGCATGTTCGGGCTGCTGAAGAGGTGCGCGGCGCGGCGCGGGATCCAGAGGCCCGAGATCACGCCGCAGTCGTCCTCGGTGGCGCGGGAGCGCACGTAGGCCATCATGTGCGCGCCCTGCAGGAGGATGCCGAAGAGCGGCGCGGCGAAGCGCTCTATCGTCACCCTCTTCTCCTCCACCCCCCTTGCCCCCGCCCCCTTCCCCGTCCCCGTCCCCGTCCCCGTGCCGCCCTCGCTCCGCCTCGTGGGCCACGACAGGACGGTGAAGGGCTCGCTGTGCTTCTTGGCCATCAGCCGGAACGTGTCCTGCGCTATGCAGATGTCCACCAGCTCCTGGAACGCGGCCGTGAAGGCGGCGGCGCTGCCGGACCCCTGCGACGAGTCCAGCACCGTCACGGTGCGCGGGTGCGCGTGCGAGATCTGGAACGAGGACGTCCAGGGCATCTTGGCCACCGTCTCCGGCCGCAGGTACCCGTGCGGCTTGGGGTCGCCGGCCAAGATGAGCTGGTAATACGTCTCTAACAGATCACGGTCATAGGGAAAGCTTTGACGGGGCGCATATAAGCTCGATTGTTCCGTCACGTTCATGGTGAACTCAAAAGAGGGAAATGAAGGGGGGAGGAGGGAGATATGAGGCTGGCTTACTTATCGGCATTTTGCACTATAGGTAAGTAGGACTTGCCTAATGTTAAGCGGCCCATTGCGAGAGATTGATGAGAGTGGCTGAAACGATGGACTGTCTTGTCTTGTCTTGTCTTGGTGTTTAACTCGAATCTTTGTGTCTTTTTGCTCTCTACCAAGATTCCCGTTTGCCCATTTGACGAAGCTAGCCTTTAGGTGGTATATGTTCTCCTAAGATGAGCTGAGGATTCGCAATCTACTAATAGGGCTTAGACGCTTGCATTCCTTCAGCAATACCTATTCTATTGGTGTACTACCTATAGGTGGGGGAGGGTCTTGATGGAAAGGGGCTTACCTGGGATGTCTGACCGCCGGCTTATAGCGAAGATCTAGACTAGGCCCTAGTCTAGGTACAACTTGCCGGGTACATATACTATTATTATAGTGTAGGTTTGTTGGAACGAGGGATTGGGCAGTGGCAGAAAAAAGGTAAGGTACCGTAAGGCGCAGATATTGTGTCTGGTATGGGTAGGGTGATGAATTGGTAGACGCTACTGTACCTGTACTATTTAGAGCGGGGTGCTGGAACCGACACGCATCCTACCTTATCGATGGCAAAGGAATTGACAAATTGAAGGCGTGCATATGTGCTGTGCTGTGCTGTACCTGTAACGCAACTAGAAGGTAGTACAATACAGTACATACCTACATGTAGTTACCTGGCCTGACCTGGGTATGGCTAGACGAGGGCTCACCGACAGAACTTGGCCAAGCGACTCCCGAGTGCTTCATGTGAAAACGTGCCTGGACTAGTCTACCTAGTCAACAAGCCCCTCGGCTGGCATTAACTACCCCGGTATGTACTAAGCTGAGGTAGGGAGGATTAGCGAAGTCAAGTACCGTACATAGACTAGGTATGCTGTACCGGTGTGTAAGATATGGCAAGTTAGGCCGTCGGTCAGCTAGAGGATAAGACGAACTAGATTAAGTAATAATTGCGAACTGTTTTAACTCCCTACCTACCCATTGTGATGAAGCTATTGTATGAAGGTCAATTACGAACGTGATAAAAGTCGTTCGCCTGAAATTGAAGGAGTATACTATGATGAGGCTAGTGTTGTTGTTAATTATACTTTTCCCTAATGCAGGAACGGGTAGCCAAGTGGCTTGGTTCAAGTACCTGGATCAGATCACATGTAGCAGCTTCGTGAGCCAACTGAGCCTCCTAACTAAATAAAAATAATCCAAACGAAACTCGCAACGACAGGGGTAGGACAAAGAACACATCAGACATGATGAAAGCCGCATCATACGGTAACTTATGCGCTATTGACATTGACTGACAGCAACTCCGCCAAGCAGGGGGTTGAGACATTGCTGAAGTTAAGGCCCACAGCCAAAACTAACACAACAAACAACAGTACCTCGGTAGATGCAGTTGATAAAGCTCGAGCTGTAGCTAGCTGCAACTTTCTCATAGTTCAGATGAACTGAACTCTACAACGCTATTTTATTTCCTATCATGGACAGGAAAAACTCACCAAACACTCACCTATTACCACCTGCCAATATGCCGTCATCTTCCAAAGCCACATTATCCGCGGCATTAGCCAAGGCCAGGACCGCAGTCCAGCTCGACCAGGCCAAATATCACGATGGCGCCAGAAGATACTATGGCGAGGTCATTGTGTTACTGGACCGAGTCGTTGCCCGGGCCTCTAAAGAGAACGACATAAAAAAGCTGCAAGCCATTGTAAGTTTTTCCATTGAACTGCCAACCCGTCTGAGTTATGTAACTGATGTCAACACCAGCGACGAAGCTACAAAGACCGCATTCAACAACTTGATGAATTATTGGCAGAGGCTTGAGATTAAAGACATGGGGTTCATTCGGTTTATAATCAGCGTTCGGCATGAGAACTACGGTTTCCGACATCTGCATTTGCATGGCTAAGGGCACATGAGCACTTGATATTCAAACATAATGGGGGCGGGCGCTCGGAGCGTGGCGTTTGGGTGGTATACACAAGGAATTTGTACAATAGTGCTACACTGAAGACAAAAGTGCATCCCAGACCCTCTACCTCAAGAGCGAGCGAGGTTTAGGGTCCTGCTCTGCGGTATCCTCGGCAATTGTATCGTCGCTGTCCATGTCGGCGTCCTCGGCGGCGCCGAAGTTGGTGTATGCGGCGTCCTTCTCGGCTTGGACGCTCGAGATCTGCTTGCTGGCCCACTTCTTCCAGTTATCGTATTCCTGATCCTCGAGCTTCATGCCGACCTGCATGGAGGACATGCCGAAGTATGCGCCGACCTTCAAGGCCTCCTCCTTCGCTATCCGCCGCTCAACGTCTTCTTCTTGCCGCAGCGCGTAGAACTCGCGCCGCACGATGTCGTAGGCCTTCTCCTCTGTGATGCCTTCTACGCTGTGCATCATCCATAACTGCCGCTGGACGACACTGTAACGGCAACTGTCAGTGAATCGTTCCTCTAATGGTTCTTTGGGCGGAGGCAGGCAGAAGCTTACCACTCGCCGCAGAGGGGCATGCCGGGTTGCCGTAGCCCCTTCGACCAATCGTAACGCTCTGCATCTCTGCCATCCATCTCAACGATTATCCTCGGACGGGCTAGTTCCCACGGGTGGTCTTTGTAGAACTGGCGTCGCAGCCCGTCCTCCTCGTAGACTAATTGCTGCGGCTGGAATAGCTTGCTCGGCCTCCGCGTCCTGGGGTTGTGCTCTTTATGCTGGGGCGGGTAAGGTCGCGTGAGGATCTCGGACGGCGGTATGGATTCGACGACGTCATACCAGACGGGCTTCTGGACTTGGACGCCGGGGATTATTCGGTGGTTCATCAGGTTGGTGACGGTCTGGTAGACCCGGGAGGGTCTGATTTGTCGCTGGCCACCCATGGCGATATATGAGTTTGAGATATGCGATGCGACGGTGTTAGAAAGTGGGACGGCAGCAGGGAGACGGCACCGAGCGATTAACTCAAAGCCCGTCGTCGAGGATATGGTATCCGTCTCTCGTTCGGGACGTAGATGCGCATACAGCTTCGAGCTGCAGCCAGAAATTATTGAGTTGGTGAGGTTGATCCGGTACCCACTGTAAATCGTAAATTGGAGCAGCCCTCTGTAACTCCGCTGTAACTCTCCATAATCAAGGGCGCTAAGCAGGGTTCACCACCACTGCGGTTGTGAGTGCTTATCGACTTTCTTGCTCTAATTAAGTAAGTAGTTATCGAGCATTATTTTTTCGGAACTCGGGGATGAACACCTGCCAGCCTCATATGTGTGTACAGTGTACAGCATACCGAAACCAACAATAGGTATTGCAGTCTTTACTCGCAGCCGATTCATCACGCGACTCTCTTCGCTCGTCAATGGCGTCACGCATATAAGAAAGCTGTGATGACGGAACCACCATGCGGGACGCCAGCTCATGAACATCTCTAGAATAGACGGGTCGAGATACGGCGCCGTACTCTTCAGCCAACCCTCGCCGGCTGCCAGCTCGATAACCCGTGTTCGAGCTGTCCGAGTACCTGTCCGATTACCTGTCCGAGTACCTGTCCGATCATACGATGGATTCATTGGGTTTATTGCGACCGACCTGCGCTCCAGCTCTACTTCCTACCGGCCGACTCAGCGGCCGTGGCACCCTCCCAGCCCCCCGCTCTCGAGGCCTTTCTGCTCTGCGGTAGCACCGGCTGGCGGTCGACTCACCAGCTCAAACTACTTCACCTCGTACCCTGTACACGTGCGTAGTTGGAACCATACCAATGTGTCGACCGCCGAGCCGATCGAGAAATCGAAGCAACCACACAACCCTGTCTTTCCCGAGCCACGTGTGGTAGCACAAGACAAAGACCAGATTTTAAGCATCGTAGATTACTACGACGACGCTCCAGTCGACGAGTATATAAAACTCTACAGAGATCCGTATCTGCGGAACTATGCTACTGCAGACGGACCCAATATCACGGTGTCTGATAGACAGGAGGATACCGAACTTCAGACCATCGATGGCGATCAGAAATTTGTTGATCAGGAATTTGAACCGGCGTGGGATCTCTGGTCAGCACTTGTTGTTCAACGTCGGCGACCTGCCCACGTTTCCCTTGATACCATATGGGATCTCTACCAAGCACTTCCCGAGCCCCGGCCAACGCACATCAGTACCCGTGCCCGCTATTTACTGATGTCGGCCTTGGCATCTGGCGAACGCAAGGACCAAAAGTCAATGCTTAGGTATTTTGCTGTGGTAGCAGATATCAAAGACTCCGGGCTCGCCCTAACCAGTTTCCAATGGAATTGGGCTATTTCATTCGCGACTAGGTACGTTGCAATAACGACAGAAGTCGAGGTTGAAGCGGCGCTCCAGTTGTGGCGTAGTATGGAGAGGGAGGCGAACATCAAAGGAACTGAAGTAACTTTTAATATCCTTTTTGATTGTGCATCGAAGGCAGGCAAATTCACCATGGCTGAGATGATCTACCAAGAGATGTCGCATCGTAGATACGCATTCAATCGGTATCACCACGTCAGCCTTATCCATTTTTTCGGCCTCAAGCGGGATTCAAGTGGTGTTAGGGCTGCATTTAGAGAAATGGCCGAGGCTGGCGAGATGATTGACACAGTTGTTTGTAACTGTCTCATAGCTAGCTTCATTCGATGCGGCGAAGATCAGTCTGCCGAGCACGTGTACGAGAAGATGAAGGCGTCCAATCAGGATTTGCTTGTGCTACCTCACCGGGACTATACCATGGCTAAGGCTATTACAAAGATCCTTCAAATGTTTGCCCGTGTTAGCTATAAGTATCCTAGCATGCGTCCTGCGTTTCAAAAAACTGTCCTACTATCACCGGACTTACGCACATACCGTATTCTCATAAACCACTATGGGGTACAGCTTGGTAATCTCAGCAAAGTTGCGCAGTTTCTCGATGAGATGAAAGCCTGCATGGTTCCACTCAACGGAGCCATCTTCCTGGCGCTTTTCAAGTCATTTGCTGCTCATGGCGGACCGGGCTCGGACTGGAGTGCTCAGAGGCTCAATAGCGTCTGGGATGCCTTCCTGGACGCCATGGATGCCGGAGCAGACGGGCTTTACATCAGTACGTGGATGGCCATGGCCGCCCTCGAGGCTCACGCCCACTATGCAAATAAGGACGACATATTGGACATCTACGACGCCTTGCGCAGTAGATGGGAACTAGATGAGACGAACTCTCAATATATGCTGCACTTTCTACAGATGCTCATAGAGACGCGCCGCTGGGAGGTAGATAAATCACCGTGGGCATAATCAATTGGGCAGCCTGTTTAGAGGCGGTCGTCGAGTATTGGGGCCTGCATGTATCACCATGTACTAATACTAAAAGATGTATATTCTGTAGGTAGCGGTGGCCTAAGCCGATTTTAGATACCACTATCTCTTGTATATATGTAGAGCATTGAAGTATTAACTAAGCTAATGCATAGAAGCTGCTCTTGGATTGACCAGAACGTTCTTTGTATAATGGGTATCAGTAGCAAAGTGACGGGACGAGAACTAGGCGGTTATAGCTGAACAACAGTGTGCAAGCCAGAAAGATGCCGGAATAGGAGCCATGGTGACAAGGCTGATCATATTATGCTGCGCAGAACTCTGGAGTTCATCATTAACGTATATGGTTACGATTTACTAACTAGGTCAGGCTATCAATAGAAGCAAGACAGTATTTTACCCGCGGAGAACACGAAAGAGCTATATCAACGTGCCGACCTATCGGGATGTTTCTAATAGGCTCACCAAGTGTTAAAGTTGGACCCTGAGGAAAAAGCAGTATTCAACAACCCTTTTAACCAGACTTCAGGCCGAAACTGAGACGAAGCACATGCCGACCCGAGCAACAACATAGACTAAGCAAGAGTAAAATTGCCTTGCCATGAAGAGTGATTCAAACATGCCAGCTGATCATCACTTAACCCGTTCGTGGTCCTCGACCTAAAAAATCACGGGTATATGCTGAAGGTTGGCGGACAAATGGAATTGTGAGTTTGGCCGTGGCCTCGTTGGTCTATAGTTCTCCTATATGTACAGCTGCATCGCTCCTCCCCTTTGTCTCAAAGGTCTTGGCCCATTGCAGAGATATTCAACCATCCACGACCACTGGCGCTGGTACAATGACTCGATCGGTTCGCGAAAGCGTTTAAGCCTTGGGCTTCTTGGTTTGCCAGACTGGAAGAGGTAATTGTTAGTACGACAACACATTCATCACATGTAATCCACTGGCTTCCGTTTTTTCTTCAAAGCGAAAAATAAAATAAAAAATCCAGAATATTATGCTGGGAAGAGGCGGGGTACGGGCTTCGGGAAATCGGAAGGGAAAGGGAATATGACGCATACCGGCGATGCCGAAGGGCAGGAAGAACCCGGTGATGCAGTAGAGCCAGTAGCGGACGGCGAAGAAGCGCGTCTTGGTGTTGAAGGGCAAGTTGTTGTAGGGGCCCTCGGGGTAGTGGTAGGGCGACGATAGACGGGCGCGGGTAGCGTGGAAGGCACGGCGGCTGATCACGGAGGTGATGCGCGGGCTGGCGCGGGCGAAGACGGCCTGGGGAGACATCTAACGTGGCCAATTAGCTTTTGCGGAGCTGAGGAGGAAGAGGGTGAAAGCTGGCACGGTACCTTTTTGCTCGTTGATGGGATGTGGTGGAGGGGAGATTCGTAGATGCTTTGCTTGGTCGTTGAAGCTTAGGGTGCTTTTGCGTAAAGAATCAAGCATTCATCATACGAGTCCCCGGTTGACCGTCAAAGTACGCCAAAACGGACTAGCTTCGTTGAATCGGTCGAGCTTCGGTTAAACAGTCGCCTGAGGCTGAGGGAGCTCCTGGAGCTTGCCGAGCTTGCTAAGATACTTACACCTACCCACTTTTTACCCTCAACCACCCTCCCCACTTAAATTGTCCCCGATCTTTTAGTCCACCTCATTAACTTGGCAACTTTGCACGGCTATCTTTTTTTCTGCCACTCTCAGAGAGTATTGCAGCATACACCTTACATATTCAAAAGTGTTGGTAGAGACAACTGTCGTGATACCCTTTGGTCCCTACCGCCATTATACCTTCTTCTTGCGCTTCCTAATTGATTGCGCTCTCTATCGCGGCGTTGCGCCCACTGGTAGAGTTAAGTTTCTGCTGGTCGCAGTTATCATGGACGACCTTTTTAACGTCTTCGATGAGAAGCCGGGCGACAAAAAGGCCCAACTTCAAGCCCAGGATGCCGAATCATCTCGCGCACCAAAGACACAAAGGTCAAAGAAGAGGGACAAGAAAAGCAAAAAGCGCAAGGCTGATGGTGAAATGAAGAATGGCGCTGAAACTGCATTGTCTGCGCCCTCCGTGCTCGAAACCGACATGGCCGACATCCAGCTAACCTCACCTGAAGAAGATGGTGTTGAAGATGCAGTATCAGATGGCCAGGGTGACAATAAGAGACGGCGGAAGGATGGGGTCGCCGAGCCTGTGTTGACTGATGCCTTCGAGACAGCTGAGTCGAGAGAAGTTGCCGCCGCCGCCGGGTTTGCCGCCACGAAGGAGGAGGCTTCGCTTGTTCTGTCGCACAATATCCAGCATCAGGTTGCACTTCCGCCAGACCTGGACTACGAGTACGTCCCACTTTCCGAACATAAGCCGCCTGAGAACCCTGTTCGAACTTGGCCCTTCACACTCGATCCCTTCCAGCGCCTCTCCATCTCCTCCATTGAGCGGGACGAGAGTGTGCTTGTGTCGGCGCACACAAGTGCCGGAAAGACTGTCGTCGCCGAATATGCTATCGCACAGTGTCTTAAGAGGAACCAGCGTGTTATCTACACAAGTCCCATCAAAGCTTTGAGCAATCAAAAATACCGAGAATTCAATGAGGCTTTCGGAGATGTTGGTCTAATGACTGGCGACGTCACCATCAACCCGACAGCAAGTTGTCTTGTCATGACTACGGAAATTCTGCGGTCCATGTTGTATCGAGGTTCGGAGATTATGCGAGAAGTTGCTTGGGTTGTGTTTGACGAGATTCATTACATGCGAGACAAGTCGCGTGGTGTGGTGTGGGAGGAGACTATTATCCTACTGCCAGATAAAGTGCGATATGTATTTCTGTCCGCCACTATTCCAAATGCCTTCCAGTTTGCCGAGTGGATTGCAAAGATCCATCGACAAGCCTGCCACGTCGTTTATACCGACTTCCGGCCTACTCCTTTACAAAACTATTTCTTCCCAGCCGGTGGATCGGGCATCTTCTTGGTCGTTGATGAGAAGGGCGTATTCCGCGAGCACAACTTCAACAAAACGATGCAAATAATCGAAGACCGGAAGGCTGCTGAAGCCAATGACCCGAACGCCAAACAAACAGGCAAGGGCAAAAACAAGAAAAACTTCAAGGGGAAAAATAACGACTCTCAACAGGCAGACATCCAGAAGATCGTTAAGATGATTATGAACAAGAATTTCAATCCGGTAATCGTATTCAGCTTCAGCAAGAGAGAATGCGAGAATCTTGCTGTTCACACCTCGAAATATGCCTTCAACGATGACAGCGAAAAGGCAATGGTACGTAAGGTATTTACCAGCGCCATCGAATCTCTATCCGAAGAGGATCGCGAGCTTCCTCAGATTCAAAATATCCTTCCGCTTCTGGAGAAGGGAATCGGTGTCCATCACTCTGGTTTACTGCCTATCTTGAAAGAGACGATTGAGATTCTGTTCCAGGAGGGATTGATCAAAGTCCTTTTCGCGACTGAAACATTTTCCATCGGCTTGAACATGCCTGCCAAAACCGTCGTCTTTACTAAAGTCACCAAGTTCGATGGTACATCCATACGTCCCCTTACTCCGTCCGAGTACGTCCAGATGTCTGGTCGTGCTGGTCGTCGAGGTCTTGATGAGCGTGGTATCGTTATCATGATGGTTGATGAAAAGCTTGAACCGGAGACTGCCAAGGCCGTGGTCATAGGCCAACAAGACCGTCTCAACTCAGCCTTCCATCTCGGCTACAACATGGTTTTGAACTTGCTCCGAATTGAAGCTATCTCTCCGGATTTCATGTTAGAAAACTGTTTTTTCCAGTTTCAGAACACTGCTGGCGTCGCCTCACTGGAGCATGAGTTGATGAAGCTACAGAAAGAGCGTGATGAAATGGTAATTCCAGATGAGGCTACCGTAAAAGACTACTACAGCTTGCGCCAGCAATTAACGACATACACTAAGGACATGCTGCACGTAATTCAGCACCCCAAGCAGTGTATAGAGTTTCTACAGCCCGGACGGCTCGTTCAAATCGCGAACCCGAAGACCGGGAAGGATTTCGGCTGGGGAGTCGTGCTTGACTCTATGAAACGCAAAGAGCCAAACTTTGGCGAGAAAGCGTATGAGCTGCAGGAGTCCTACTTCATTGATGTATACCTCCGCCTTGACCCCAATTGCGATCCTTTTGGACCTGCCAATCCTTCGACAGATATGCCGGTCGGTGCCGTGCCCAGTGACACAAGCAAGGACAGTATTTTTGAAGCCGTTCCTTGTATGCTTACGTGCATCAAGGCTCTGAGTCAAATCCGCGTATTCATGCCGAAGGATCTCTCGTCGCGAGAAGACATTGAGTCGGTTCGTAAGCAGCTCTTCAAGTCGTTGAAAGAGGTTGAACGGCGCTTTCCCGACGGCTTGCCGATTCTAGATCCTATCGAAAACATGAATATCACGGACGACTCATTCAAGAAGCTGCTTCGCAAGATCGAGGTCTTGGAATCGCGTCTACTCTCCAACCCTCTCCACGGTTCACCGCTGTTGCCTGGCTTATGGGACCAATACTCAAAGAAGATTGCGCGTACTGATGAGATTAAGGCCCTGAAGAAGAAAATAGGGAAGGCGCACTCTATTGCGCAGTTGGATGAACTAAAGTCAAGAAAGCGAGTGCTGCGGCGCCTTGGATTCATCAACGAAGGCGAGGTTGTCCAGATGAAGGCCCGTGTCGCCTGCGAAATCTCATCGACCGAGGGCCACGAGCTTCTGCTCTCCGAGTTGCTATTCAACCGCTTCTTCAATGAACTATCGCCCGAGCTCATCGCTGCAGTGCTGAGTGTGTTCATCTTTGAAGAGAAAGTTGAGGCACCGGCTCTCCCCGAGGAACTAATGAAGCCGTACACACAAATCCAAGCTCAAGCTCGTATTATCGCCAAGGTCAGCCAGGAGAGTAAACTCGAAGTGAACGAAGACGAATACGTTCAGAGCCTGAAGTATCAGTTGATGGAAACGGTCTACGCCTGGGCTAATGGCAAATCATTTGCCGAGGTTTGGTATGTACACACCTGGATAGAATCCGAAGTCATTCTCAGATTTCCATTCGTCCCGTTATTTCATATATGCTTACATATCACAGCAAAATGACCGGTGCCTACGAAGGCTCCCTCATTCGCCTTTTCCGCCGCCTTGAAGAGCTTCTTAGGCAAATGGCTCAGGCGGCTAAGGTCATGGGCAGTGAAGATTTACAAAACAAGTTCGAGGAGAGCTTGACCAAGATCCGTCGCGATATCGTAGCTGCCCAATCACTATACCTATAGTCCCCCGGCCCCTTAATTGCTTGCCATACGTTGGCTTGGGACATGGCAGGAGCTGCTTGCACGGGAGATCTATGAACCAGTGGCTTGTCCACTTTGTAGTAGGCTCTACATGCCGCAGTCTCGTCTGTGGATTCTTCATCAATATGATGTCTGTTCTTCACGGAGTTTAGGGAGGATTGTGGTTTAGTTTGCTTTGCTTAAATCAGTGGAAAAAGATGGATCCTGTATTGCTTCAGACGGATCTATATCATGCCATGCTCGGTACATTGCGGGCGCGTGAATTCTAGATAGACAAACCGAGCATCGTCGTTGTTGGCGATGCTCCAAGCCTCTTATCATCTTTTCTATGCAATGTAACATGTGATGTCTATATAGATTCTGAGTAGACCCTCGTAAACGCCTGGCAATGCCTTCCTCCCTAAACGCCCATTCCTATGCATAATCGTAGGTATGATACAGATTACTTCCAACAACAGGGGGAGCCAATTCTTTTGTTGGAAAATAAATCTTACTTATCCCCCGAGATGGCTCGGATAAAGCCAATCAGAACACCAAGCATGACACCAGTGCCAACCATGAACCGCCACCGATCGCTCGACATACCCTCCTCGCGGATCAGCCAGCCGGCGCTGCCAAGCGGCCAGACGAAGCCTGTGATGACGCCGCGGATCAGCACGTCGACCATGCCCACCAGCCCGACCTCATCGCTGTCCGTACCACCACCACCACCACTCCCCATACCCAGCATGCCCGAGGAGCCCACGCCCGCCCCCGCGGGCATGGCGGCGCCGTTGTCGTCGATCCAGGCATCCTCCATGCGGCGGAAGCTGTCCGGGCTCGGCAGGGTGTCGGGCGTGTACCGCGACGAGTGGATGCTGCGAAACTGCAGGCGGAGCTGGTTCACCTCGGACGCGGTGAAGCCGGCCGACAGGAGACGGTCGAAGCCGCGCGGCGCGGGCGTCGTCGTCGTGGACGTCGCTAGACGCAGGCCGGGGGCTGTCAGGTGTTTAGAGGAGGGCGACGAGGTAGGCGTCGGCGGCGGCAAGGCGGCGGCTTGCGCCTCGCTCTCTAATTCCGACGGTGACAGCTCGTCGGCGATGCTGCAGTTCACGTAGATCCGGGGTGCGGGCTCCGGACGGCCGGGAATGGATTTGCCTTTGCCTCTGCTCTTGCCCGCGGTTTCTTCGGAAGAGTCTTTGTCTCCTCTCCCGCCCCGCCGCTCGGCTGGATGTCCATGATCCGTGCCTAGTGATGTAGGAGGAGGAGGTGGTGGTGGTGAAAGCGCGCGGAGGACCGAGCTCAAAACCGCCGTGTCGGGCAGGATCTTGCCGCCGTGGATGAAGCGCAGCCTGCGCCGCGCGTGCGCCTTGTCGAGCCGCGAGCGGATCAGGTGTTTCAGCGAGACGACGGTGGTCGCGCCCGGTCGCGGAATGTCGAGCTCGAGGTCTGGCAGAGACGCGCTGAATCGGATCGTCAGGAGTAGTGGCGGCGGTGTCGCTGACAACATGGCGGCTTTCGGGGCTAGGGGAGATTTGGGTGCCATTGTTGTCGTCGTCATGGTGTTGGGTTGGTGATGCTGCGCGGAGGGTGAGGCATTGTGTGGGGTTAGGCTGGTGTTGCTTTAATTATATGTAAACTTAGACCGTGGCAGTCTATCTATGCGAAGACGATGCGCTGAGGAACAACTTGGGACTCTATACGTAGGAAGGTATAGGATATATTGTGATGTCGTGTAGTTAAATGCGACCCGGGATAGGAACATAGAGTATTTACAATAGATACTTACCAAAACCTATATGAATTATCAACATAGGTGTACGGAGTACTCCGTACCTAAGTAACTAACCGGTAACCCCAGTCAGACCCCAGCTTACAAAGTTAACCTTCAGGGGACCGCGGTTAAGCTTCAGTGGGGTCTGGAGATGGCGTAAGCTACGCCAGAAGCACCTACCTACTGTAGTAGACTAGACTAGCCGGCAAATGACGTGCTTCTACACTCTCATAGAATCACACTACCCAATTCCGACTCCGATCCCGGAATAGTTGTGTCACAACTGTGACTACGGGGAGTATATCCAAAGTGAAACTATTTTCGTGACAAATATCAAAATAAAACTAAGCGAGAGGAGAAGCGACCAAAAAGGCAACACCAACGAAGCGGGTCTGTAAGACGTGATCACGATAGGCGTTGTGGCGGCTTGAATGGGTCTCATTGGTTTAAGATCTTGCTCTAGATTCCTACTTGCGAAGAAATTATATATTTCTCCGAGAGCCCAACATCCATCAGTCATATACCGCAACAAATTTCATACCCTCATGGCGGCGCAACTTCCTGCAAAGCTGCAGCCCGCTGCCCGGGTCGCCGGGCAAAGACAAGATGTTTGGTGAGAAGAGCTGCTACCACTTATTATATCTCGCGACGTTGCGGGCATGCTGACAAGAACTATAGGTCCATCATCAATGAGGCGGCGGCGGCTTCACCAGTCCAGCCCATCGTGAACATGGGCCAGGGCTTCTTTGGTTACAACCCGCCTGCATTCATTATCAACGCGGCCAAGTCGGCCCTGGACCGTGTGGACTGCAACCAATACAGCCCGACTAAGGGTCGGCCGCGGCTAAAGAAGGCCATCTCCGAGGCGTATGCGCCGTTATGGGGCCGTAAGCTTGACCCGGAAACCGAGATCACCATCACGACAGGTGCAAATGAGGGCATGCTCAGCGCCTTCATGGCCTTTATAGAGCCTGGTGATGAGGTCATTATCTTCGAACCGTTTTTCGACCAGTATGTTCAGCTCGGGATATCTCATATATATATATGTGTATATTTAGGGTTGTCATGGTTGCTAAGTTGGTGTTGTGTCTAGATATATCAGCAACATTGAGATGCCCGGCGGCAAGATCGTCTACGTGCCTCTAAGTCCTCCTAAAGACGGAGCTACGCGGACATCATCGGCAGCCGAATGGGCTGTCGATTTCGAGAAGCTGGAGAAAGCTATCACACCCAAGACCAAGATGATCGTCATCAACACGCCTCGTTAGTCTCTCCTTTTTATTGGGGACTTTTATTTATTTCGGCAGGTCGACGACTAACTCGCATGGCATACAGATAACCCTGTCGGCAAGGTCTTTTCCAAGGAGGAGCTCCAGCGCATAGGGGACCTCTGCGTTAAGAACGAGATCATCATCCTCTCCGATGAAGTCTACGACCGACTTTACTACGTGCCTTTCACGAGGGTTGCGACGCTGTCTCCTGAGATCGAGAACCTGACGCTTACGGTTGGATCCGCCGGCAAGAACTTCTATGCTACAGGATGGCGTGTTGGTAAGTCTTCAATCGGAGCCCCCGAGTATCCATTTGTAGCGAGATTTGAGACTAACAATAGTGCCTAGGCTGGCTAATGGGGCCGCAACGCCTGATCCAGTATGTGTCCGCAGCTCACACCCGCATCTGTTATTCCTCCGTATCGCCTTTACAAGAAGCCTGCGCGGTCGGTAAGTTCTGTTTACAACCCCCATCATCCCCACGCAACATACCAACCAATTCCCAAATCTAGGTTTCGAACAGGCCGAATCAGAAGGATTCTGGGACTCGGCGGTGAAAGACATGAAGGCGAAGATAGCGCGCTTCAACGAGGTCTGGGACGAGCTGGATCTCCCATACTCGGACCCCGAGGGCGGATACTTCGTCATGGTGAATATGGCCAAGGTCAAGCTACCGGCCGACTACCCGTTCCCGCCGCACGTCGCGAGCCGCCCGCGCGACTTCAAGCTCGCGTGGTTCCTGATCCACGAGGTCGGCGTCGCCGCCATCCCGCCCACCGAGTTCTACACCGAAGCCAACACCTGGCTCGCCGAGGACTATATGCGCTTTGCGGTCTGCAAGGAGGACGACGTCCTCGAGACTGCGAAGGAGAGGTTGAGGGGGCTGAAGAAATATATAGAAGCATAAGCTGTCAAAGTCTTAAGGTTGGATGTTGGATGGAAAATGTCTAGATTTCGTGACTCGTCTCGAAAGTCATTAGAAAGAATCTTCAAGATGGGGACTGCTTGCCCCGCCGCATTGGTTGTATCTCACTATATAGACGTGACTACTCATCTACTACTTACAGATCAGACAGAATAGAGTCATTATTCAATGAATGTATTTACCACGCGTGTCACTTCTAGTAGGGCAACTAAAGTCAAAAAAGGAGTGTCCACTTTTTAGCCAGTAACTACAGTAGGTAGAATCCTGTCATATATAGGTACCTTACTCATGGTTACAACTATTACAGCGCGCTATAACTACCTATGCTCTATACTTTTTAAAAACGGCATGCCATCTTGTTCGACCTCCACGATATCGGTAGATACCTACTTATGTTCTACTTACTTATGGAAGTGCAAGCACTGCACCTGGCAATAATTATACAGGCCATGTTTTCCAAGCTCGCCGCCAAACCCGCTTAGTTTCCAGCCGGCGAAGTACGCCCCGTAGTGTGGGCGCTCGAACCGGTTGATCCACACCGAGCCCGACTCGAGCCTCTGGGCGATGCGGCGCGCCTTGTCTAGGTCGGGCGTATACAAGGAGGCGCCGAGACCCGCGTTATCGAGGTTAGCGCGCGCCACGACGTCGTCTTCGTCGGACCATGCTAGGACTGGTGTTATCGGAGCTGGATAGTGTGGATGTTAGTTCTTGCAGGTAGGTAGCTTGAATTGGTGTACGGGAGGTGGAGTGTCCTTACCAAACTGTTCCTCCTGCACGAGAAGGGATTCCTCGGGCGGCTTTGCGACGATCGTAGGCGGGATCCAGAAACCCTTCTCGTCGGCCTTCGCCTCGCCACCGAGGACGATCTCGTGATTATTCTTCTTCGAGTCCGCGAGGAAAGACTTCGCCCGCTCGAAGTTCGTCCTGTTACTGAGCGGGGAGAACAGGATGTTCTCCGGCGAGTACTTCTTCGCCTCCTCGACGAACAGCGCCATGAACTCGTCGTACAGGGACTCGTGGACGTAGACGCGCTTCGAGGCCACGCAGACCTGGCCGGCGTGGAAGAAGCAGCCGGCGGCGACGCTGGGGACGACCTTGTCGAGCTCCGCGTCCTCGCAGACGATGGCGGCGTTGTTCCCCGCCAGCTCCAGGACGACCTTCTTCATGGTCTTGGCCGCGTTCTGCATGATGCGCTGCCCCACGGCCAACGTGCCCGTGAAGCTGACGTGGTGGATGCCCGGGTGGAGCGTCATGCGCTCGCCGAGGTCGGCGCCGCCGCTCAGGGCCTGGAACACCCCCGGCGGCAGCACCGACTGCGCGAGCTCGCAGAACTTGAGGATCGAGTAAGGCGTGAATGGTGATGGTTTGATGATCACGCAGTTGCCTGTTACAAGCGCGGATACGACTTTTACGCTGCTCAGGATCATGGGGAAGTTCCATGGCGATATGGCCGCCATCACGCCGACCGGCACATACGTTCCGACGATCTTAACGGTGTCGTCCTCATACTGGACGTCGTCTTCGAGAGTCACACCCTCTACACGTTAATTCTTAGCCAACTATCACTGTTCTATATATGCCACCACTTAGAATTGGATACGGGGCCGCGTACTATAATATTCGAAATGTAGAGCCGCGACTTCGACATCGACGCTCGCCATGGGAAACGACTTGCCCGTCTCCTTTGTGTGGATATGTGCCAATACATGTTTATTCGCGCGCAGGCAGTCGGCGATATCTTGGAGTATTTTCTGGCGCTCGGCCTGAGAGGTGAGCTTCCAGGTCTTGAAGGCACGGTTGGCCGCGTCGACGGCGTCGTCGAGGTCCTGGGTCGAAGCTATGGGAACGTCCCAGAGTGACTCCTCAGTCCGCGGGTCGACGACTTGCTCATTGACTTCCGAGGCCCTCTGCTTGCCATCGATGGTGTTGTGAAAGACGAGGTCGGGTTGGGAGCCGTCGTTTTGCACCGGGACAGGCATGGCGACGAGCTGTGGTGATGGGGTTTACTTACACGGGACGCGGTGACTGAGGGGGATGAAATGACGAGTAGGATAAGCACAACCTGACAGGTTTGGGACATATCCCAGTGAAAACGGATAATTCAGATATCAAGTATTAAATATATTCACCAAGCTTGCGCGGACTCATTCACCTGTACAGCAACCCGTTTCTCCCCCACATCCCTCCCCGTGTTATAATCGCTGCTGGAGTACGCAGGTAAGCCATTGAGGTGAGGGGTTTCCAGCCCCAAGTGTACGTAAACAGCCGGGACCTCGCTCAACCGGGAGGATCAGCCGGGGCTACCACCTTGGTATTTATTCCTCGGCAGATGTTTCATTTTTCCCGTCGTGCCATTCGGTAGCGGCTGGAACAAGGCGAAGCGACATGATACATAGGTTTTGGCTTGACCGGTTTGCCGGAAAATTGGCCGCTTGGCCACGGGCCACTTCTCCTTGCCGTGGTCGATCGGCTTGGATGTAACCTACCTACCCTGGCTGACGATCTTGGAGATAGAACCTACATATGTAGGCTATGGGGCAGTATCTACGTGAGCCGCAATTGTTTCATATCTTGACGCTCGGACTATTGATAAGGGAGACGGTTAGTCATAATAGCATGTCCAGTGGATAATTCATAATAGTTTCTGAGTTTAGGGTTGGGTTTATATCGTAGTGAACGAACAATTATGATGAAACTGGTGTACTTCACAAGGACTACTGTTGTTGTTAGGGAGAAGAAGCCATAGGAAAGCTGAAACGCCAAGAAACTTTATACCTACTTACATAATGAAGCGCAGGATCCACACGCTTAGGAGCCTCTGTCGTGTAAACACTCGACTAGTGCACAGCACTATGTTGTATAACTCGGGTGCCTACCTACTGTATGTGGTGTTCAGGGTCCAGGCCGGCAGCTTCGGTCGCGTGCCGATTCGCACTACATTGTTAGGTCAGGGACCAATAGATATATATGATCCAACATCGCCAAGCAGACATCAAGTATCTTGCAATATGGCGGCGGGCATATACCACTAGTAACTCAACTGTTATTATTGGCTTTTGTTTTGGCTTCCAGCAGGGCCAAGTCTGGAACGATTGGTTAGATAAGCGGCAGGACTCTAAACGGTAGTTTGTCATGTGACAGCGCAGAAATGGACAAATGAATGGGTTGGGAACGGAGCCGGCCGGCGCTGTTTGGTTGTTTGGTTGTTTGGTCTACATACCCCGCTGTGACCGCCTCTGATAGTGCTGGGAACTACCTAAACTACTGCTGTACACACTGCATCAAAGGGCTGCTTTCTGGTATCTTAAGCATGCCCCAAGCCGCTTTAGGAACTTAATTCAATAATACGTCCCATCTGATTCGCCGCTCTTCGCATCTATCTCTACTATGCTTGGATAAATGCTTAGTTAGACAGGGCCGATCTACAGCTATACCGGAGCCGGGCGAAGGAAGAGCTCGAGTTCAGGTGTCGGATCTGAGATCTTGTACCAACTTCAATTCAATCAATTTGCCACATAGCGATATTTCACCTTTCACCTTTCACCTTTCTGACACCTGCCGTACGACACCTAGCTGAATATCTCACCTGCTTCACCTCTCACTCTTCTAGCTCAACGCAACCTACGTTTCACCGCATATTCCGCATATACTCCTGCATCGTGTATCTAACCTGCATGGTTATCCCAGCAAATAATATGACCATTTGAAGTTTGGTTATACTTCTTTCCTGAATCACCATCGTTATCGTCATCGCCATCGTTCTTGCCCTCACCATAGCCGTTGATTCATGCCTCGAGTGTACTACCCAGTAATTGTTCCTGGTTGCCCATCGTACACCGTGCCCGGCTGAACCCGGACTTGGACATAATCCCCGATTCTTCTTGAACAAATTCGTCGCTCATAGTACATCGATCGAAATCCTCCAACCACTCTTAGTGCCACGCAATATCAACCCGCCAGCCCATAAAGTATGGCTCCCAGTGCCGTCTCTCCTCAGAGGCAAGCTGGTCTCG
Source organism: Xylaria castorea (assembly GCA_022495115.1). Lineage (NCBI taxonomy): Eukaryota > Fungi > Ascomycota > Sordariomycetes > Xylariales > Xylariaceae > Xylaria > Xylaria castorea. Next base: position 164,480 of record MU382659.1, read on the forward strand.
ATGCATCTGCATTGACGACGGTCTATCATGACACGCTTCGTTTCTTCCTCAACGGGACTCGGGTGGTAATTGATGAGATCGACCCTGAGGTGACCTTATTAGAGTATCTTCGAGGGATAGGCTTAACGGGCACAAAGCTGTACGTTAGCATCTTGCTCACTATACATTCATACCCTCCTTCGAAGAATCGCTAACAACCATAACCTAGTGGTTGTGCTGAAGGTGGATGTGGTGCTTGCACAGTTGTCATCAGCCAGTACAACCCAACTACGAAGCAGATATATCATGCTAGCGTGAACGCCTGTCTAGCACCACTCGCCAGCGTTGATGGAAAGCATGTGATAACTATCGAGGGAATCGGAAATGTCAAGAAACCCCACCCAGCCCAGGAACGGATAGCTAAGAGCAACGGCAGCCAATGTGGGTTTTGTACCCCTGGTATCGTTATGAGTCTATACGCCCTGCTCCGAAACAACCAGAGCCCCAACGAGCATGACATAGAGGAGGCATTCGATGGTAATCTTTGCCGCTGTACAGGGTATCGCCCTATACTTGACGCTGCACAGACATTCACCGTGAAGAGCTCCTGCGGCAAGAGCACAAAAAACGGTGGGTCTGGTTGTTGCATGGAAAATGGCGACACTGCGGGAGGCGGGTGCTGCAAGGACAAGAATCTTGACGGTGATCAGCCTATCAAGCGGTTTACTCCTCCAGGTTTCATTGAGTACAATCCGGACACGGAGCTTATTTTCCCTCCGTTGTTAAAGAAGCATGAGTTCAGACCCTTGGCTTTCGGAAATAAGAGAAAATGGTGGTATCGCCCCGTTACATTGGAACAGCTGTTGGAGATCAAGAGCCTGCATCCGAATGCGAAGATTATTGGTGGGAGCACGGAGACACAAATTGAGATCAAGTTCAAGGCGATGCAATACCCGGTCTCGGTGTTCGTCGGTGATATTCCTGAGTTACGGCGGTACTCTTTCGAGGATGACCATATTGTGGTTGGCGGAAACGTCATTCTCACAGACCTTGAATCTATTTGTCAAGAGGCCATAAAACACTACGGAGAAGCGAAGGGCCAGATCTTCCAAGCTATATATAAACAACTCAAATATTTTGCTGGGAGACAGATTCGGAATGTTGGGACACCAGCAGGCAATCTGGCCACGGCATCGCCAATCTCAGATCTAAACCCTGTATTTATGGCAGCGAATTGCACGCTCATTGCCCAATCCAGGAGTAAAGAGGTCGAGTTACCTATGGCGACATTTTTCAAGGGTTATCGCAAGACAGCGTTAGACCCAGATGCTGTCATTGCCTCTATCCGCATACCGCTGACAGGCGAGAAAGGAGATTACTTCAAAGCTTACAAGCAGGCGAAGAGAAAGGACGACGATATTGCCATTGTAACTGGCGCACTTCATGTATCTGTTGACCAACAAGGCATAGTCAAGCAATGTAACCTTGTCTATGGTGGCATGGCTCCGTTTACCGTCGCCGCAACAAAAGCGAACAAGTACCTGGAGGGCAAGATGTTTGCGCACCCTGAAACGCTCGAGGGGGCTATGAATGCACTCGAATCCGACTTCGACCTCGAATTCAGTGTTCCCGGAGGTATGGCGTCTTACCGCAAATCCTTAGCTTTAGGGTTCTTTTACCGCTTTTATCATGATGTGCTGTCCGAAATCAACGCAGAAAGCAAGCATGGAGATAGTCAGGCTATTGAGGAGCTGGAGCGAGCATTATCGACAGGTTGGAAAGACCACGAGGCAACTGCTGAGTATACCCAAGAGTCCCTTGGCAAAGCTGCCAACCATGCTGCTGCTTTGAAACAAGTAACAGGCGAAGCCCAGTATACCGACGACATTCCACCTTTAAAGAATGAACTTCACGGATCCGTCGTGTTCTCATCTCGGGCGCACGCCAAGATCAAGTCTATTGATTATTCCGCTGCTCTAGATATTCCTGGGGTGGTTGATGTTGTCGATAAAAATGATCTGCATAAACCTGAAGACAATAGATGGGGAGCACCGCACTTCGACGACTATTTCTTTGCCGAAGATGAGGTATACACCGCAGGTCAGCCTATTGCCGTAGTACTGGCCACTTCGAAGGCTAGGGCCAACGATGGGGTCCGCGCGGTTAAGATTGAATATGAGGATCTTCCTGCCATCTTTACAATGGAAGAAGCAATCGAGAAAGAGAGCTTCCACAAGTATTTCAACTACATCAAGAAAGGGGACGTAGAAGAGGCATTCAAAAACTGCGACCACATCTTTAATGGTGTAACACGTATAGGCGGCCAGGAACACTTCTATCTTGAGACTAATGCATGTGTGGCTATACCTAAGCCTGAAGATGGTGAGATGGAGATTTGGTCCAGTAGTCAGAATCCGACTGAAAGGTATGTTTTCCTACATCGAATGTGAGAGAGGCGACAAGCCAACAGATTTATCAGTCAAGTATATGCTGCAAAGATTCTTGGCGTACAGGCCAACAAAGTCGTTGCTCGAGTCAAGCGTCTAGGTGGAGGGTTTGGCGGCAAGGAGACAAGATGCGTCCAACTCAGCACCATAATGGCCTTGGCTGCACAGAAGACCAAGCGGCCCGTTAGGTGTATGCTAAACCGAGACGAGGACATGGTAATGTCTGGACAACGCCATCCTTTCCTTGCGAAATGGAAGGTCGGTATCAACAAGGACGGGAAACTTCAAGCCCTCGATGTTGATGTGTTCAATAATGCAGGTTGGTCCTTCGATCTCAGTGCGGCTGTATGCGAACGGTGCATGACCCATATCGATGGATGCTACAAATCTCCTAATGTCCACATCCGTGGTCGTCTCTGTAAGACCAATACAATGTCCAACACCGCTTTCCGTGGGTTTGGAGGGCCTCAAGGGATGTTCATTGCCGAGTCAATGATGTCTGAGGTGGCCGACCGGCTTGGCATGGCCGTCGAAGATCTCCGGGAAATTAACTTCTACCAGGTGAATGACACAACGCATTTCAACCAGACAATACAAGACTGGCATGTGCCATTAATGTATAAGCAAGTGAAGGAGGAATCGGACTATGCCAACCGTCAAAAGGCTGTCCAGGAATTCAATGCAAGCCACAAATGGCGTAAGCGAGGGCTCGCTCTTATCCCAACAAAGTTCGGCATTTCCTTCACGGCGCTTTGGTTCAATCAAGCTGGCGCACTGGTCCACATTTATCATGATGGGTCTGTTCTTGTTGCGCATGGAGGAACCGAAATGGGTCAAGGACTACACACCAAGATGATTACACTTGCTGCTGAGGCACTGCAAGTACCTATGGAAGACGTGTTCATCTCAGAGACTGCTACGAATACCGTCGCGAACACGTCGGCTACAGCGGCATCAGCATCATCCGACCTAAACGGATATGCGGTGTGGAATGCTTGTGAACAGATTAACGCCCGCCTAGCTCCCTACAGGGAAAAGCTTGGGCCAAAAGCGACGATGAAGGAGCTCGCACACGCCGCTTATTTCGATCGTGTGAACCTGAGTGCCAACGGTTTTTATAAGACCCCGGAGATTGGATACAAATGGGGTGAGAATACGGGCAAGATGTTCTTCTACTTCACGCAAGGTGTAACAGCTGCGGAGGTCGAGATAGACTGCCTCACTGGGACGTGGACATGCTTAAGGGCTGACATTAAGATGGACGTCGGCCGTTCGATCAACCCCTCTATTGATTACGGTCAGATCGAGGGTGCTTTCGTCCAAGGCATGGGTCTGTTTACGATGGAGGAGAGCTTATGGCTGCGCAACGGCCCGATGGCAGGAAACTTGTTCACCAAGGGCCCAGGTGCATACAAGATCCCGGGCTTCCGCGACATACCGCAAGTCTTCAACGTCAGTCTCCTCAAGGGCGTGACATGGGAAAACCTCCGCACGATCCAACGGAGCCGCGGAGTCGGCGAACCTCCCCTGTTCATGGGAAGCGCCGTGTTCTTCGCGATCCGAGAAGCCCTGAAGGCCGCACGCGCAGATTACGGCGTCAAGGCCAACTTAGGCACTGAAGATGGCGAAGACGACGGCTTGCTGAGACTTGAGAGCCCCGCAACGCCCGAGAGGATCCGGTTGTCATGTGTTGATCCTATCATGGAGCGGGCGCGTGTTCTCCCCAAAGATGGTGAGAAGAGCTTCTTTGTCGCCATATAGGGCTTATGTGTTGTTTGTACGTCAAAGGATCCGGATCATTAGTATCAAATGCATATTTAGCCTAAGGTTAGTCGATTAGGGGAATGGTTAAGTCGTATTGAAAATGGCAAAATGTTGGTAAGCTCCATCTTTGATGTGTTTTGTCTGTATTGTGCGGGATATACTTGTTTATGGCCGGAATGCCAAGACCATATGGCCGGAGGTTTCCTGCCCAGGTCACAGCCACATATAGTTATCGTTTTGCTTTCGACAACAAGCATCGCTAATTATAACTAGAGACTTCCCTGGGCGGAGACTCCGGCCTATAAATAATTGGCGTAAGATAACCCTTCATCTAAAACTTATTAGCTACTTCTTAGAAATGCGTAACTTCGTGCACTTACGATCTGTGAACGCTTAGGTGGTCTGTGCTATCATAGTATTTAGGATTTGTTCAATGAAATTATATAACAATTGTCTCGCAAAGATTAGATACTATTCCTACGTTGTAGATTGTTATTCCTAAGCATTTAGTTGACTACCTTTGCGTAGTGGGTCGACCCGCGAGGGGATCTATAGACATATGTATACTTTCGTAAAGAGGAGCGACGAACATCACAAAGCTGTAGACCACTTGATATGGCATTTGTTACGTTTGGACATCTTTTTTCACATACACCCCACTACCTAAGGTAATAAACCTATCGGTATATACCAAAGTCCGATTTAGGACTCACCAACCCCCTATTTTCACCGACGAATTGGCAGCATGCATTGATGTAGTACTCGATGATTCAGAAAAACACGAATATCTTAATGATAGTGACCTGGATGCCCAAGGTTCCGAGAATGAAGGACCATCGCCTTTCGAATGAGACTTCGGGCCGAGGCTGTTTCGATCTAAGCAAGCGGAGGGAAGACAGTACCAATTGTTGCGTCTGTTCCGGTGCAAATGCTGTAGATGATCTTGGCATATCGCTTGACCTCCGGGCATAGTTCCGGTGCGATGACTTTATAGACTTCATGTAGCTGCAAGAAGGCCAACATGCTACTATTCTCAAGATGTCCCCATCGTCTGATCTCGAATCTCTTCCCATCGCCTCGAGGTGGCGAAGCAACGATCTCATACCCAAGAGCTTCAAGGCCCTTGATTATCGCCTCCATCCCGTCACTTGGCCGTCCAAGTGAGATGAGCGCGCTACCTAGAGTAAAGTAGCCGTCCCATAGTTCCGGACAGACAACTCCTTGCCTCGTTGGATAGGTCTTTTTCATGTTAGCAAGAAGTCTTGAGATCTTGGAGAGCAGCATCGGGTCGATGGGTGCACTGCTTGTGACTTTCATCAAGGCCGCTTCCAGATTCCCCAGTAGATTGTTGCGCGTTGAGAGCGTCTTCTTCGCTGTCGACTTGCGATCAAGACACCATGCACAGTCGCAAATAAATCCCCAGTTACCAACGGTTTTCTGAGTCTCCTCGTAGGTTGTTTTCGGAGGTGAGCTCTGGTACGCGAAGCGGAGCTCCGTACCGGCTGCGAGATCTCGGCACGCGCGCACGATTTGCATGTCGCCGATGAAGGATCTTCGGCAGTTGCCCAAGCAAGCGTGATTGATACGGGAGGCTAATAGCCAAACTCCACAAGTAGTATAGGAGGGTTCCTTCATATCGTTTTCGGCAAATAGCCTCTTACCGTCACTAGTGCGAGGAGCGCCGAAAGCGTTGAGACTGATTACTCTGTCCACGAAGAAGCTGATCTAGTGTTAACAAGCAGATAGTGTGTGTTTTGACATTCGATAACTTACGTATCGACTACAGGGTGTCCGTCAACCTCGGAAACTGTCACTGATGTATAATCGCCGTGGTGAAGTGTTTTGAAGTCTTCCAAAGCGTGAGGTGAGTGATACAGCTTCTGGACAATCTGAGTTAGTAGTTGTGCCTGTCCTCCCACCTTTCCTCTCTTCGTGTCTAATTGTAGGAGAAGGCTCATGTTTCGGCGTCCGATAGGATCATCCTTGTCAGCGTAACAATATTCGAATGCTTTTTCGCAAAGTAGGAGGTCCCCAGCTTTCACAGGCTTGGTCGTGAACAATCCATTGCCACATTTCGCTTCGCGTATAGCGACTGGTCCCTCGTATGTTGCGCAATCGATTTTGGGAGGGGTCGCCTCGGCTTGTTTGTACATGAAGCCGAAATCGTATTTGCCTGTCTGGGCTTCCTTGGTCCGTTTTTCAGCCCGTTGAAATTCCATCCGGGCATCTTCATTTCGCGGATACAGCTCAATAACTGTGCGCCACTTTTCGAAGCTTTCAGGAAATTTGCCGAGTTCATATAGCGCTCTGGCTTCTCGAAAGGACCCTTTCTCATTTGGTTGCCCAGTCTCGGTGGCAATCGAAGCATCCTCCAGGGCTTTCTCGGGTCGGTGTAGTCGAAGGTTAACGAAGGAACGATTGAGATATGCTAACTGTTTTTCTTCTGGTGTTTTAGCAGCGCGCACCGCGTCCGAGTACCTTAGCGATAATCAAGGAATGTCAGTCTCGCAACGAAGATCAAAGCTATTAGAGTCTCAACATGATATGAACACCTACAATTCCTCTGCTGTAGCCCACTGCTTGTTTTTCACTGCAACGTTGCCTTGTTCACGTATAACTGCAGATGCTTCGCCTTTAGAGGGCTGATCTTTCTACTTAGAAGGAATGCGCGGGTCTGTGTTTTGCAACCAAGCAACGTCGCTGACATGGTCCACCCTGATAGAATATGCTCCATCTGTCGCAGACTTAAAATAAGGCTCTTTGACAATCAAGACCATGTTTGGGCGTAACATGTCTTCTGGATCAGCCGCCATGGGCTTCGGCTGATGATACAGCTGAAGCAGCAGGGCAGTACCTTCTTCGTCTTCTACAACCGCCATGATAGCATTCATGGTGTCCTGTGGAGTAAGAACTCGAAGCGTAGCTTTCCTTCCTCGGTGGTGATTTTGGAGCTCCATCTGTGAGACCATCATGGGCACAAGATCATCGACGCGACGGACACAGGGAACGTAGGAAGGAGGAACCTGGGTCGTTGTGAGCGGATACTCCGCACCAGAATAGGCCAACTGCGTGCTAAAGCGGTGTTTCATGAACTTATTGATAACAGCTTGCGGATGTGGTTGGTCTTTTGGAATATATCCCCTTTTCAGATTTGCTCGCTCGGCAGCGGCTATGGTTTGCCGGAGCATAGAGCTGATCTGATCGTCTCCTGGTATCTCCATGGTGGTATTTGTCAACTCGCGTGGAAGAAGAGTTTTGCGACGTGTTGCGAACCACCCAAAATACTTGATTTGGGCTTGATTAAGGCTTTTATGAAAACCGAGATCACAATGCCAGCCCAGATAAGTCGTGTTTTTGAGCAGAAAGTTGCAGTTTGGTCGGCAGCCGATCGTTAAACCATCAAGGATATGTGGCTGTTATAGTGACAGCTGTCGAAGAGATGGAACAAATAGCAAACAGACAGCTCGACATGCATATGTATCCTGTAGGTAGGCAACCGCTTTGCAGCTCTTGGTGTTTTATAAGCCAATAGTTTTGGTGCTGCGATATTGTTGCACACATATGTATACATAACAACAAACAAGTCGCTGGTACTTACTTGTGTACATTCAAACGTCTAGTCATTTTTGTTTCCAAGTAGCCAATTAACAACCCCTTCCTTCCCGGGTTTGTTCCAGGCAGGCTGCTACGAGCCGCCACTCACTGTCGTATGTCTGTTCGTCAAACAAATTAGATGTGATATGTGACTCAGAGCCATATGCTGTGCTTTCTGCTTCGATCCTCTTGAGAGTGGTATCGCAGCCTGTCACGTAATTGCTGCGTGGGTGCTAAGCCCATAATGGTCGCTTGATCTACTTCCACTTATTAATTGGACGGCTCACTTCTACCAAAGTTGCACGTCAATCTGGAGAGACTGGGAGTCTTGATGCTCTGTGGTGCTCTTGTTAAAACCACCTATATGGATTTCTAATCCGCTAAATGGTTAGGATTAAAGGAACAGAAAGGAATATATATGAGGGCCTAGGCCGCTTCTCGATCGGGTTGGGAACGAGGTCAATTGCATCCACTACAATACGATTTATCAGCACTGAATAGATTAATAATACTTACCCATAAAATAGAGTCTATTGTCTTCACCCACTCGACGAAAACAGCCACTCTTCGTCTTGGTGGCTTATCCTAAATCATTGCACTCGACCACATTCACTCGCAGAAATACATAATAAAATGGCGAAAATAGCTATCGTCGGCGCATCAGGAAAACTGGGCGGAGCGACGCTCTCCGCGCTTCTGGCGCACAAGCTCGCACCACCGTCTGACATCATAGCCCTGACATCGTCAAAGCCAGACTCACAGACATGGACCAAATTAGCCGCGACCGGCGTGGAAGTCCGCCAGGCGCGCTTCGAGGATCCCGCGACGTTCGAGCGCGCCCTTGAAGGCGTGGAGAGATTCTTCCTAGTCTCGACACCGGACATAGCGCTCGATTTCGGGGTCGCGATGGATTTCGACGGCACCGTCGCGGGCGAAAAGCGGGGACGGGAAAGCCACCACAAGCATGCCATTGATGCCGCAGTGAAGGCGGGCGTGAAATGGATCACGTACTCGAGTCTGGCGTTCGGGTTTTCGCCTTCGGCTGGGGCTGCGGAAAGTAGCAAGGCGGGCGTCATGCGCGCACACCTCCGCACCGAGGCGTATCTCCGCTCCATACGCGCGGTACATGTTACGATCCTGCGCGAGGGGCTGTACAACGAGTCTTGGCCGCTCTACCTCGGGTATTTCGACGCCGGTAACGCGCAGAGCGAGAGGGATGTAGTGTCTCTAGCCGGCGACGGGAAGATTTCCTGGACGGCTATCCATGACCTCGGTGTTGCTAGCGCGATTATCCTGTCATCCGACGCCGGGGATGAGGAGTTCGTGGGAAAGACATTTTACCTGTCCACGCGCGCCGAAAATGCGAAGACGGTCGGGGAAATCGCACAGATTGTCGGAAAGGCGAGGGGGAGCGATGCCCAGGTCAAGATCGTGGGGCGTCGGGAACACGAGAGGTATTATGTCGAGGAGCAAGGGAAGCCGAAGCCGGCTGTTGAGTGGTGGGCTAGTACGTATGAGGCGCTTGAGGATGGGGAGTGCCTTGTTGATGACCCCATGCTGGAGAAACTGTTGAGTCGTGTTGAGCTGAAGCCTATTCCGGTCGAGGAGACGGTTGCTGCCATGGTCAAGGGATAGGGAAGTTGGAAGAGCAGACAAGAGGCTTGAATGGTAGTTCAAGCTTGTGAGTCGTGATAGTCATAGATGGATGCAATAGGCAATAACATGTGCGGAAGCAACAATGGGAGATGATTGAATGAGCTAAAACATAAGTCTAAATGTCACACGGACCCTCTGCCCTCAGCCGCTCAGCTACCCGTATATGCCTAATCGAATAAAACAGGCCAAGAAAGAGCGAGCGAGAGCGAGAAGCGAAAGCGAAGCTTTCGCACATATAAACCTTAAGTCGCCGTCTGGCTAAGGGGGAGGACTAGACCTTTATAGCCCTCTTCAAGCCCTAAATAAGTATTTCAATTTAAACACTTTTTTAAGCCCTTGATTTCAAGTCCTTGTTATATTGAATGATAATCCTGTCATGGTAAACTCGTTAGTTCTATATGCACGGTCGTCCTGAATTTCCAACGTTGCCCATTTGAAGCATTCCGAGGAAATATTACAGATGCCTAAAGCATATCAATTCCACTCATGAATTAACCACGTGAGACTCAAGAAGATAGTTAAGGTATAATCATGGACTTTAGTTTTGTGACATGTAACAGAGACCTCTGGCTAGAATGAGACGTAGGATGGTAAAAGACAAGGGGACGAGTAGAAAACTACCACTCAAATTCAAAGGAACCGTCTGCTGGATCAGTCGTGGTTTGTCACACGGATGACCTGAGGCATTTGGACTGCCTCGGGCACCCGAAGCCCTTCGGGCCAAAACTCCAATATCATGTATATAATCATATGAGCGGCAAGGTTAGCTCCCATACCCGATCCATTTAGCCTGGCTTTGCTGCCGCGTTTGCCTGATCATATGAGACAGGCTATACGAGAGCGAGGCTTTCACATATAGAGACGAAGGTCGCCGCCTGGCTCAAGGAGAAGGATTAGACCTTCATGGCCCCCTTGACGCCCTAGATGATTATTGCAATATGGACACTCTTCTAAGCCCTTAAAACCAAGCCCTTGTTACATGATTGCCTTCGCCTGTGAAGAACTTCTTACGGCTCGAGCCGGCGATGGAGGGGATGGGCTATTCTCTTCCCATTTAGAACGGTGAATAGCGACCAGTACGAATTTCAGATTTGCAAGCTTTCAGGTACGGCTTGGTGGCAGGAAAAGAAGATTCAGCCTATAAAGAGGCTGAACGTTAAGAATAAACAGGAAAAATAAATGAAAGTAAAACGAGAAAAGAGCTTTATATCCTGGAGTTCTACCACTAAGATAAAACTTTGGCCGATGTGGTAAGCCAGTGAAATGAAATGATATCGCGATATTATAAGCTTTAATTTACAAGGGGTGATCAGCAGCTAATACTTGCCATGATTCATAACTAAACATCTGTCAACACTTAGGTTTGCCATAACGTGTTGTATGACGTTCCCTATTCATAGCTAGCATCCATGCTGCCGATGTCCTTGCCAGCGAATTCCAGCGAGAATTTCATATTTGCAGCATCCGTAGATAACACCAGACTATAGTGGATATCGACGTAGTCCTTACCGTCTTTTCCCTTCCGTTTTACGAACAAGTCCGAGTCCACGGTGCTCAAGTCGGCTTTCAACGTGCAGTTGACCTTTGTGTCGCGCCCAGGGTGGTCCGGGGGTAGTTTAGAATCCGATGTAATGAGATCATCGTAGAATATGAGAGAGCTGGGTGAATACGGTGACTCGAGCGGTCGATAGAACGGGAATTTAATAGTCTGCTCTCTTTTCAGATCTTCACCCATGTAAATGTACCAGGTATTCTGTCATCAACCAGTTAGATTCACCGCGGAGGTAGTAGTGATCATTGGAGCTGGGCAAATTCTCTCACCGTTTGGGCCCGGGTAGTTCCGTCGTTTTTCCAGACCTTAGTAGGTTGTCCCTTATCTCTTGAAGCCACATATTGCGACCAAGCTGAGACGCCATAATGCAGGACCGCCTGAGTTGAGACCACAGTGGCATGGTTTGGCATTCGACTCAAAACAGCTCCTCTAAGACTTGCTTAGTACAATCTGTGAAATGGAACTGACTCATCTTACTTGACAATCGCAGCCCATGCATCATCCGGCTGGATGACCTGTAAACGTGTAAGTGCAAGAAATTTTAGCAATGTCGTAGGGTGAGTGGACCTGTATATCGGGTATTTCCTTTTCGATGCACGATTTCAAGTATTGACTCGCGCCAAACCCACCCACCAGAAAGATTCCCTGCATTCGTTAGTCGGTATACGCTTCAACGATTTTTACAATGGGCAGACCTTTATCTCGCGATCTTGCCGTTTTAGGAGAGCACTCTTGACCTGTTCATCGATGAGTCGAATAATATCGGTTACGAGTGGATCAAATATTGCTTTGACTTGGCTTCCGCTCATAGTCCAACAATTTCCCATCAGGTTTTCGTCAGGGTCATCTTCCAACTGGGCCTGTGGAAATGAGATGTAGAAGTCCTCTTCTAAATCCCCCCGGAAAGCTGTTTTGACCACCTTGTCGAACTCAGTTGATGCCTTCGACCATCCAACCCCCTTTTTGAGTGCAATCCATTGCTCGTCACCCACGACGTTATGGACAGCCTCAGCAAATCTTTTATTCAAGCCGAGAGATCCAGCCATTCCACCTATCAGTTTAGTTAGCTTCGTTGATTGTTGAGGCATATGTGTAATCGGGTACCTTTCCCAGGAACTACTTCGGCTAGTTCCAACGAGGGTTCCATGCGAGTAACCTCATATGTAATCAGATCTACTGTCCCTCCACCAGCGTCACATACCACGAACGCGTCACCGTTCTGAAGTCAAGAATAATTGGTCAGTCACTCGGGAGGCTATTTTAGGCAGGCTGTGGAACTTGCATTTAGAGCCCTCTCGTGTACGTATAGTGTGTATAATGCCGCGGCCTCAGGCTCCTTAATTAGGGATACCGGGTGAATCCCCGCCTTCTTCGCTGCCTGTAGTACTATTAGCAAGGGAATTAACAATTACTCGTCCAATTCCTACACGGAGAGTTCTGTCCTTAGCTAAGTCTGACCAGACAGCTGGGACGCTGAGCACAAACTGCTTTTGACACATCTGAAAGTACTCTTTCACGCCAGCTGACTCAATCTTTGATAATGCATGCGAGTAAATAGCACCCATGAAATCAGCAGCTATATCGACGGGGTCTTTTTGCAGCTTCTTCAGCTCGCTCTTCATGTTGCCGGTAGGTATGTACAGCGGTTGTGGTTGGTTGGGGTCTAGCAGGAGTTTGACCCCTTGAACGGCGTCAGTACGCCAATCAACCTGACCACCCCATTTGAACTCAGTAGGGTCTTTGGGATCGTAGCAAACAAGCGTAGGAACTTTGGGCTGCCGGCGCCCTTCGAGCCCTAGGAGTCCGGCCAATTAGTAAGGGATTACTTTTTGGAAGACGAGGTGGAACGCGTTGCCGAAATAAACGAATTAAGTGAAACAAGGAAATTCACATACCGGGCCAATCAACGATAGACACCACCTCTGTCTTCTTTCCCGGGTTGCTGAAGGCGTACGCAATACCTGAGAAAGTGGTACCAAAGTCAAGAGCAATCACAACTCGGTCCTCCGCCTCAACCGATGCCCCATTGTTACGCAGAAGCCCAGCGAGTTGGTTTGCCAAGTCGTTTGCCATTTTTTGTCGACTGTAGTATACAGTGGCCAGTTCAAACTAGGCCGGAGTTCTAGGAATCGTACGGTGTGAACTGAATAATATCGAACGCGGAAGAGCCTAGAAGGGATGGTCAGTCAGAACAAGTTGGCGACGCCTACGACGCTGGGACAGTCGGCGTTATGTAACAATTTCCTCGGCTACAGGGCTGTCTGTCGAGTTCCGCGATTGTCGGCAAAAATAATCCTGGTATGGTAGCATGTCTGTACATATTCGCCGCCACAAGTATGCCGGACCTGGTAAGTATCTAGTTACGAATTCGGGAGTGAACGGCCTCCCACTCTGGATGCATTCCCTGCACTAGGAAACCATGCAAGCGCTTGTTTCGCATACGGAACAAGAAGTACCACTAAATATACACAGACATATGTATGCTAAGTAAGGCTGCGAATCAAACTCGCAGACTTGGTCATGCATGTAAGCGCGAGTCTCGCACACCGAACACCAGGAGCCAGCGTGATATCCATGCAGACGTACTAGGGTGGCTAATAAGGCAGGCTATGATTTAGAAGCATTGCTTCCCCTCCCCCCTAAAAGTAATTACGCAGGACGGTCCTGTACCGCTCAACTCGCTTAAGAGTCGTTTCTAGGAACTACATTCTTCTTAAAAAAAAAACTAGTTGATATAAAAACGGAAGACTCACATGTCGCTCGTCAAACTATTCAACATCGCTCATGAATCAGAATCAATCTGACGCTGCAGTCGATATGTCACACACACACCCCCTAAACATCGAGGGGCTCCTGACAACAGATCATTTTGAAATCACTCTTCGTGACAACCTCCAATATGTTATCGATCAAGTGAAGAGTATGGTCGAAACTTCGGGTGAACACCCCCCAGTCAACAATTTCGCTCTGCAGCCATCGGAACAGGACGTAAGCCGCCCTTCTTCGGCACTACCCAAATCTGCTATTAATAATGGAGTTTGTACTCTAGCCTATTCCCTCTGGCAATTCTGAAGGCCAACAGGGAGCCGATCATGATGCTCGCGAGCCGTCTCAAGTTGTCGACGATTTACGGTCACAAGTGCAAGACTTATCGAAGCAAGTCGGCATGCTGAATTTGCGATTCGACTGGTCATCTACAAAAGGCACCATGATCAGCAAGGAAGACTGCGAGTTGCGTCACTTACTTTCCGCTGAAAAGGAGAAGAATCGCAAATTGGCCCAAATAAATAACGGCCTTCGTAACGCGTTGATCAAACCAACGCAACACATTCCCGATGGCGACATAGAGAACCAATTCATGAAGCTGGGTAGCTCTATACGGGGATATGTCCAGAGTACATTTGAGAACGAATGGGATAGATCTATCGACGGGCTCAGCGTCCACAACGAGACCTTTTTTCTCCCGTTCAGAAACAAAGACCGTAGTATGAGGTACCTCCCGAACCGAGTGCGCGGTAAAATCTTCGCTATAATTTGGGGGAAAATACTCTCGCGCTCTTATTACACCGGCAAATTTGGGCGGGAGCTTGAGGGCCTTGAGGAAGGCCTTTTGGAACACCTGCCGAATGGTAAGCAACCTTGGCTGATGTTGCAAATTTCTTTACTGACTGGTTTGCAGCAAACTTGAAGGACTTTGTAGATTGGAGATCCGCATCTATCAGATGTTCCCGAGCCCTGACGAATGAAAGTGACGTCGGACAGAACGGCAACATATCTAAAGATACGCCATCAGCCGCTCCTTCATTCTTAGTTAATTGTAGCAACTACATTCATAACTTCTTCCTTCCGCTGAAGCGAAAGAAAGGCACTAGCGCTGAGAAACAGTATGACCAATTGTATAAAGTGTGTTTGGAGGCACATCACCTGGTTGAGCTGATGCATAGCGCTCGTGATGTCTTTCAGGTAAAGTTTGATTGCAAGTATCAAGCTGAGGATGTTTTCGATTTAGTAGAAGTTGAAAACAGCGAGAAAACGGCCTCACGCAAGGAAAGCGGGAAAATTGCATTCTGGACGTCAGGAGCTTTGACGAAGAGAACGGAAGAAAATCCTGAGATCGTCACGATAGTCGCAAAGGGGTCTGTGTTCACGTACAAGTTTATTTAATTATTGAGCAATCCATTGATCTTCACTGGCCGAAACTGGCATGTGTCTACTTGTGTCCATTTCCGCCTGCCTACGTAGTATACTATTCATATTAGGGCAAGCGAGATGTGTGCCCAAACACTTGAAGTAAGTCTCATCAGTTCATAAACTCCAATAATCACGAAGATCATTAAGGCGCCGGCTACTTACTTGGCTAGCCATTTACCTGGGTACCAAGCTAGCTAATACAAACCAAAGTTAGGCCTATTAGGTAGCGTAACTGTAACTATATGCCCTATAATTATAGCGGTCTTAGCGGTTATTGGTGAGTAAAAAATGCAATCGAAGAGAGCAAGTTAACCGCCAACCGTTATTGCTGGGCTTCCACTACCACCCCTCACAAATCCTTCCATATCTCTCCCCGCGCTTGCTGACCAAAAGTGCACTTTTCAAGCGTCAAAAAGGTAAAAGTCGGATAGATGCAAGAAAGAAGAACAGAGCAGCAGAAGTGTGACTAGCACTGGGCTTAGGACCTCATCTCTAATACGTTGCTATTAAAAAATTGTATATCGTATCGCGATGATCTAAGTATTGAAGCCGGTCAGTGAGGGGTGGGTTGTGTCGACATGCAAGCCACTCGATAGTGTTTTTGCACTTTCGGACGTGGATGTATGCCCCTGTTCAATATCAGCCATTCAACAGAGATACTCATATCAACCCCTCTTATCTTCAGCTGAAAGTGCACTTCTTGAGGCGGCAAGCGTAGACCAATAAAGGTGTAGATAATACTAGAAGGATGCAGGCCGGTGAGATGGTGTTTCGCACCCCGGCCAGCAAGCCTTACTCCTGGAAATATGTTTTCGAGAGGTTGAGGATGGAAAAATTATAGGGACAAAGAGTCCTCTCGAATTCGGACTGATCAGCGATCAACCAGCTTGTGACCTTTTGCATACAATGAATCATGTCGCTCCCGGAGTTGGAATCGCTACTTGGCCTCCTGGTGCCGTGTACGCTTAAGCTGCCACAGCTACGGCAGCCTGAATCGATCGCGTTGGAAGCCGACACGGCTAATCATGCGAGTGCACGGAAACAACTAGTTGACCAGAGGAGGGCGGATCCAACATGGAGGGATCCTACTGAACAAAGGAGAAGATTCATTCGCGACCTCGTGTTGAAGGGAAAAACAGAGCATTTAGCAAACAGTGAGAACTGGGAGTTTTCACAGTTCGAAATCGGCAGAGCTATTGACTCGTTCTTGCATCAAGACAATCAGGAGCCGATTGGGGACATCCTGGCCTTCATACAGTTGTCAGGCGCGACGACTGGGAGTCTCTGGCTTCATTCTCAAGATAAAAAGCTTGAGGCAGCGTTAGCGAAAGGCAAAACACCGCCGTTACCCAAAAGTCGATGCCAGTGGTTGAATCTCTCAATAGAGAGAAAGGCAGTGCCCATGATCACTTTGCTTTGCCATCATCGCATGGCGCTGAACGACGTAGATGATGCGCTAGCTGTAGCTCTGAATAACAGGGAATATGCGGCGGCAGAGGAATTGCTTCGCTTTGGGGCGTCTTTCCCGACCTCTGCCAGCATCATTCCGGCCATACGCTCTGACCCCCCGGATCTCGAATATCTTAACTTGTGGGTGACGTCTCCCAAAAAGCCAGATCATGCCATCACTATTCAGGCAATGCAGCTTACTGCCAGATCACCCCCAGGCCAACAGATTGACAACGATATCTTGGATCTTCTCTTGAGTAACTGGACAATCTCCCCGTCTGAAGCGTACGGACTGCTCTCACTTGCAATTGAGGCAGAAAATTTACTGAGTATATTGAGGATCTCCCGCGCTGTGAATCACTCTTGGAGAGCGGCATTCGCACAAGACTCCGGTGCCGCCGTGGTTTCCAGCACTGTCTCGATTAAGGACGCATCGTTAAGACGGGTTATTCTCGAGTTCCTTATGGTCGCAGGTGTCAAGGCCAACGTCAAGACGTTGAGGGCCGAACTCCTCAAGGATGTAAAAGAGAACCGAGTCGATCTAATCGAGCTTCTTGTACGATTTGGGGTCTCACCGCATGAACGCCACGC
The DNA here is from genome assembly GCA_022495115.1 of Xylaria castorea. Lineage (NCBI taxonomy): Eukaryota > Fungi > Ascomycota > Sordariomycetes > Xylariales > Xylariaceae > Xylaria > Xylaria castorea. The sequence goes on from MU382659.1 coordinate 181,703, forward strand.
CAATTCTGTCGATTATGCGGTAAAACAATCCAAAGTTGACATTTTGGCTCTCCTCCTCTCGGCCACTATTCCTCCAGACTGAGCATCTCAAGCAGCAGAAAAAATTCCTGACACCGTAAGCGAAGGTTCTCAAGTTTCCCTTGTGATGCTCCTGTTGAAAAAGGGGGCCACAGGCAAGCCACTGGACAAGCTGCTTATTCGAGCCGTTCGCAACACCCACGTCGTGCTAGCCGAAACTTTACTCAAAAATAAAGCATCCATCGACTTTGATGATGCTGCTGCTGTACGTGTTGCCATCGAGAACCATCAGCTTGATCTGCTCGACATGCTCCTGGATGGCACAGCTACGACACCTGATATTCTATCAAAGGCTATACCAACAGCCATGGCTATCAACGAGAACCTAGAACGGCGCCGTGCTGTGAGTTCTCTGGTACGAAAAGGGGCAAGGGGGGTTGAGTTGGACATAGCCCTTCGAGATTCTGTTTCTGACGTGGGGCCTCGTGAAGACGGACAACTAACTAATTTGTTGCTTGATCACGCGTCGCCTGACTACCAAGATGCGAAGGGCAATTGTATTGCAATTGCAGTCGCTCGCTCCCAGGTCGATCTGGTCAAAAAGCTCTCTAACAAGGCGCAACTCGAGGTCACCTTTAGTAATGGAATTCCCGTGGCCCACGCCGCTCTGATATCCAGCAGCTATGAAAAGGTTGTCGAGATGATGGAAGTATTAATGGAGAAAGGGGCAAAGGGTCTTTTGATAGAAAAGACGCTTCTCGAAGCTATCCCAATTGATCCCAAGCTCCGGATTATTAAGACACTATCGTGCAACGGGCTCAGCTCTGAAACTATTGCATCGGCTGTCCACAGCGCCGCACAGATGACAGACCTCGGGGCCCTCAAACTATTTTGCGATACGAAGGGTAGCTTCCAAATTCCTAGAGATGATTTAGAAGAGGAGATACGCACGCTTCTTTACGGACGGTCTTACAATACCACCAAAGCTTTGATCCTACTAGAATACGGCCGACGGTATCCCGAGATTCTGAGCCCGATGCTGGCGCACAAGGATCTTGAGCGCCACAGTTCTCGAGTAGAAGTCGCTGCCTTATTGGTCCTCTGTGGTGCAAGCGTAGACTTCGACGATGGGGCGGTTTTAAAGCTATCTTGTACATTGGGAGATGTAGACATGACCAGGGTTCTGTTGCGAGGAGACCCTAATCAGGCTTCGCTAACCGACGCTCTGGCAACGTCTGCCCGTAAAGGTCCTCAAAAGACGAACTACGAGATCATGAGTATGATCCTCAAGTGCAATGCCGCCCACACTGGGAAAAATGAAGCTCTTGTTATAATCACGCAGCAGCTCACTTTGCAGCAAGAGGATACCAAGCTTGTGAAGCTTCTTCTTCGCCACAATGCATCAGCCAACTATGCCAAAGGTCGGGCCATCAGTTTCGCGATCGAAAAGCTCAGTATCCCAGTACTTAAGGAATTGCTCCGTCAAAAAATCGATCTCGCAAATCTAATTGCGCCTTTTCAATGTGCTCAGCGTGTGGAGTGCACCGATCAGATTAGATATGGTCTGTTTCAGGAGCTTCTCAAAGCTGGCTACAAGCCGGGTTCATCTCAAGCGTTTGAACAAGCTTTAGTAGAGTCGCTGAATCAGAGTCCTAAGAGCTTCTTGATCCCTGGGCTTCTCCTTTCGGCTGGCGCTTCTCTCGACTTTCAAAACGGCGAGGCATTCTCCATTGCTGTTCGAGCAGGCTCAGTATCGACATTAAGCAGTCTGCTTCAATACAATATTGACACCAAACATCTATCGCCCGCATTTAATCTGTTAATCAAATCCAACATTCTCCGAGACGAGAAGTATGCTATGTCATTAGCACTTCTCCAGAAAGGTATTGAACAATCACGCCGAGACTGGGCTTTGAAAACGCAGTTCAAAATCCCAGCGCAGCTCGATCAGAGGCTTATTGATCTTCTGCTGCGCTACGACTCCACACCGCACTGCTTCAACGGCGAATGTTTCTCGATCGCAGCTTTAGAGAAAAACGAGTCGGCATTCAATGCCTTGGCTGCTGCACCATTCAACATCGGGGTCGTTACCTTTTCATTAATTAATGAGCTTGATACAGCAACCGAAACTGTTTGCTGGCTTCGGCTATGTTGCGAACAGCCGAAGAAGAAGGGCCGAATTGGGAGCAGAAGCCTGCGTAGAGCCATCGATAAATTCCCTGCTGGAGATCAACTGGTCGACCTTCTCCTCACACACGGATGCAACGCTCGCTGCCAAGTTGAGGTTCCTGAAGGGAAAACCAGTCTACTATTTTGGGCTATTGAAAAGCGCGAAGTATCTGACCAGATTATAATCAAACTTCTGGAACATGGCGGTAGGTTTGACAATATTCAGTCTTGTCGCAGCGGTCTACTGACACTAAGCTTAGCCGACGGGTTCTTCTCAGGCCTCACACACGAGCAGACTGTCGCCCATGCTGCGGCGATAGCGGGGAGAGCTGTCGTCATGCAACAATTGATTCAGCGCAGCGTAAATATAAACTTGCCAGATGCCAAGAAAGTTACGCCGCTTTACTATGCCACGCTTTATCAGGACCTAGATACCATGAACGTACTCGTACAGGCAGGTGCCGGGTTAGACGATGGCAGTCTCCATATAGCTACCGAGAAATCTTTCGTTGGGGGAGTCTCCCTTTTGCTCCAGGCGGGTCACAACGCCGACTTCCCGTCCTTGATGTTCGATGGCAGAAGTCCGTTGGCTCAACTGTGCCTGCTTGGAAAATCGGCCGGAACAGACTGGGTTGAGAGACTGCACGAGACGATGAAAATGATCAAGAAGGGCATGCCCCGTGATAGTATCACATCGCGTTTCGATAATGACGAAAAGACTGTGCTTCATCTTGCTCTAGATAATCAGTACGAAGCTACCGATATAGTAAAGGCACTGCTCGCCACCTACAAACCTTACCAGTCAATGGACATTAACGAGGCCTTTCTGTTTGCCGACGAAGATGGTCTCCATTACTCGCCAACGAAGTATGTGGAGCTCTGCTGTGGCGAAAAGCCGGCGGCTGAGAAGGCCGAGCTGATCAAATGTTTAAAGGCACAGAAGTTTCGTGACCGCTACTTTGCCGATGGCCTGGATCAGCCGGCCCACGCGGTCGGGCTACCTACCGCGATAAGCGAGGCCATCAAGGAGGAAAAGGAAGCTGAAAGAAAGAGACAGCGAGACATGCAGCAAAAACGGGAGCTCGCTGAGCTAGAGGCCAAACTACGGGCCGACTTGCACAAACAAGCAATGCATGATCAAGAGCGAGAAGCTCAGCAGAAAATTCATCTGGCCCAGCGAAAGGCTGAGGCTGCTCGCGGAGAGGATCGAAAGTTGAAGCAGCAGCAGCTGGACCTTGAAATCCTTCGCATCAAGACGATCCAGCGCGAGGAGAAACAGGCACTCGAGGAGAAACATCAAGTGAGGAAGAAACAAGCTCTAGAGATGGGGACGATCGCTAGCGCGCAGCAGATGATTGAGGGCCGACAAGCTTTGGAACTTCAGGCGGCCGAATACAAGATGGAGCTGATGTATCAGAAAATGAGGCGGGAACTGGAGGATGGGGAAGGTTCGCAACTGCACCGGATGCGGAGCTCTCGACAACTTCCGGGTAGCCCGAACCCGCGATATATTGAATATCTACCTGATTAGCGGCGACTGGGGCGAGACGTCATTTTCAGATACGAAGAACAGTCTGATGCAATGCTCCCTGATTGGGTAAGCCCTCACACGACCCACCTCACCCACCTGCAAGTACTTACTTACCTGTTAGGCATTGTCCTAGAACCACTATTTCGACACCAAAAAGAACCGGGAATTGCTGATTGCAACATGATCAAAAGGTTATAAAATTAGTTCACCATTGAACGACATAGTGATGATGAGAGTGGGACTCGAACCCACGCGGATTGCTCCACTGCGAAATTTGTTCAGATAGGTCCTGAACGCAGCGCCATAACCACTCGGCCATCTCACCACTGATTGCTGTTGTGGCAAAATTTGTCAAGCATTATATAATTAGAGTTCTCAGCAAGCGGTTGGTTCCGCAGGTTAGGTAGGTAGTCGATGGGAGATTTCGCATCTGTTGTAGATGCCTACTCTCATTGCGGTGTGCCCGTTCACCCGAAGTTTGGAGGTAATTATAGCAGATGTTTCGGAACAACTTGGAGAGGACTCAGGGGGCTGTCTCATCGCGTCCACAAGATCAATACTGCTGCCTGCGGCTGCGGTGTAGAAGTACAAAGAGCCAGAGGGGCGGGAAAATATCAGGGCAGTGATCGAGTCGACGTGAATACTGAGAAAAAAAACTTTCTTTGTCGTGTTATATGGTTTTCATTTTAGCCCGTAAGTCTATAGGTCGTTCTAGTGGTATCTCTTCCTTGTATGATAGCATCTTGCGAGACATCTTATAAACGAGCTTTCTCAGCTAATGCATTGCATTTAATCCGAAGTTTCCATTCAATCACATTAGCATGTGGCATTATGTCTTTTTCACCAGCTTCGCTCGATTTTCTATGTTCACGCATCTAAATGGGCTACCTGGGAACCGTATCATAGCCAACTCTATTCTGGTAGAATTGAGGGTAGGACACAATTCTGTCTTCATGGTGACAACGTTATATCAAGCGAGGTATCAAGAGGGCCGTACTGCATAATCACCTATGCTCAGAAATTACTCCAAGAACTCAACAAGGGCCAAGAAATTGACGAGAGGGACACTTAGCGTGGTAAAAACAATGCCGTTGGTGACTTATGCGTGTATCTCTTTTTCTAAATGTTTCAATTTTCTATCCATACCATACTTCCTACTCTGGTCCTAATCCCACAAAAGTCTACTTTAGTATACTTCGATAGGATAGATTTTATCAATATCGAATAAAAGTATCTAAGGGCACACATGGCGAAATTGGCTGATCCAGTACAACATATGCCAATTGAAGCCATCCCATATGTTATAATCACGACCGAACATAGCTTTCAGGAGTTGTTGTGCTTCGGCCTTTTCGGTATTAGAGCAATGCCCCTTTCGCTTGAACGGGCCGTCGTATCTACCCACGGTGGTATCATAAAGCACCTCTACATGTAGTGCTCGGTGATAAATTTCTTCCATCTCGTTAGTCCACTGAGGCCCCCGTCGTTCCCTCCTGGCAGTTTCCCTCATGGCCCTGTATGCTTCGAGATGCTCTGTAAAATCACGCATGTTATGACGAACTCTTCCAGCAAGCTCCGTGACTCTGCCAGATTTGTGGTAGTCTGCGGCATGGTCGCCAATCCATTTTGTAAATGAGTGCATATCCACCATGGCCGGCGGTGGCTCGCTGTGTGGTACCAGACTTGCACGAGGGGCGAACTGTTCTTCACCCCGATCGTACGGCAGTGGCTCATTGTATGGAAGTAACGCTGTAGAACGGGCGACCTGTCCACTCGAATCGTGCCTGAGGCGAGAAGAGCCGAACCTCCTTTCTAAGCGATGCTTATCTTCGGTCCAAGCGGGTTCTCCTTCCTCGGTGAATGAGTCTGGTAGACTTGGTGGAATTTGATGGTTCGAGAAGCCTGGGGCCGCTGGGCCAGTGTAGGGAACTGGGGCGAATGGGTTACCGGGTTGGTATAGTAAGGTTGGATCTGGCAGCATTGGTCGCGAGGACGCAAATGGCGCTCCATTGTGGTGGCGAGTCTATTCGTAATTAGACTCAATTCAACTACTTATGATAAGCCCTAAGTTGAACTTGCATAATGTTCCTGGCCATGCCAACTGGGAGCACCGCGACTGGAATTTTCATAGGCCGGTTGCTCAATCTGTCCCTGCTATAATAGGGATTATGTAAACATCTCTCCTGCTTGAGCAACTATCAGAGTGAAGTGATCTTACGTAGTAATTGTAGTATGCCACGTGGGGTGGTAGGGTTATAGCTTATAACTCTCCGCGTTCTTTTACAGATTACACCCTTTTTTCGGCAGCTTTATACATATACACTAGATAGGTTTCTAATATACAGTTAATTTAAGCAATTGTTAAAATACCTATAGTTTATATAATGCTGTAGGCTACTATATAATAGCTAGCGTTTTTTTTTTTTTAAAGCTTATATTTAAAAAAATTACTTGAACTTTTAATTTAAACTTTTAAGTTAAACTATAGCTTTTTTAACGAAAATATAAGCTTATGCATTAAATATAATCTGCAAAATAGTAAAATTGTTATTATATTTAATAAGCTATAATTGGTTAAAAGCAATTATTTTGCTTATAAAAATAAAAATATAGCATAAATTTAACAACAAAATTAGCTAAAAAACTTTTAAAAACGATTTTTAAAAATATTTTAAAAGTACTAATAAAAAAAAAAGCTAAAAAACAACCTTAAAATTTAAAAAAACGCTTTTTTTTATAAAAACAACTTAAAAACGCTTTATTATTATTTTAACGTTAAGCTTACTTTAATTTTTAATTTTTACTTATTTTTTACGTTTTATTAAGCTTTCGTTTATTTTTTTTTTCCTTTTTTTTAGTTTTAAATTTAACGCTTAAAACAGTAAAACTAATACTGCTTACTTTAAACCTTTTTATGCTTTTTAAACTAGTAAAACAACTGCTATTTTTTTCTTAAAAACTGCTACTTTTCGTTATAAACTATTATAATTAGCTAAGCTTATTTAATACTTTTTTTTTTATTACAAATTTAAATAAAAACATTTTAAACTTTAAACTTAAAAAAATTGTTGTATTTATTATATTTTATAGCTAGCATTTAAATTATAGTTTTTAAAAGCAAAAAAATAGCAACTTTTTAAACAGCGCTATATTTTAAACTTAACACGTAATACTACTTGTTAATAATACGTATGTTAATAATATTACGCTTATTAAAACTATAGTTAAAAATATATTTGTTTAATATAAAAAACCGGTATTATTTATATATTTATTTTTAAAACACCGTTTTTAACGTTTTTTAGCATTTTTTTTAACTATATTTATAGCATTAAACTAAAGCTTTTTGTTTTTTTTTAAATTTTTAAAACTATTGTAGTCTTTTTTAATATTATTTATTAAACGTTTATAAACTATAAAAAACTTTGCTGCAAGTTTAAGCTGCTAAATTAACTAACAGTTTTTTGTTAAACAAAATTTATTAAGCGCTTTTAAAAAAAATGCTTGCATTTTTATAACAAATGTTTAACTATTTAAAAAAAATAGTTATATTTTTTTACTAGCTTTTTATAATAATAGCAAATTTTAAACTTTTTTATTTATTTTGTATATATTATAAAACTATTATACTAAGTTTAATTATTTACGAAATACTGCTATAATAATTAAAATTATAAATAAAATAACATTAAACAAATTTGCTAAATTAAAAAATAAAATAACTAACGAAACTATTTTTTATATAAAACAACTTTTTAGTAAATTTAAGCTTAAAAAAGTTAGCAAAAAACAAGCTTAAACAATTTTTAAAATTAACAAAGTTATTAAAACTATATATAAATTTTAAAAGTTTATTTTACGATTTATTATAAGCTTAACTAGTTTATTTTTATAACTTATACTAGCTTTAAAACTTGTTAACTTTTTTAAACAACTTTATTTTAATAAAAACTATTATATTATATTACGCAAAATTCCCGCTTAAAACAGTTAAAATAAAACTGCTTAACTAATAAAGCTAAATTTTAACCGATTTTACTTTTTATATAGTATAACATAATCGTTATATTTTAACGTTAAATATAACTAAATAAAGTTTTTTTATTATTATAATTATAATTATAGCAAAAATAAAAACTGTTATAAAAATTAGAATTTATACTATAATAACTATAATAAAAACAAAATTGCTATTTATATAAAAATTAACAACAAGCTTTTTATATATTATAATATTAAGCTTATTTTTTCTTATATTTTTAAACTAAAACATTTAATTAAACGTTATAACAAACAAATAATATTTAACTATTTAATAATTAATATTTTATTAAACAGTAATTTTATAAGCGCTAAATAGTTTATAGTACTTTTTATAACAAAAAAAAAAACTATTCTTTTAAACTTAAAAAAATTTAAAAAAAGCATAAAAAAAAATTTGCTAAAGATCGCAATATTATAATAATAAAAAAAAACGCTGCTACTTATTTATTTAAAAAAAAAAATAAATATTTTATAAACAACTATATTAACAAAAAAATTAAATAATATAATAAAGCAAGCATACTTTTTAAAAATTAACAAGCTTTAAAAATTTATAACAATTTAAATAAAGCTTTTAAAGCATAAATTAAAATGTGCTTAAATATAAACAACATTTTAAAAAACTTGCGCAACTAAATAGCTTTATAATAAAACGTAACATATTAAAACTTTTTATAACAAAAAAAATAAAAAACAGCTTAAAAAAAAATTATTAAAAATAATGCTTGAAAAATTTAAAACATAAAGCATTTTTTAAACTAACTATATTTTTAAGCTTAAACTAAAGCTTAAACTAAACTAGCTAAACAAATCGCTTTTAAAATTGTAATACTTGCTTAATTTTTTAACTTTTTAAAGCTAGTTTTATAACTAACTATTATAAATTAGCTAAAAACTAATAATAAAGTAAAAAATAACTAAGTTAAAAGTTAGTTTTTAAGAAAAAAATAAAACAATTATAGTTATAGCAATTAAAACAATAACTAAAGTAATTAAAATAATAACTAAAACAACTATAACAATTAAAACAATAGCTATAACAATTAAAACAATAACTACAACAATTAAAAGCTTAACATATAAAAAAAGTTGTTAAAAAATAATAAACTAAAAAACTTGCTTTTATAACTAGTATAAAAAATAAAAACTGCTAAAGTTTTTATTATAAACAAACAAACTATAATTTAAAATAAGCTTATTTAATAAACTTATATTATTTTTAATAAAAAAATGCTTTTTATATTAAACTAAATAAACGCTTTTTAACAACTATTTAATTTTAACTTTTTACTTTTTAATATATATAATAGTAAATTTTTACTTACTATTAATATAAAAAACAGCTAAAGCAAACGTTTTAAAAAAACGTTTTACTTATATAAAAAAAACTATAAATAGCTTTTAAAAACATAAGTTTTACTAATATTGTTAACATTTTTTTATTTAAAACATTATTTATTATTTTAGAAATAATTATAATTTTTTTTATTTTACTTTTATTACTACGTTATTTAACTATTTTATATAATAACTTTAAAAACTCCGATTTAAATTTAAAACTAAAAGCTTTTCTTTTATTGTTTATAAATAAAGCTATAAATAACATTAAAATTTATAAAACATATATATTAAAATATGCTAAAAAAAACATGTTTATTTATTATATTAATAATATAAAGCATTTTTAAACTAGCTATAATTATTTATACTTGTTTAATTATACTTTTAACAAAATAGTTAAAATATACGTTAATATTTGCTTTTTTTTAAACTTTATGTTTTATAAGTTTTGCTAAAAATATTATTTTTATATAAAACTAATTATTTTAAAAAAAAGCATATAAGTTAAAAGTTTTAGCAAAAAAAAATCCTTTATTACTTAAAAAATAACAATTATTATTAACTTTTTTATTTTAAATAAACAATTATAAACATATAAAACAAGTTTTTTTTTAATAAATAAACTATAGTTTAGCTATATTTTAAACGTTAAGTTTTTAAAATTTAATATATTTTATATTAAATAAAAAAGTATAACTTAAAATAATATAATATATATTAAAAACATAAAAAAATTTATTTAAGCAACTAGTTTTTTTTAAAACAAGCTTAAATTATATAAACATAAAACATATATTATTAAAGCTATTAAAAACTGCTTCATTAAACTATAATATAGTATAACCGTACTTATTTAACATTTTAATTTACTATTGCGCATTAATAGTTATTTTATTTTTTTAAACGCAATAATTAACTTAACAAATAATACTTTTAACTTTTTAATGCACGCTATAATTAATAAATAAAACAAAAAGCTTTTTTTTGTAAATTTTAGCTTTTTTTTAATTAAAATCTACAAAAATAACAAACTTACTATTATACGCGCAAACAATATAAATAATACTATTAAAACATAAATAACTTATTAAAACTATAAAAATTTATATATATTAAGTTTTATAAACATTTTTAACGTTTTAACAAACAACTTTAACTTTAATAAAAAAGAACTAAAAAACAAATATAGCAATAGCTATTTATTTAATATTTTTAATTTTACTTTTTTTAAAAACTTTTTTAAAAATAAAACAGCTAACAAAATAAATATAAATAAAGTTAACGTGCTTAATAATTAGCTACCGGAAATATTAACAAAATTAAAAAGTATTTTTAATAAATTAATATAGCTTTTTAAAAATAAACTTAAATGTTTTAACAATAAAATCGAAATATTAATTAACTTTAAAAAAAGTGCTAATTTTAAAAACTTATATTAATAGCTTTATTGTTAATTTTATAAAAACAAAAAAGCTATAAACTTTATATTTAATTTTTTTTAAAACTATAATGTTATAAAAAAAATTTTTTTAAGCTAGCTAGTTTTTATAGCTTTACTAGCTTTTTTTGTTTAAAAAAAGCAAAAGTTTTACATTATTATAAATTTACGCAAAATTAACATAAAAATAATTAATAATATTTACTTTTTTTTTAAGCAAAATAATATATTTAGCACATTTTATAGCTTTATAGTTTTTATAATAATAAACATTATAAAAAAATATTTTTAACAAAAAATATTAAACAAAAATAAATAAAAAACAACATTTATTACTTTTTATAAAAGCTATAAACAATTTATTGTTATAACTATAAGCTTAAAAACGTTTATAAAGTTTTTTTAATATTATATAAAACGCTTTTTTACTAATTACTTTTAAAATTTCGTTTTAATATATATTAATAACGTTATTATTTTTTTTAAAAACATTAAAAATTACTTTAAACATTTAAATATAATATTTACTATTTTTGCTGCTTTAAACTATATTATATTTTTAAATAAATACTATTTTGCTTAATATAGCTTTAAAACATTAAAAGTGTATATTTTATAACTAAAGCTCGCTATTATATAAAAAAAAGTTGTTATTATTTAAAAACTTAAAATGTTATATACTTTATTTAACTTTAAATATATTATTAGCTTTATAAAATTTTAATAAAACTAAATATACTATTTTGCTAACATTTTAGCTTTTTTAAATAAAATTAAAACATTTAAATTTTAAGACTATTTAACTAAAGCTAACTTTATATAAACATAATATATTAAATAATACATTTTTTTTTTTACTTTTAAATCTTTTAAGCTTAATGTTAACAAAAAAGTTTTTTTTAAAGCTTTAAAAACTTATAAAAAGCTTACTAAAAATATATTTATATTATAAAAAAAATATAAAAAGCATAAAAAACTTTTAAAATAAAACTTTATAAATTAGTAAAACTTATTTATTTAAACTATATAAAGCTATTTATATTTTAAATAAATTTATATTATATAAATAATATAAAAGCAGCAATATATTAAATATAAAACAATAGTAAACTATAGTTTATACTTTTTTTGTTATACTTTTTATTACTAGCTAAATTATAATATAATATTTATAAAATTAAAACTTATAGCTTAATATAAACATTTAAATAGTTAATATATTACTTAAATTATTATAATATTTACGTTTATATTAACTATAATATAATTGTTTAATTATTTATAAATGTTAACAATAAGCTTAAAGTTTTTAATAAGCTTTAAAAATAACGTATATTCTTTATAAAATTTATATATAAACTTAAAATATTTTATATATTAAGCGCTTTTTTAGTTAATATAAATGCTTTTTTAAAACTATTTAAACGTAATTTAATAAAAGCATAACATAAAATAAAAGCTTTAATAGTTATAAAAGCTTAAGCTAAAAAATTTAAACAACTTTTTTTATTATTAAAACTTAATGCTAATTTATTTGTTACTACTTTTTAACTTATTTATAAAAAACTAATGCTTAAGCTTTTTTTTAACAATAAAACATATAACTTGTTTTTTAATAACGTACTTAATTTACTTTAAACATAAGTATACTTTAAAAACTTTAATAGCGTTATAACAGCTTTTTTATAAATTTTTAATAAGCTTAAAAAAGTTTTTGCAACTAGTTATTTAAAAAATAAGTTATTAAAAACAGTTTATTATAAACTAAAAAACTAAAAAAAAAAATTAAAAAACAATAGCAAAATTTTATGCTTTATATTTTATTTATTTAAAATTAACTTAAATATTAAACTAATATATTTTATAAATTTTTTTAAAAACTATTTTATAGTTTTTGCTTTTTAAAAAGTAGTTATATTATAAATAGCATATAATAATTAAGCATACATTAAAATATAACGCATGTATTAATTCTTTAAATCTGTTACTTTTTTTTAAAATATAAAAGCTTTTATTATAAATTATATTTTATATACTTGCTTAAAATATAATACTGTTAAACATAATACTTAAAAACTTTATAGCAACCTTTAACTAATTAATATTTTTAAAATTTTTTTATTAATTTTATGCTTTAATTTTATAGTTAGCTTATTTATATTAATAAATAAAAATAACGCAATATTTTTTATTATAAATAAAACATTTAAATTTATTAAAACTTTTATTAGCTAAACAACATATATAGCTAAAAACTAAAGTTAAACTTATATTTATTAAATATATTTAAATTAAAGTTTGTTTAACATTTTTATTTTAAACATAAATAGCAAATTTTTCGGTAAACTATAAACATTTTTTTATAAAGCTGCTAATATAAATATAAAAATAACTATAATATATTATTATGCTATTAATAATTAAACCGAACGTTTAATATAAACATTTATAACTAATATAATTATTTTATTTAGTGCTAAGTTTAATTTAAACATTTAAAAATTATATATTTTTTACGTTATTTACTGCTTTAACACTTTAACGTTTGCTATAATTATACGTTGTTTATACAAAATATTTTACGGACGTAAAACTAAAACTTTTTTATTTATTAACTACTTATTAAAAAACAGTTTTAATAAAATATAACAAACTTTTTATTAAAAAGCAGCTAATATTACTGCTTTAATATAAACATAAATAAAGTTATACTATAATTTTTAATATAAATTTTTATTAATTTTTACTAAAAATAATATAGTATATATTAAACTAAATAAACTAAAGCATACTAAATACTATTTTAACTATTAATTAAAACTTAGTTTTTATAAAGCTAAACTATTCTTTATTAAAAAAGTTATTAATTATTTTAAATATTACGTTAAATTATTAAACTAGCTATAATAAAACAAAAATATTTTTATTAAAAACTTTATATTAACTTATAAAAACAAATTTTATTGCTTATAATTTATATTTAACAACATTATTTAAAAAAGTACAAAAAAATTTATTATTAAATTAATTTAAAATTACGCTTAAATAAAAAAACTAAATAATATAACTTATAAATTATATTATAAAATAAAATAAATAAACTATAAAAAAACTATATAAAAACTTATATTATAACTATAATAAAATATATTATGCATGCTAAATAAATATTATACACGTATTTATATAAAAGCATATTATATTTAACCCTTTTTGCGCTTTTTATACTTTTTCTTTTTAAAAATAAACTTTTAGTTTTAATAAGTTTTAATAAGCTAATATATTGTTAAACATGTATAACTTTATAAAATAAAGTAAACAATTATACTTTTAAGTTTAAACTTGCTTTTTTTTTCTTTATTTATTATTATTTTTAAACTACTAATTGTTTTACCTTTTTTTTTTTTTCCGCTTTTTTAAGCAACGTAACTTAATAAGTTGCTTAGTATTGCCGGTATAAATACAAGGTTTAATGTTTATTAAAACCTTTTCTAAATTTTTTTGATTTTCTTAAAAATTAGTTTTATTACTATAATAATTCCGCTTTTTTTATTACTTTTCTTTTTAACGCTTTTTTAAACATTATAACTTAATAAGTTACTTAGTACTACTTATATAAATGTAAAGTTTAATATTTATTTAAAAACTTTTTTAAATTTTTTAATTTTTTTAAAAATTAGTTTTATTACTTTAACACTTTTTTTACACATTATAAACAAATTAGCAGCTATAAATTATAACTAAAAGCGCTAATTAATAACTAAAAAGCAACAACTTATTATATAAATTAGTAAACAATAAGTAATAACTTAAATACTTAAATATTTTACTTTATATAGCATAAAAAATTAGTAACTACAAATAAACAAACAAATAAGCAAAAACACTTATTTTTTTTTAACAACTTAACTTTTTACTTGTTTTTTTTATAATTTAACCTTTTATATTATTTTACTTTTAAAACTTAACATATTAATTTATAATCTTTTAATTTTTCGATTTTTTAATTATTTATAGTTAACTTAAATTAACAAATTATAGCTTTTTTAATTCTTAAATTATTATATTATAGTTTTTTTAATTTTCGGATTATTGTATTATAGTTTTTTTAATTTTTGGATTATTATATTATAGTTTTTTTAATTTTCGAATTATTATATTATAGCTTTTTAATTTTTAAATCATTATATTATATATTTTTTAATTTTTTAATTTTAATTTTTACCTTTTTTAATTATTTTATTTAACTTTATTTTTTATAATGCTTTTTAAAACAAGTAAAACAGCAAGCTAAAAACGCGCTTACTTATAACGTTTTTATAAACGTTAAAACAAAAACAAAAAAGTAAAAAAACTTTAAACTTATATTGCTTTTATAAACAATATAAAGCATATAGTTATTATTATTTTTGTTACTATTTACGCTATTAATACTACTTTTATAAATAATAATAAATATATAAATATTAATAATAAAACTTTTAATAAAGTTAACATTATTAATAACGCTGCTATAAATAACGCTAATTATGCTTTT
Source organism: Xylaria castorea (assembly GCA_022495115.1). Taxonomy (NCBI): domain Eukaryota; kingdom Fungi; phylum Ascomycota; class Sordariomycetes; order Xylariales; family Xylariaceae; genus Xylaria; species Xylaria castorea. The sequence continues at coordinate 196,781 of MU382659.1, forward strand.
GTTATTAATAAGCTTATTAATAACTTTTTTAATATATTTAATTTTATTAACATTATTAATAACGCTACTATAAATAACTTTAATTACGCTTTTATTGTTAATAAGTTTATTAACAACTTTTTTAATATATTTAATTTTGCAAATCTTATTAATAACTTAAGCACTAATTTTATTTTTTAAGTTATTATATTTAACGCAAAAATAAAACTTATAATTGCTTATAAAACTAAAGCAATTATGTTTTATAATACTATTAAAAAGCTTATTAACAACAAAAAATAAATAAAATAAGTTTTATATATTTATTAAAAACTTAAGTTTTACTAAAAAATTTATATTTATTACGTTTTAGTTAATACTAAAAGCTATATAATAAAACTAATAAGCTAATTTTTAAACATTAATAACAATTGCTTTTTTAAAATGTTTAACTTTAATGTTTACAAGCTAAATAACATTTTATTATTTAAACGCAAAATAATTATATAAAAAAAATTATATAAGTTATAAAAATTTAAAAAATATATTATATTTAAATTTATATAAAAGTTTAACATTAAACAATTAAATTTATAATTCGACTTTTTATTTAAAGTTAATAAAACATAAACAATTATTTTTAATAACAAAAACGTAACAATTAACATTTAAACATATAAAAATAACTATTATATTAATTACGTTTATATTAACTTTTGCTATAACAAATTTTTTTATAAAAACTGTTTATTTGTTAAACATAATATTATATATTGTTTTATTTATAATTTTAATAATTACTTTTGCTTTAATTATAAACTACTATATAATAAAAACAAGTGCAAATTTACTTTTGTTAAATATTATATTATTTATAAATAACATAAACATTAGCGTAAAGCTTGCTTTAATATAGTTTACTTTCCTAAAATTTAATTATATTACACTAGAAATTAATATTTATATATTTTATAATATAACACTTTAGCTTGCTATAATAATTTTATTATAATTAACATTTTTTGTTTTATTAAAAACGTTTAAAAAAAAAAAGCTTAAGCAAAACGTTTTATATAATAAGTTAACAAGTTTAAACAAATTAAAGCTTATTATATTTCGTTTTTTTTTATAGTTATAATAATATATTTAACTATTTTTTTTAATAATAAAACTAAAAAAACATTAAAATAGTTATAGCTTATTTTTATTAACAACTATTTTAACAACTATATTATTATATTAGCTTAAAATTACTTGCTTAGTTTTTGCATTTAAATTAAAGTTAACAATTTAAACAAAAAACATATTACTATTTGCTTTATATACTTTTTTTGCTTTATAGCTAAAAAGCATAATAAAATTTTTATAAATATATATATTAATATTAAAGTAGCACTTGTTATTTTTACAATTTACTTTATTAAAGCAATAAAACTTTAAGCTTTTATAGCTAAACATAATTATAACATTTTAATTAAGTTTTTAATATTAGCATAAGTATTAAAACTATATGTTAAACTCTGCAAAAATAACAACGTTATTTATTATATATACCGCAAAAAAAACTGCGCGCACTTTTGTAAACAATATAAAAAAACATTTAATATAATAATAATATACTTTAAATTAATATTTATTTAATAAAACGTAGCTTTTAAGCTATAATTTTATTTATTTAGTTTATTTATTAAGCTTTATTAAGCTTAAATTTTTTTTGTTAAAAAGCATGCTTAAATTAACGCTAACTTTTACTAAAAAATATAATTATGCTATTTATAACTAAAAGTTTTTAACAAACTAAATTAAGTTTTATTTAATTATAAAGTAAAAATTTATTGCTAAAAAAGCATAAAAGTTTAAATAAACGTAACTAAAAAATTTACGCGCTTTATAACTATAGTATATTATAAGTTTAAATAAAACAAAAGCGTTATAAAGCTTATAAAACATAAATAGTTTTTAGCAATTTATATTTTTAATTTATTTTAACTTAATAACTATTTTTATTATACTAAATAAATTGTTATTTTTTTAAAAAGTTGTAATTACTTTATTTTACTACGTTTTAATAATAAACTTAAAATTTATTTTTATAATATAAAATTTAAGCTATATAGCATGTATACTACTAATAAAACGTTTAAAAAAATAATTAACATTATTTTTAAGCATATTTTTATAGCAAAAAGTTATACTAAAAATTATACTAAAATTAACGTAAAACAAGCTATTATATATTAAGCTTTTAATTAAATTTGTTAAAAAAACAATAATATTAATATAGTTTAACGTAAAAAGTTTATAACATAAAAATTTTGCGCGCTTTTTTTAAAAAAAACAAAAAAAAACATAAAAAGTTATATAAAATAGTATAAACGCATTCGAAATTTTGTTAAACTTTTTTTTAGCAAAAATATATTACGCTTATTTTTTAATTTTAAACTTAAACTACTAGCTTATAATGCTACTTATATTATATTAAATAGCAAATAAAATTTTATTAAAACATTAACTTTTTAAATATTTGCTTTAAAAAATCTTAAATAGTTTAAAACTTAAAAAAAGTTATTTTTAGTTTAAATTAAAATGCTTACTATTTTTATTAATAAAAAGTTTAACAACAATAAATATTTTATTAAGTTAACGTTAAAAGCTAATAAAAATACCGTTAAAATATTTTTTAATTAAACAATATATTTTAATATTATTAAAGTTTAACTTAAAGCTATTAATGTTATAATAATAAAACTAAAAAATAAGTTAAACTATTTAACAATAATAAAATATTTATTAAACTTTAATAAAAATAACCGTTTTTTTTTTAATACTATATTTTTTTTTATTATTTAGTATATTATAAAACGATTTTTAAGCAAGCTTTTTAAAAACTGTACAGCTACTACAAACAATAAAACTATGTTTATTTTAACTTTTTTTTTTAACATTTAAAAACTTGCTTAACTTATTAATAGTACGATTAATATAGCTAAAACAGTTAAATAGCAAGCTTATAAACTTGTTACTTAATAAAAAAAAAAAAAAAAAAAGCAAAACTTAACAATTTTAAAGTATAACTTATATAAAATTAAACAACTTTTATAACTATATTATTATATTTAATTTAAAACAATAAACTTTTATTTTTAATAATAATAATATATTTGTTTACAAATTTAAGCTTTTATTTAACTGTTTAAATAATAAAAAGTTTTATGCTAGCATAATTTTATTTATAATAACATTTTAAAAAGCTGCCGCTAAAAATAAAAACAAAATGTTTTTATTTTACTTTAAGCTAGCAAAAACTACTAATTAAAAAAAAGCAGTACAAAAAAACAAAGAAGTTAAACTTAAAGTTAACTTAAACGTATAAAAGTTATTAAAATTAAACGTTAAATAAACAAGTTAGTTATAAAAACATTTTGTTAACATTTAAATACTTTTTAAATATTTTAAAAATAAAGCTTTAATTATAAATAATAAAAACGTGCTTTTTTAGTTTAACAACATGCATTTTAAGCTAAAAAAAACATAAAAAGTTATAAATATAAAATTTTAGCTTAACATTAACATTAACAACAAATAACTTACAAATAACGTATAAGCTTAATTTATAAACAACATATAGTTTTAATAGCTTATTAACAAGCTTAAAAATAACGCATGCTTTAAACAACTTTTAAATAACATATAAGCTTAATTTATAAATAATATATAGTTTTTATAACTTAATAACAAACTTAATAATAACGTATGCTTTAAGTAACTTTTAAATAATATATAAGCTTAATTTATAAATAATATATAGTTTTTATAACTTAATAACAAGCTTAATAATAACGCATACTTTAAACAACTTTTAAATAATATATAAGCTTAATTTATAAACAACATATAGTTTTTGCAACTTAATAACAAGCTTAACAATAACGTATATTTTTAATATAATAACAATATATATTATAATATTAATCTTTTTTACTTTAACTTTTAAAAGCTTTTATAAATAAAACTTACTAATGTTAATCTTTTTTATTTTAACTTTTAAAAACTTTTATAAATAAAACTTATTAATGTTAATCTTTTTTACTTTAACTTTTAAAAGCTTTTGCAAATAAAACTTATTAATATTAATCTTTTTTATTTTAACTTTTAAAAGCTTTTATAAATAAAACTTACTAATATTAATCTTTTTTACTTTAACTTTTAAAAGCTTTTATAAATAAAACTTACTAATATTATTTTTTTTTATTTTAACTTTTAAAAGCTTTTATAAATAAAACTTACTAATGTTATTCTTTTTTACTTTAATTTTTAAAAGCTTTTATAAACAAAATTTACTAATGTTAATTTTTTTTATTTTAACTTTTAAAAACTTTTATAAACAAAACTTATTAATATTATTCTTTTTTACTTTAATTTTTAAAAGCTTTTACAAACAAAATTTACTAATGTTAATCTTTTTTATTTTAACTTTTAAAAACTTTTATAAACAAAACTTACTAATATTTAGTTAACTAAACTTATTTATAACATATATAACAAAAAAGCTTTAGTTAATTTAAACGTTTTTAAATTAAATAACAAAAAAAACAAAAAAAATAAGCAAACTTTTTAAACAAATTAAATTAATATAAGTATTATTATTACTAAAAATAATAAATAACTTAATAATATTATATAAACTATATTTAATATTTTTAATACGTTTAACTTTAATAGCAGCTATTACGTTATAAAAAAAGCTTTTATTTTATAAGTTTTAAGTTTTTTCGCTAAAAATTAAACTATTATACTTTTTAACAAAAAAATCGCTAATTTGTTAAACTTTAAAAAAATAATTATAAAACTTGCAAATATAGCAACAAACATTTAAAAAACTATACTTATAGTTTTTAAGTTATTATAGTTTATAATTTAGCTTATTAAGTTTAAACTTAAAAATAATAAATATAATTTAAACGTATTAACTATTTATTACAATTTTAGTGTACGAAAAACTTAACTGTTTTATTAAACAAAAGTAAGCAAAAAAAAATATTATAAAAGTATAGCTTTTTTTATTTAACATTTTTTATAAAATATAATAGTTGTTATTTATATTTTTTTTTTTGCTTTTACTTTATAAAAAATACTTTAGCTAACTTTTTTATAAGTTAACAAAGTTTTCCGGATTATTAAACTTATATGTTTTATTTTTTTTACTAGTTTTTTAAATATTACGCTTAAAAATTTTTTTAGCAACAAAAAACAATTACTTTTTTTTATATTAATTAGCAATATATATTTTACAAAAAAAAAAAAAGAATATTTTTTTAACTTTTTTGTACTATAACTAAAAATAACATTAGCAAATAAAATAGTTTATTTTTAAACAGTTTTGCTTTATTAATTTCGTACTAACTATAAATTAATTAATAATATATTTTAGTTTATATTTAAAACTTTTTATAATAATAAAATAATTAAAAGTTAACAAGTTTTTAATAGCAAAATAAACATTTATTCTATTAACATTATAATTTTATAAAACAAAAAATTCTTTTAAAAAATAACTATAACTAATATATAAAGCTTAATAATTTTTATTAAAATTAATAATAATTATAAACGCGCAATAAATATAAGTTATATTAATAATTAAAACATAATAATAGTTATAAAAATTTTTTTTTTAACTTTTAAATTTAATTTATATAAAAAACTTTTAAACAAAAATAAACTTTTAACTAAAAATAACTTAGTTTAACAAACATTAATTGCTATTATATTTTTATATAACGCTTAAGTTAACAATATTAACAACTTTTTGCGCGCTTTTTATTTAAACAAATAAATATTTAAGCTAGTTTAAGTTCGTATAAGTTTTAGCATATAAAACAGTTAAACTAATATAATTATTATTAATTTTTATTAAATAATAATAGCTAGCTTTATTAGCAACTTATATTTAAAATTATTTTTTACTATTAAAGTTAAACAACTTAACATTTTTATTAATAATACTAAAGCTTAAAAAAAAATAAACTTATATTTTTAGTTATTAAAAATTAAATATTTTATATAATTAAAATTTTTCTTTATTAAAAAAACAGCACTTTATACTTATAATAAAAAATTGCCTTTATTTTTTAGCATTTATTGTAAAACATGCTGCTATAATTACAAGTTTAAAAAAAGCTACATTTAATTTACTTGTTTTAACTATAAAAAAATATATTATATTTATAAATATTACTAAAAGCTTATTTTGCTTACAATATATATGTTAACTTTTTGTTTATTAAACGTTTAATATAAAAAGTTAAAATATAAACGTATTAAAGTTTTATAAGTTTATTATATAATATTCCGCAAACTAAAAAGCAAAAAAAAAACGTTAAAACTTTACGATTTTTAGCAAAATTTTAAAAAAAACATTAACTATATTAATAAAAAAAAAAACTACTATTAACAACTTTATTTCTAAAAAAAAGCATTTAAAAAAAAATATAGCATTAAAATGCTTAAAAAAAATACTAATTATTTTGTTAACTATATTAACTTTTAACTATATAAATTTAACAATAATAATAACGTTGTTTTTTTTTAAAATTTTAACTTTAAGTTTTATAATAACAACAACGTTAATTTTTCTTAAAATTTTAACTTTAAGTTTTATAATAACAACAACGTTAGTTCTTTTTAAAATCCTGCTAACTTTAAGTTTTATAATAATAATAACGTTAATTCTTTTTAAAGTTTTAACGTTAACTTTAATTTTAATAACTACGTTTTTACTATAGTTAAATAACGCGTTTAAAGTTATACTTGCTTTAATATAAATAATAAATTTTAGTTATATAAACTGTTTATTTTATTTGTTTTTAAATTTATAATAAAAAAAATTTAACGTTTTAAAAAATTCGAATTTTTTAAACAAATTATAAACTACGTTATTTGTTAACAAGCATAAATTATTAACTACTATAACATTCTTTTTTTAAATAGCTAAAACATTTATTATTATAAACGTATAATCGTTTTTGTTAACTATAACAAAAAAACAAACATAAAACTTATACTTTACTTACAAAAAAAAAGCAAAATTTCTATAAACATAATCGCAGTTAAACGTAAACTTTTATTTTTTAAATAAATCTTTAAAATAATTTAAAAAAAAATTAATAGCAGCATATATTACTTTTATAACGTTTTTAATATTCTAAAACTAAATTTTACCGAACTAAAAAAAATAAATTACTAAAATAATAACAAAATAAATTTAAATAAAAAAAAAGCTAAAGCAGTTAATAACTAGTTCGTTTATACTTATAAACAATGTTTAACTTATAACATTAAAAACATTAAAAACAAAAATAACAACTTTATTAAAAACAAAAGTTATAATATTTACAAATAAATTAAAATTAAAATCTTTTCTTATACTATAATTGCTTTTTTTATACTATAATTGCTTTTTTTATACTATAATTGCTTCTCTTATACTGTTAGCATATCGCAAAAACGCAATTGTCACTTTAGGAGAAAAGGATATAGTATGCCACGTGAGGTAGTAGGGTTATAGCTTATAACTCTCCGCGTTCCTTTATAGATTACACCCTTTCTTCGGCAGCTTCACACACATACACCAGATAAGTCTCTAATATACAGTTAATTCAAGCAATTGCCAAGATACCTGCAGTTTGTGTGATGCCGTAGGCTACTACAGTAATGGCCATGGCCGCCATGGCTTCGATGCTGAGTTGAATATCCTGCAGGTTTAGGAGAGGGAGGCAGGTTCTCAATGTACATTCTTCTCTGTCGAACCATCGTTTATTAAGTTGAAAGCCTTATATAGTTGTAATGAGGCAAGAAAGAAATCAAACAGGTTGGCGGCGGTGGCGTCTGGTTATATACCGTATCCAAAGCTAGGCCCCCTTCGTTGGTAACCGACTGTTGAATTATTAGCAGAGAGTCCAGGTCGCCAGCTTAAATGATAAGTCTCTAGTAGTAAACAATACGTCACGGGTAGTGTAAGTTTAGTCATAAGGTGATACACAAACGCAGAATTTACGTATGCACCCCGAAGGGAACTCATATGTTGGAACTAGGTAACCCCCTCGCGTCAACGTGGCGAGGGATAACATACACATAGCGACCGTACAACGAAGAGGGACTATGGCTTTCAAAACCGTTAATATGAGTTCGCAGCCGTTTCGGACCTTGGATTTTGGTGAATCCCATTGGATTCGACCAGAAGCGTACGTACTCCTCGACGAGATACTGCTCAACGCGCGACTTAGTCTAAGGATAAAAATATTTCAGACCCTGGGTGGATTAATACACTATCCTAGAACAATCAAACACAGAGAAAGCAACTAGGATTGAGTGCAGAAAGTACTATCGAACTTCGACTAACGACCCCAACTGAACGAAAGACAAACCCTGCCACAACCTTTTCTCCGTCCTGCGCGACGATTCCCAAGTGGTTACCGACAAGACCACGTGAGGTTACATCCCTGGTGCACGTGGGTATTGACGAAAGAGTTCAGCCCTGCAGTAGAGGTTGTAATGTATGCAATGAATGAAATTAAATCTTATCAAATTCAATGGCTCATTCAGCTGCTGTGTTCATGGCACGTAGGTGATCATGCAGCCGTAATTGTTGCCACTTGAATATTTCTTCAAGACAGGGAGGGCCTTTTAGTAACAGTCGTTACGCGATATATTAATCTCTATTTTGCGTGTGATGTTTAGTTCTTGTGATGGTACACGATCCGACGTAGTGAACAGACTGAAGCTCCTTGCCTGTTATCGAACCTGAAAGGAGTAATCCTCTTCTCCGTAATAGTTCTCCATGTTGTAACAGTACCTCATATTAAATTGTCGCTACGCGAGAGAAGAAGAAAAAAGGCGTATAACTAAAGTTGTAGCAAGGTAAACCTAGTCGTGAGTATTTCGTGAACCTAAAATCAATACCGCCAATCAACAGCAGTTTGTTGCTAATTTAGGGTAGCGAAGGCACTAGCCTAAATTAGACTAGGCTCCCTTGATTGCAATCCCTTGGGGTAGACATTGGTGTCGAATCGAGGTGGCAAGAGCGGTTTCTCGTTATTCCATTTATCTTCAATTCGACATCAATTGTGCTACGATATGACGGAACATATGCCGAGACAGAAGACGGTGCTAGTGACAGGGTAAGGTAATGTCATGTTGTATTAAACACTCTGGACAATCCAATACAGTATACCACTAATACTATCCCTTGACTGCAGCTGTACGCCTGGGGGTATCGGTCATAACTTATGCCTCGAATATCACAGACAAGGTACTTTTACTCGAATCAATTGGGGCCCCCTTCTATAACTGAGGCATATTCATTGACTAGTTCTAGGGTTACATGTTATTGCCACAGCTCGTCGGCCGGAAGTCCTCGCAGAGCTAGCTGAGTTGGGAATGAGCACCGTGGCGCTGGATGTCACCGACGCCGAAAGTATCAGGAAATGCCACGAGGAAGTCGCCAAACTGAATGGTGGCAAGCTAGACATCCTTGTCAACAATGCGTGAGTAACCTGCCATGTCCCAGGTCGTCCTCCCAACGGCTATCGGAGTGACAAGACTACGTTGTATACGAGCTGGATGCTCAATGAAGTTTGACAGGGGTCGCACGCACACGCATCCAGCCCTGGATATTTCGCTCCCTGATGTTCGCGCAACGTTTGAAACGAACGTCTTCGCCATCATGGCCATGGTCCAAGCGTTCATAGACCAGCTCATTGCTGCGAAGGGCCTGATCATCAATATTTCATCACTGTCGTCCATCACCCCGTACCTGTTCGGGTCAGTCTACTGTGCCAGCAAGGCCGCTATCTGCGCCTATTCACGTACACTGCGCCTGGAACTTGCTCCTTTTGGCGTTCGCGTCATGGTGTCCATGACCGGGACGGTGAAGAGCAACACGGCGAGCCAAGGCCACCGCATTCTGCCCGAGAACAGCCTCTACCAGAAGGTAAAGCACATTTTCGAGTGGAGGCTTGTATTCAGTCAAAATAACGATACGATGGACACGGATACTTTTGCGAAGGGGCTGGTCGCGAACTCACTTCGGTCGGAAAGTCCAGGATGGCTGCGAAGTCTATTTGGACGACCAGACTGGTTTTGGTACGGTGGAATGGCGCGAGCGGCATGGTATGGGCACGGCCTTGGCGAATGGGTGGTTGACGCTGTGTGTTGGAACAAGTTCCGCATGCCGGAAATAATGAAGCTTATTGGGGAAGATCCGGCACAGAAAAAACGGAAGTAGCTGAAGGTCCGTAGATTACCTCCCAATTCCACCGTATATACCTTTATAGCATGTGACTGCTAACAAGCCGATATTGATCGACGGGGCATAATTACTCTGCATTGTCTCGTTGGCTGATCTAATTTAGAGTGGCTTTAACGTGCCTTTGTATCGTGAATTTACTTATTAGTATCTTGAATATGACTGTACAGCCTGAGTGACATTGCCACACATCACTTGAAGCAAGACATCATGATATCAAATGCAATATTCGTTCATTCCACGAGTCTCCACTGCCTCTCCAACTCGTCAGCAACATATGCCGGTGAACCGCGTATCTCATTCCCAAGAGCGGCAGCCTGCCGACCGTACTCGGCACCCTGAATCTGCATATGGTTATAGTGACCGTATCCAATAGCCGAATTGCTATAAGTCTGCTCCAACGGGAGGGTATTCTGCCATAGGTTCCCAGACCACGAGTAGAACATGCTATTGTTCATGGCTGTGCTCTGCTGTAGCATCTTCAGCCGTATATCGGAGAGGATCTGCCTTGCGCGTGGCATCGTCTGAGCCCACACGGCGCGTCGCTGAACGCTGTACTCGAGGAGCGGCTTCGGGTCCGGTGGGTCTGAGGTACAGGTAGCCAGATACAACTGCCGCATTCGTGGACTATACATCTCGCACATGACGGCGCCTTCGACATGAGTGCCCTGATGCGGTATTGAATCTGCGAGCGCCGTGCCCCTGATGAACTCGTGGTGGCATTCGGCACAAATGGTGCAGTCTTTCCAGCCGAACCAACGCGCATTCTCGACATAGGTGTCCCGACGGCACTGGGGCATGAACGCATACTCCTTGACAAATTCCTCAAGAGGCGTCGGGTCCTGCTTGTATATCATCTCTAGCAGCTTGTTCATGTACACGGGGAATCGTGCGATTCCTGTATTAAAACTGCACATTGTACTACTTTCCGGAGGAATGCCCGTCTTGGGCTTGAAGTGGTGGCCGACGCCCATGGGTTCGGCAATCGTAACGTAGCAAGCTCGGCAAATCTCGAAGCCATCGGGGTTGGAATGCAGTGTATACCATGTAGCGTTTTGTATTCGGCCCTTGCACCTGGGTTCGCGGGCTACAATGTCTATAGCCTTCCAAAACAGCGCATAGTCGCTCGTGTCTAGCATCCGGCCCGCGAGAACCCTGACGTTGTATTGTGGCCCGAAGAAGCAGGACACAGAAACGCCAAAGAGGTTGACGAGATCTTCGCCCGCGTCTTGCAACCTTCCTTCCTGCCCCGTTAGGAGAATGTAGTCGCAATAGCAAGCCCCTATAACACTCGGAGTCAGTTATTGCTATTCTCAGCGTATTATACGACTACGTATACTTCGGGCTCATAGAAAGCTTCAGAAAATCGTATTGATCAGAAGTACCTTTTACACCCTAAAAGTCGCTGAAGCTAAAATGAAATGAAATGGTACCTACCGCAGATGAGTAGCCCTTGCGGACCACCGACTGGCGTAAACCATTTCTTTCCCTTGCCGTCTGGATACACCGTTTTCTCACCCGGACATGGTTCAAGCGACATACGTACAGGTACACCCTGAACAAATGACCGCCAGTCGTTAGTCGAAGCTCTCACCTTATATTCTCGGTAGATGTAAGGCACCGCGATATCACATGACCACGTCTGATCTGCTACTTGCTGAATGATACTAGCGTCAAAGGGTTCAAAGTGGTCCTGCCCAAACTTGGGATAAGCGAGGATATGATCCTCATAACAGGCCTGGCAAACCGCCATAGCCGGGATGTCGCTGTTTCTCGTCCGGTACCATTTTATCCCTGAGCCGGCCTTCGCCCCCCCTTGGCCTAGGCAGTCCTGCATAAATGGTCGAAGAATCATATAGTCGACCAGGCTTTCGAGGGAACCACCCAGGAGAGCGGGCTTCCAGAGACTTTCTTTTATGCGGATACTATTGAAACTACACCCTCGGGGTTTGCCGTCGTCGCAGAAAGTTCCCTGAAAGTTGTCCTTGAATCGAGAGCCTCGGATATGATTTTCGTAACAGTTCATGCAGATGTGGAATTCTGGAGTCCGTGGGTGCGTATACCAGGTGGCGGCAAATGTAACATTAGTTGATATACACTCTTTGGCTACTGTCTGAGGCTGCCTCGGAGAAGTAATCGAGGCATTAGCGGCTGGCGAACGAGCACTCGGGGTCTGTTGTGTCGGAAGAGGGAGCTTTGCTGGCCTATTCGGAGACGGGTTTGAGGGCTGTTGAAGTGAATATGCATGGTAGTTTATATTACTCCTCTCTTCTCTTTTCTCTGGCGTTATATCACTAGAATTGCCTATTCCCATCGATTGAAACGTTGTATTCATCGTTACGATATCATCGCTGACTGTAACGTAAGCTACTCCCTGCATGTTGCCGGCTTCTCTGGCTAGGTTGCTACGGGCATCGTGAGTGTTCGCGTCAATGGTCCAATCCTTAGTGATGTCCGCGTGCTCACGGTGGTCCGCCGATACAGACGTAGGCGTGGTTTGTGGAGAAAAGGACTGTTGAGTCTGATTCTGTAGCTTGTTTCCTTCGGAGTACGTTCTTGGAATCTCGTCATTGGTGGGAAGCTGTGGCTGAAAGACAGCCGGAGATACACCCGTGTCAGGCTTACCGGCATTTAAGGGCGGTTGAGGACTAGGGCTAACCCCTAGACGGGGAGGCGGAGGAGGTATCTTCCCATCTGGGAATAAGTGAGAGATGTCGGAGTAGCTTTGTGTCTGGTTTGGTGAAACACCAGGCCGTGAGGAGGAATGTTGAAGGTCTCCATCACGCCCTGGGGTGATGTGAATTCTGGGCGATAAACCAGTTGATTGATTTGGAGACTCTGGAGGACCAGAATCACGAACAGGCTGGTAACCAAAGCCGACAGGTCGGGGCGGAATAGGCGGAGGCGCCGCATCGGGCGCTTCTATCGGACCACGGCCATTATTGCGTGGCGGAAGCGGAGGAGGATCATAAGATGGCCCGGAGTGCCCGGCAGCGCCTGAGTTGGTAGACCAGTAAGACATAGCATTCGCGGGTTATCGATCAATTAAATATCGATTTCTGCTGGCTACCTCATGTAAATTGGGGTTTTTTTCATATTATACTCCTCTTTGCTGTCTTCGAAACCAACGAAGGTGATCTACTGGACAAGTCGGCCTAAAGACTGGCAGACTCAGCCGCACCTTGGCACTTTGTTCATTGACTTTTCGAATACCCAGATCTGCTGATAAATCGCGTTCTCGGGCTTGAAAGTTTGGGCTTGATCTTACACGACTTCTGAATGAACTTTCGAAACCCGAAATATCATATCTAAAAAAATTACCACTACCAATCAGCGTGGGCATAGAGGTCTTTGGGCGGTTCTTCCGTGAAGGATAAGACATGTTTGCCACGAAACTCATTTGCAAATCGGCTAATCGGCTAATCAGTCGGTAGGACTCGCTAGATTTCCTATATGACTCTGAGAGTGGATGAATTGACGTGCCAAAGCGTTGTTGTGCCTTTTGTGCGCAACCAAACCTAGTGTATGCTTTCACTGCCAATTTGGCTGTCCACTGTCGGAAATAAGCGCGGCCGGGGGTAAAGATAGCAAAATTAGCTAACCACTATCAACAGCTCCCCATGTGTCCTCATACACCGTATATGAAAAGTCTTCTGAGCCTCAACACCATTGTTCACAAATAGTAACTTTCTAAACGTACCACTAGGTAGCTCACATGAGCCCATCAAAATCAAACGTTACAATTTACTAACGTCCCGACCGATCGGGGCCGAGGGTCGGGGGTCTCTGAGCTTCGCTAATGCGGCGTAAGCCAATCGCGTGAGCTAGAATAGATCAGGATGCTAATCCGCCGACCAAGCCATGTGCGATGGTCGAGGGATTGGACCCAAGCTTCCCATTTCGTTAGATCGTTATGCCCTCTCCTCCTATCATCAACGTCCCTTGCTACTAAACCTAGCAAGCCGGGGTAAATATTGAGCTATCCGATCTGTTCGTCGGAGAGACTAACACTAGAGTTCGTGTTAAACCGCCGAGGGATTCATTCACCTAGTACTACATTGGGATGTGATACCCTTGTCTAGGTTGCAATGATCGATCAATGCAGGATGCAATGCTACAATATAAGTTCTACGGGTGATGCCGTTGTCTTCCCCAGCTTGCTCATTGACTCCTCATAGCATTCATTGTTTGGTACATCAAGCATCCCGCCAAACAGAGTCAGTAAAATCGTGTTAGAGTAATACGCCTCTCACGATGAATCGCTGGACCAGTCTCCTTCTGCTCCTGGGCGCCTCCGCCTCCAGCGTCCAATGTACGAGCCCCCACGTACCATCTCTAATAGTTCCCTCCTGCGATAAGGGCACGGGCAACGTGCAGTACGACAGGTCTGTCCCAAACGGCGAGAGCAAGTTTCCTCTCACGAAAGTTAATGTCTGCTACACTACTACCGACATCAAGATCACATTCACTGCTTTGGAGGAGGTAAACTATTTCTACAACAAGAGTCAGACCACCAACGATCCTCTCTACGAATACGAGGTGATGGAAGCATTCATCTACCACGGCACCAATGACCCTAGGAGCTACTTCGAGTTCGAAGTGAGCCCCAACAATGTCACTTGGCAGGCTTTCATCTACAATCCATCCAAAATACGGGCCCCCGGAGCGCCGTATGATGGCGGCATAATATCGCAACCGATTGCCGAGTAAGTATTACCCTAGGTTTCCTTCTGATTCGGCAGCTTTTTGAGAGCCTGAATCTCCTGCCTATGCTATAATCAAGGCTGGGAGATAGCTTAGCGGTAACTGACTATGAGTTTTATAGTGGGATAGTCGCTAGTACAGTGCTAGATCGGGATGCAGGGACCTGGGTCTCGAATGCCAGTATTCCTTTGGGTTTCTTCAATGTAGACGATGGGCAAGCGAAGGGAACGAGATGGAGGATGAACTTCTTCCGCATTGTTGTATCTCCTGAGACGTTCCCGGCTCAATTCCTGGGTGCATGGAGTCCGACGAACATGTCCAACTTCCACGAGACGCCATTTTTTGGAAACGTATTATTTGTCTAAGGTAGATGGAGCGAACCGTTGGATGTCCCACCATGAGATTACCTGGCTTTGCGCCGGTTGTCATGCTTACGACGTGTAGCATATCAATTAAGACTTGGGATCCAACTCGTGCAGAGCAACGGTATTCACGTACGCCAGACCTCTTTGGACTTGTTTTGGCAAATAAGAAACCTATCATGTGTCACGGTGAATAGAACATGCTTATAAACCCGACAATTACCAGGGTTTTCATGCCTTCTACGTATAAGCAAGGTAAGTATTGTATAAGCAAGGTATTAAGCTGTGCGCCTAAACTCGAGCTGAAATTAGAGATTAGTAACACTGTATTGTCTTAATTGGGTGGCATAGCGGGGTACTATGGTGCTGTATACTTAGGTACCTAATCTGAAACGGTCCGACTAGTACAGTACTATATGTGGCTGGATCCAAATAATCTGAAGTTAGCACCTGGAACTGTCAACTTTGTATTGAGCTGATGTACATACAGTAGTAGAGTATAGCGGTATGTTTCAGACAACACAGATTATGATGTGTAGTTCAGATACAAGCACTCAGGCAGCGATGCATAAGGTGGCATGCAGGTTCGGTAGATTTCTTTTTTTTAAAATACAGCACCATAAAATGATACGACTTCCCCCTCATCTCACCACCTAACTAGACTAGCAACCAGCTCATCACCAGGACTAACCCCTACCCTAGCTTTACTCATTTAGTTCACAACCATAAACAAAGAATCAGAGTCAGGGATGGCGAAGACTCAGTCTCTTTTGACTATACATACGTCATGTCTTTTCGACTCAAGGAATAAACGTTTCGCATCGGATATTTCCATTGATGTTGACATCAGCACGGGGCTCATAACGAGAACATATAAACGCAGCCAGTCGTTACCTCAACATGATGTCTCCGACTCGAACACAATAGATCTTCGAGGTCTGACCGTCCTCCCAGGTCTCGTCGATGCCCATACTCATATATTTCTACACGGGTATGGTGAGACGCCGTCCCTGAATCAGATGCGCGATGAGAGTCTTGTCGAGAGAGTTGTGCGAGCAACAAATCATGCGAGGGATGCGCTGATGGCGGGCTTTACGACGTACCGCGACTTGGGAACAGAGGGGTTGCGTGACGCGGATGTGCATTTCAGAGACACAATTAATCGCGGCATCATCCCTGGCCCTCGTATGTTCGTTGCGACCGAATGCATCGCTTCAAGTAGCGGCTATGAGATCAGGCACGAGAACAATATACCTGGCATAGGCAATGATATACATCGGATCTCCGATCCGGCCGATGGCGTGTATGGCGTCCGAGCAGCTGTGCGTCGGCGTATCGGTGCTGGAGCGGACATAATCAAGTTCTATGCAGATTACGAGAAGCGCAGACTACGTTTCCCAGCTCAGGCCTGGCCTGGAGCAAAGCGGGTTCAATTTCCACCTTCCGACGAGGTCTTCCTCGGTGGCGAGAACCCTGTTTTTCTGCTTTTTACCCAGGAGGAGATGAATGCGATGGTGGCAGAGGCTAAGGTCAGCAGAGCCCCGATAGTAGCTCATGCTGAAAGCCCCGAGGCAGTCATCATGGCCGCTAAAGCCGGTGTGACGACCATTGAGCATGGCGGCATTCCGGACGATGATGCTCTAGACGCGATGAAAGAGAACAACACTATCTTTGTTCCTACACTTGCAGTGTACGATGAGGAGCTGCGACGAGAAACCAACTATTCATCAAGTGGTGTCCGAGACTTTCAACGGATCCTTGCCCACACAAAGGCGGCGTACGACAAGGGGGTCAAGCTCGCCTGCGGTGGTGATACAGGAGCTTTTGCTCACGGCGAGAATATGCGAGAGTTGGAGTTGATGCTTGATGCGGGAGTCCCTCTTCTCGATGTGCTGCAAGCCGCGACTTTGCATGGTTGGAAGTCTTGTGGAGCTGATCTCTGCGGCCGACGGTTTGGTTCCGTAGAAGAAGGCTATGCAGCGGATATCGTTGCTCTCGATGGCGATTTATTCCAGGATTTGGCCGCTCTAAGACGAGTCAAGTTTGTAATGAAAGATGGTCGAGTCTATAAAAGTAGTCGATAAGAACGGGTTTGCTTAGATACATGGTCAGAACTCAACTTTATTCATCCTTAGGGGTACGTAGCACTTGTGTACTGCACCTCTTACCTGCTTTAAAATACTCAAACAAGAAATGCTATTCTATGCTCAGCATATTCCGGTACCTTACATATTGAAGAGGAGTGGCCCGAAGTCGACTGAAGGTACGATGCGCTGCATGTGGACTACCATGTAATACATGGGATACATGGGTACTTGAGTTACCACCAGCCCAGATATGGCGTGTATATACATATTTATCGATCCATTTCCTTGCTCGTGGACTGTGCCTACTACCGTCCTGACTGTATGCCCACGTAAGTGGTATTAGTTAGTACCTGCCTACCCAACCCAGTACAGCAGGGTGCGCATGCCACGAAACCTGGCCCTTTGGGTTGCGATGAACCTCAAAACAGGTAGACAGCGTCATTCGGAATACGGGGGGGAATCGCATATTGTCAGCTTAGTTGGTGGACGGTCTCGCTTCCTCGGTGACCTGAACTGCGCACTCCCATATTCAAGAGAACACATCGAATACAGCTGGATAAGAGTTAAATACTAGCCAAGGACTACTATCTACAGTATCTCAGATTTCGATAGCCCCAAGATTCAAGTCAGCGACAATGGATGTTATTATCACAGGTGCCACAGGCTTCATTGGTGGTGCGGTGGTGCGGCAAGCCATCGCATCCGACATCATCAGGCACGCGTTCATCTTAACCCGCAATCCGCTCCCAGACGACGTCTCGAATCACTCCAAGGCCACGGTTATACAACACAACGATTTTTTTACCTACCCGCTGGCGCTCTTGGAGCAGCTAGCAGGTTGCGAGGCATGCATCTGGTAAGTTCACTGCCCATCTAGCTACCCTTTAATCGCTGGTATACATTCGCTGACCAAATCGAAAGGTGTGTTGGACGTCACGCTTATCAATTTTCAAACAAAGGAACAGCGAAGATGGTGTCTGTGGATTTTCCATTAGCTGCTGCAGCGGCTTTCATGATTAACCTCACTCCTCGACTACAGTATAGTGAAAAGTTTCGATTTGTCTTCGTTAGCGGAAAGTATGCAGAGTGGGATGATGAAAAACCCTTGTTCTTTATGCGTGATACCAGACGTATGAAGGTAAGACGGACTCCGTCTCATTCGTATGACGCCAATGGCGAGACTACTATGATGCTAACTACCCGGCTTTCTAGGGTGCAGCTGAGAAACGCCTGCTCTCGCTCGCTGCTATGAGCCAATCGAGATTGGAGGTATCAATTGTTCGTGGTGCCGGCATCATAGCCACGAGAGGTGGTTGGCTGAAGTCCAAGCTAGCGAGGATAGCGGGCTTCATCGCTGTTGACGACTTCGCTTATGAGCTTGTACTGATATCTGCCGAAACCGGCGGTCCTGAAATATTTGAGATGAAGGAATTGTTACAATATGTGAATTAGCGCTGTATTGGCTTTCGACTAGTCGATACAGGCAACACGGGCTATCAGCGGCGTCGATTCGTCTCACATGCGAGACTCACCGGAGTGTCGCAAAACATTGGATGATCAACATACATTCGTTATAGCTATAGCGTTCTAGAGACTTAATTAAATCTTTATACTTTTGCAGCTGTCAAACAGAGATGCGTAGTATCTGACCAACGACAGTGAAAATAACACTGTTAAGCTGTATTACACGCCCGTCAACTTTGAATTCTATGCCACTCTCAATCCTTAGTCTAAGGGGATTTCCAAGTAGCGACTTGATCTTCGCCTCAACAATAGCACCGTCTTGCCATGCCAAGTCAATTTTAAATCCACCACGCGCTACCCAGCCAGTGAGGTTTCCGCTCGAAAGCCCCATACCAGGCGACGGGATCGCAGGTCCGAGATGTACGACTCCAGCATGACTCTGCAGGAACATCTCGATAATGCTTGCGGTGAACCCAGAGTTTCCGTCGATCTGAAAGTATCCTCCGTTACGGGAAAACAAGTTATTATGCACCCACCTCGAGAGAAGTTGTATCGAGTATTCTAGAGCATGTGGAGCGTCGAAAAGCCGCGAGTGCAGCAAGCTCGCCCACACCACCGACCAGCTATTCCCGCCGCTTCCGTTATCCATCCTGTGTCTTAATAGCTTGTATGCAGCATCCGAGTACTCCGGTGTCGTGAGTGGCGAGATCCAAGAGCCGGGCTGCACGCCTACGAGAGGAGAGAAGTGGCGATGACCAGGGTCGTTCTCCTCGTATTCTCGCGAATACTCCAAAAGTCGTCCATTCTCGCCGGTTAAGGGGCCCAAGATCTTTTCACGGAATTCGGCTGCGCGCTCCACGCCATCTGTGAGATTAAGTGCCCTTGAAATCTCTAAGAAGCCCGTCATGATCTCCCACATTATAGCACGATCGTTCATGGCACCTGCGTCGAGCCCCGTCGTATCCCCGGCCACGCTCATGTTGGCGGGGATGATGTACGAGTTCTCAGGCGAGCAACTCGGATTAGTTATCCAGTGTCCGTCATGTTCTGTTGCCCAGCTGTATATAAAATCCATGACACCACGAAGGATGGGTATGGCTCTTTCACGTGTAAACGTCTCGTCCCCCGTGAAGCGAAAATGCTCAATCGCCTCAAAAGACAGCCATGCACCTCCTAGAGGATAAGGGGCCGCAATAGTGAGATGATGGTATGGCGTGCAATCACCAGTGATGTCGGTGTTATGATGGCAGCACCAGCCCTCTGCGCCGTACATGCCACTCGCAACTTTGCTACCAGTAACGGCAAGACGGTCTAATAAGTCGAATACGGGCTCGCTAATCTCCCGCAAGTCGAGTGGCTGCGCGAGCCAGTAATTCATCTCAAGATTAATATTGATAGTAAACTTGCTATCCCATGGAGGCCCAAAATCACGGTTCCAGATGCCTTGGAGGTTTGCGGGTAATGTACCCGGACGTGATGATTGAATGAGGAGGTACTTGCCGTAGTTGAACTGTAGCACCATGAGCTCCGGATCTTGAACGCTGGTGGTGTTAGTGCCCTTCCAGTCAGCAATTCGTTTTGTGATGTTCTGTCGGCCGAGATTCCCAGAATCGCCCAGATCTAAAGCTGTCCGATTGAAATACTGCTGGTAGTCTCTAATGGACTCCTCTCGGAGCGAGTCGTAGTCGACTTTCAGCGACTCATTAATACGGCGATCAACTGCAGAATTTAACTGTTCTGCGGTAGCATTGGTGTATCTGAAAGCCGTCTCAACTGTATATACCAGCCATGCTTCGGTAGCCCCCTGAATAGCCAGAGCTGTGCCGTTGCTGCTGATCTCACCAATACCTGTAAGCGAATCTTAGTAAAGAATTAGTTGTTACGCAACCATGAAGCCCTTACCGTCTTTAAGAATAACGCGAGCCTTAGAGACGAACCTGTACGTATCATCCTCCTCGCCAGACCCGCTTAGCAGCATCGTAGCTGCAGGAGCATCGGCAGCCAACTGGGTGACATTCCGATCGCGAGACAGGCTGACATTGAAGCTCAACGCCCCTGACATGGATGCAAATAAGTTGAAAACCAACACATCGCGCGGATAGTTGCCGAATGCTTCCCGCATGTATGTCGTGCCGTTAAACGTGTAGCTGAGTGACGAGACGGCATTAGTTAGGTCTAGTGCACGCTTGTAGTTCCCGACATCGCCGAAGGAATGATCAAAGTCTATTCGTAGCTCGCCAGCAGGTTGGTACCGACGCATATCATCATATTCAGGGTTAAAATTAGTCATCCAGTTATTGCTAGCCTCGGTAAGTTGACCGTCCAAGATCTGCTGTCGAAGACCGTTTAACGACGATTTGGCATTTGGCGGTATTTTATCCAATGGCCCGCCGCTCCATATAGATTCTTCATTGAGACGTATGAGCTCTCTGTCGGTGTAGCCATGAACCATCCCACCGAGGAACCCATTCCCAATCGGCAACGCGTCAAAAAAGTCTGTTCTGGCTGGCTCGGAGTACCAAAGCACGTGAGATGCTTCGGAAGCTGCGGCAACATCGTAAAGAAAAGTAAAAAGGAGGGCGAGTAAACGATATACAACTAGTTGCATCATTGTTTACCAAGGAGTATTGTTGGCAAAAACGTGGCGATAGTATGTATTATCACGTATGGTATTATCCAAAATTGTTGATCCCAGTCAA
The DNA here is from genome assembly GCA_022495115.1 of Xylaria castorea. Classification (NCBI taxonomy): domain Eukaryota; kingdom Fungi; phylum Ascomycota; class Sordariomycetes; order Xylariales; family Xylariaceae; genus Xylaria; species Xylaria castorea. The sequence goes on from MU382659.1 coordinate 218,382, forward strand.
GGCCTAGTGTTACTATCGACTAATTGGATACAGCATCGCGTACAGCTATGTTAGCATCCTAAAGGAGACTACATGAGAGGATCCCAAACAGCATGCAACAGAGTGAGCGGCTCTTGACTTTTATTGGTGGTTTTAGTATCTCCATGCTACCCCAGTATTTACACCAGCATATCTTGGCAGGCAGAAAGAGCAAGAATTGACATTCTTAGATGCGGGGAAACAAAAACTAGGAAGGTGGGAGTTGCTTTCGTTAATTCCAAAAATAAGGTTAAACGGATGAGTTTAATCACATTAAGTCAGCTTAGTACTGAATAAAACACTCTCCATCAGTGAGGACCCACGTTCCCGGACAGTTCTTTAGGTTCACATACGAGTACATTCATAAAGCACGGGGAGGATGGCCTTCAATATCTAGCCCTTCCCCTGTCCGGCGGAGATAGCAAAGTTTCTTCCAGCTTTAGCTGCGACGTCCCAGAGGAAGAATAGACCCCTCCTTGTTAGGTCAAACTTTCGTTGAGTTGATATGCATTCAATATAGACTTGGGCTATATTTGTGTTATGCGGGCACTTACAAAAGAACTCTTCGTCTATTAGATATTCGATTAGCCTTGAAGCACGCATGCTGCCTTTCTTTGATTTGCTTTTAGTGGTTATAATGGCATTATTAACCAATGCTATTCAAGACAATTAAATCTAACGAAAAGTAGTCTCACTTCAAGTGTTGTATTCGAACCATTAAATATACCTATGGACAAAAAGGCATCAAATCCGTAGATTGGTCTCGAATAGATCCTACAACTAAATATAGTTCTTATCGACTTGAATATTAACTACACAAATGAATTCGAAAAGTTGATAAAATCATCACTATAAGTGTTCTCTAACAACTATCACAAACAAGCGCAGCATTAACTTTACAAGAAACTGACATTATCGACCTGGACGAAAGCTAATTCAAAACTACAGCCCCTAACGAAAACGAGAATCATCTTATTATGCCTAATCAAGATTTGCAACTTCTTAGCCAACACACCTCCACCCCACTCCCACCTTGGAGCATTGTACTCTACCGATTTATTATATCACTATATATCTAATCGTATAGCTATAGAACCAAAATGAAGAGAAAATCGGGCAAAAATGCATCAGCCGTGAATCGAACACGGGGCCCATCGATGGCAACGATGGATTTTACCACTAAACCACTGATGCTGATTAGTCATAACAGTACAAAACCACGTCATTAATTATTTAATTATAATCTAGCAGAGAATTGGCAGTGCTGTGTTGAAAAGTAGACATAGAAGAGCTCTGGGTTTAGACCTAATAGCACGCTACGGTTAAAGCAAGAATTACTCATCTAATCCGGCGTCCATGGTGGGCTTGTATTCAGCCTGAATTTTTTTACCTTGTCAGATCAGTTCGGCTTGTCGGTGTAAGTCACTGATATTAGTTCCACATGTGTTATGACAATCTTCTATTGTATTTGAGCAGGTGACCCTGGTAGAGGCTGCAGGCCTTAGCCCAGCGGATATGCTGACCTATACTCCTTTACAAAACAAGCGTTACTATTACTTCAGTCGCCTTTAAGAGAACCGATATTGGCACGCAATGGGCAATAGAAAAGTCACAATAATAAATATTGAGAAGCGGTACTCAAGGGATATGACTCCAGAATTAGGAGAGGGGAAGCAATAATAATTGACGGCCGTAAATTACAACAGCCAGAGATGCTTTGACTGGGATGGCTTGATAAAGACCACTAAAAGAATGCGACGAATAATTGTCAATATTTGTTACGACTCAAGAGGAAAAGGAACCTCGTGAAAGGCATGCCGAATTTTCGAGTTTCGGGGATAGCATTCGTAAGGGGAACTTGGCGTACTGGAGCGCGTTAATGAACATCATGGAACGAAACGGTTGGGAGAGTTGATGGAAACTCTGCAATAACGCTTGAAAGATATCATATGAAAAGAACGCGAGAGAATGAGGAAAGGGATTACACGTGCCTGGGACTAGGTCATGAACATATTCATGAGTTCAAGGCTCCGTTCAAGTTTTCAGCTTCCGACTCCCCTGCATTCTCCTGGTTTTAGAGACAGCTCTACCCTACGAGAAAGAGAACGAGACCGAAATAGGCAAAGAGAAGAGAGGCGATTCGGATGTATAAGCTGCAGATCTTTATTTAATCAAATAGGTGTTACGTCCTTCATAGCCCCGTTGGCTGCACAGAAGACTATCAGCAATACGAATATTCCGGGTTGCTGGTCAGAAGCTCTTGTTACAAAAGATGCCAGTGGGTGGTCTGCACCTTAATTCTGCGATTATTCGTAGGATAGTCGGGGAGCTAGGCGTGTGATGAAGTACGTATCAAAATCAAATAAGAGTGAAGGGGTCTAAGCCATTTACGCATAGAGCGCTCTATCTTTCGTGTAAGGAACCAAGGCAACAGGAACATGGAGGTCAGTGAGCTCATGATACTCTTCGCTAGGCAAGTTCTTGGCACATGTAACTATTGACCGTAGGAAAATGTAGAATGAGGCAATGCCATACTAAGCCCACTGTCTGGTTTTCCACTTGAGCGCGGATCACAATGGAGGTCTAAGTAGTTGTCTAAGAGGCTACAGCCTTCAACTTTACCTAACCTAGATATTTTTATTCAATCAACTAGCGAGCCGGATGAAACCGGCGTTGAGGCAAGGGTCCTTCTTACTATACTCGCCTCCTCCGTAACATGGAGTATCTTTGTTTAAACACTAATTAGACCCAATATTCTGGGCTTCACTTACACTAAATGGAAGGGTATTACCGTGCTAGGAGCGGCGAAGCCTTTGATAGAAAAGGTTAGGCTATAGGCTCCTTATAATGTTAGGCGTACTGCGGGATTTAGGATCACTTACACCCAGGCCCTTGGTCCATCGGAGATGCCTAAGGTTCATATGCCACACTCAGCCACTCGGCGAAATACCGCACCTGGGGTTTTGGACTTTTGTTAGCGATATCTACCTTGAGATTATTTAGACAGACCGCCTAAGCTTTTCAGATAGTAGGAAGAATGGCAGGTGAGCCGAAAGAAAATATTCTAGTCCTAGTATATGTAAGCGTCACACAGCTAACGGAAGTAAGCTGCCACGAAATTTCAATTGACGTAGCGGTTTAGGAATTGCCCGCTGGGCATCTCCGGCACTTGACAAGTATAGTCTCGAGATCGAGTTTTTTAAGCGTGATGCTGAGTGCAACGTAAAGCCTCAGCTAATTAGTCTACGGCGTAGAATACGGCGTACTTACTGTCGGTTATGGATTGATGTAGCTATGGTCAGCCCGTGAGGTGGGTTCGACCATGGTGCAAGACGCAGGCGCAAGAATTGGCCAATCGCCCTATTTCCGATCATGTACGGAGTATAATGAATGACATCAATGTCGACATATCACGAGGGATAGTCGTAGGACTTCTACAATAGCTGCACAACATCGCTGGATACAGTCACTTCGGGAATAGTACGCCTAATCCGGCAATGTTCTAGAATACCTCGAGTTCTTCCACATTCTATGTGGCGCAACTTTTACTAGTTAGGTTGTTGATTAATGGATTTTTGTGCCCATGCAACTATTGCTTGCTTTGCTGCGATGCTCATCTACAGTAGCATACACCACGGTATACCTACTTCGTTAGCGACCGATAGCTGAACTGGGGTTAAACCCTCATGCTGTAAGCATGTTTCCATACTACGCCAAGGATGTCGAATTGCATGTCGGCCGATGCTGCAAGTTTTGCACTTTCACATCTCAAAACGGCAGTTGTTGAGTTCACTAGCCTAGAGCATTTAGGCTCGCCACATCGGTCGGGCGTCGGCAATGGCATGTTTGGGGCAGTGTAAAGTCACGCGGCCCTCTGACAGTCTCTTTCACTATCTGGGTGCTTTCGAGACTTGGCTGTAAGTCATTCGCATTGCTGCAAATGCGCCTTGAAAGGTAATTGAACAACGACGAGGGTAAAAGCCTCATTCATATACGTACCGTCCATTGAATTACCTGTAACTGTCGTGACTAGACAAGGGGAAACCTGACTATCAAATCTCGGTATCAGTTGCCAAGTCGCGGGCCGGCAAAGCGGCACGATGAATTGGGATTAGCATCATTAGGATCTCGTTTACAAATGGGTGGTAGGTATTCGTCATGAGTCCTATCCCATGCACATGTACACTAGTTTTAGTATTCTGCCTACAGAAGGATAGCCCTTGAAGGATGCTAGTTCACATCTACCACTCGTATCCCAATGATTCCAGCAGGATCAATTGATGGTTTCGGTATTGCCTCTTCTCAGTTCTTACCAAATGCATCCGGAGCTTTTGTGTCTATCTAGGTTGCCATCATAAGTCATCCACGGATATAGGTAAGTGCAGTTCCAAAGAAAATCGTTGCCTAGCAATCAGCCCAACAGGCGATTATGGGTTGTCACCGTATTTCGGACCGTATTTCGTGTGTTTAGTGTAGATACAATAAGACAGAGAGGGTAGGTACTGGCTAAGGAGCAATTTCTGGGGGCTTGCGTTGAAGAGGAATCGTTTTTATTCGGTACCGATTTGTCGAATCCCCTCATCAACCCCTGCACAGACCAGTACGGCCAAGACCTTAACTGTCCCATTGGCTCGGAAGGCGGAGCGGGGCTGCGATTGGTACTCTTTCATCCTCTATGGCTCCACTCCGGGGTATTCGCTGTGTGTCATGCAGCGTGAAGCGGGCTGTGCTACATTCTATTACATCAGACCATCAACATGCGTCCTAGCGTTGTATCACTGTAGCTGTAGTGTAGCTAGCTAGCCAGCAGGCCGGGGTGCAGCTACAACATTGCACTTGCACTACCTACCTGATATCTTGTATACTCCCGATTGACACAAAGCTGTGACAGTGATAGGTGTACTAGGTACACTCGTACCTCTAGCTACAGCATTCCCGGCGCAGTTTCAAGTAATAAATACAAATAGGCAACGCTCCCCCCCTCTCTCTTTCTTTATAACATCACCATCCTCGTCATCCCCATCTTAGTTATACAATACAGCTCATTTCTCCTCATCGATCTGCTGCACAAGGCGTCTCATTCTACCCTTTCAACGCTACGCTGGCTGTTAACAACAGCCTAACTAATCTGATCCAAATGGACTCCCATACCGAGAGCAGCACCGTGTCGGGTGCGGGAAAGACCGCCGACGCCGGCCGGACCAATGGTGCTTCATCCAACGCCGCGCCCTTCCGTGCTCAGGCAGCGATGACGGTGGTGCCTCCGCGCCGGGAGGATTTGCAGCAGAGCTACGCCCAGATCGTTGACAGCAACGCCAACCCCGACAACTGGTACGGTTCCATGATCAACGCCTTCGGCGCCTGTGTCGGAACCTTCGGTGCCATCCCCTGCTGTATCTGCTGCCCGAACCCCTACAAGCAAGTTCATCAAGGCAACGTTGGCCTGGTCACCAAGTTTGGCAAGTTCTACAAGGCCGTTGATCCCGGTCTGGTCAAGATCAACCCCCTTAGCGAACGTCTGATCCAGGTCGATGTCAAGATTCAAATTGCTGGTATGTTTTAACCCTACTTACTTTTATCGGCAAACCCGCTATTTTGACATCCTTTTGACAGTCGGGGCTGACAATTGCAATTCACAGAGGTTCCCAGACAAGTCTGCATGACCAAGGATAACGTAACCGTCGATCTTACTTCCGTCATCTATTACCACGTTACACAGCCACACAAGGTCGCCTTCGGAATCGCGAATGTGAAGCAGGCACTCATGGAGCGAACCCAAACGACCCTGCGCCATGTGGTTGGTGCCCGTGTCCTGCAGGACGTCATTGAACGCCGTGAGGAGATCGCCGCGAGCATCAGCGAGATCATCGAGGATGTGGCCTCAGGCTGGGGTGTCCAGGTCGAGAGCATGCTCATCAAGGATATCGTTTTCAGCCAGGAGTTGCAGGGCTCGTTGTCCATGGCCGCCCAGAGCAAGCGTATCGGTGAAAGCAAGATCATTGCCGCCAAGGCCGAGGTGGAGAGCGCCAAGCTCATGCGCCAGGCCGCCGACATCCTCAGCTCCGCGCCCGCCATGCAGATCCGTTACCTCGAGGCAATGCAAGCTATGGCTAAGTCAGCCAACTCCAAGGTCATCTTCCTTCCTGGCGCGAACCAGACCATGGCCGGCGCTTCGGCATTCAATGCTTCTATGGCCGAAACAAACAAGCATTTTGCCGAATCTGGCGGTGAAGGCTCCGACTTCAACTCCAATGATGGAGGCTTCCAACAAGCCTTGAATGCCCGAGTTATCGAGAACATCTAAATTTTGATGATTTAATGGCGGTGATTATCCTTTCTCGTCTCTTCGGTTTAGGCCGGTTTATATGAAGGGGAAATGCTCTTGTTTTAATGACCGAAGGGGATTCGGTTTTGATTGTCTTTTCACTATGCGCTGGTTTTTTGGTGACTGAATGTTTGTGAAATTTCGGGGGCTCTGGTCGGATCGAAATACCCCTAGTTTTGTTGCACTAACGGATACCCATACCTTGTTTCATGGATACCCAAAATCGTTCGTTAGCAGAGAAGATGATAAATGAAGGCAGAAATGTTATATGAGCACTGCATTTCGGTACTTAACGCTCCTATACTATAATATAATGAACAAATATGAATTTCACTTCTAGGTTCCGCGTTCACTGCAGACACTATGCCTGATATTGGGTCCACGAAACTGGATGTGTGCTAAGGTACAATATGTGTCTAATCAGCCTTCTCAGCTGGCCATCTGCGAATGTGCTAGTATCGATACAAATGCAAGTACATCTTGTTTCACAAGGGTTTGATTCGGTTTTATTTGGGCACACCTTGGGTATCAATAATGATAAATCCACTGGTTCTCCAGGCCACTCACCTTATTGGTGCTTAATCGAAACCCTCGAACTCATCATTTCCACCATCAGTCTTCGCCTCCGCCAATTTCTTTTCGTTTTCCTTGCGGACTGCAACGAGTAGTTGTGCGAGGTCCATATCGTGCGCCTTCTCTTCGTCCGTCATCTTCTCTCTACGCTCGGCGTCCCGCTTCCGTTGCTTCTTATCACGACGGACGACCCTCGTGTCCTCTTGCTCCTGCTTACCGCTCCACGCCTCGGCATTGCGTTTCCGTTTCGCCCGATGTACTTCGGCTTCCGCCGGGTCAGGAGGCGCAGCATTTAACGTGTCCAAACGCTGCTTCTCTCGGGTTTTATTCTGGTACGCGTATTGATCCCAGTCTATATCGCAACCTAGGTAACGATCCCCTTTAAAGTGGCGAGCTTCGGGCATTTTAGGAAGTCGGAGTAACCTGTCAGGTTAGGTCAGCTACTACAGTTGTACGGGAAGATATTATTGTCAGTTACCCCCATCCATTGCCTAACGACGTCCAGTCAAGGTCCCTGGTGCGGAAAATACTGCTTTTGAATAAGTAACCTGCATATAAGGGCCAGGCGGGGTAAGAGCGAATACCTGCTAGCTGTGTGCTTGCTATAACTAATTCTAAAGTTAGCCTTGATGACTGGGGTTGGTAGGGAGCGTGGAACACGAGGATGTTTGGCATAGACAATAGCGCAAACAAGACAATATTGCTCTTAGTCATAGCCTAAACAGAGGGGAAAATATTTTGGGCAACACTAACCTTCTTACCCAACTAACAAACGCTTTTTGTGCCTTATCATATAGCGCCCTATCCTTTTTAACTATATCCCGTATCTGGGTGGTCGTTTGATCTGCTTCTATGTCTGAAATTGTGATATCAAACTGCATAAACGGCATGATTGGCGTTTTTCGCACTTCCAAGAATGGAATATAATCGTTTTCTTCGGGTTGCAAAAGAACTAGTAAACAAATGAGCATTCGTTACTTCTAGTCACAGTTCAAGATCCCCAGTGGCTGTTTATTATGAGAGCAAGGCAACGTAGAAGGAAACAGACGGGATCCTTAATCGAAAGAGGGAAAGGGGAAATAACATGAAAATTGCTTACCGACGGAAAGTCCTCTTCTGCCTGCTCGCCCTGCTCGCCCGCAACGATGTAAGAAAGTCTTAGGGTCTATCGAGAAACCAGCAGTCAGTTTTAGTTGAAGCCGAGAGCTCGCACAGTTCTTGAGATACGGCGTAGCAGGAGCCAAAATTCAGGCCTTCAACTCGAAGCGAGTCAGGGTAGATATAGGGGAGTTCAAGGGCTAACCTGTAGGGGGATCTATTTGCAACACAAAATCGACAGCAGGGAAGTCGAGTCCTAAAACGCTAGATGTTAGTAGTTGCGGTTGAGAACGAAAGGCCTGGGGTTTTGGGTGAGTAAAAGTAAGGGATAGGGGCTCAGGTAGAAGCCAACATCCTCCAAAATAGGCCGTGAGATATCAAAGAAACTGTCTTGCCTCTTGCTGCAACATCGGTCGTCAGAAGTATAGATGGCTCCGTAGCGTTTAAGAACTTCGATACCCCCTTTTCTCTAACTTTGGCATCTTGCTTCCCATGTAATATATTGAGTTGAAACTCTTCTGGCAGTAGTGGTGCCAATATATGCGAGAAATAATCCACTGCAGCACATGTTGACAGAAATATAATACTCCTTAATGGCCTGGGCTCTAACTTCTGAAGCAGCCGAATAACCGATGGTAGCTTCTTCTGTGGCGGAGTAATGAGGTAAGTCATTTGCAGACTTGCGGGCGTTTTTCGCTCTTCGATAACATCTCCCGATTTCGTTTTCACTCGGACTGAAATTTTCACAGGGTTTCTCAGGCCGACACGGATAATCTCAGAGACCGCTTCCCCAACGCTTGCTGAAAAGAGGCCAGTCCTCCTCTGTTTCGGTAGTCGCGAGAGGATCCCCTGAAGATCTGCCTTGAATCCTAAATCCAATAGACGATCTGGTACGAATTAGCACAGCGCGCCGCGTCATAAGTACGATATTCATTATTGCAGGTGGCACTTGTGTTCGAGAAGAGGGAATACCAAAATCGACTCACTATAAAAGTGTCAGCACCTGAAGCAGAATCCGAGGGAAAAGACAATGAGTCAGATTAGGGATGTTTCGTACGTACCCTGCCTCATCTAACACGAGCATTTCAAAGCTTGATTGCGGGCAGTGGACATGAGGTGAAGAGAGGAAATCATTAAGCCGCCCAGGTGTCGAAACGATTACGTTGGGCGAATGTCTCAGGAAGAAGCTCAGATCCTCAGCGGGTGATATAGTGCTGCCCCTGCCGCCCGCAAGCAGTTGTGGTATTATAGCTGGGGAACTGATGCCTGTCAGAAATCACAGATTAGATACTGTAGACTATACAGAGGATGTGGCGCATTCTCAGTGTTCTAGGAGCATGTAAAAGCACGTAGCGTTACGAGCAAAAAGTATGCCAACCAGAAGAATAGAGGACACCAGGAAACATACTAGGCCGTTTTTCTTCGTCCGAAGAAAGATAAGGCGCCACCGCAGCAGACGCGGGGTGAAATGCGACCAGGTCGGTGAGAGTCTTATGAATCTGGATAGCAAGCTCACGAGTGGGTGCAATCACTATAGCCGCTATGTGTTGCTTCTTCGTCGGCTCCTCGAGACGGAGAATGCGGTGTATCAAAGGTATCAGGAAAGCGAGCGTCTTGCCACTGCCTGTTACCGCTTCAACCACCTATAAGTCGTCAGTCAGTGCTGAAGCTCCATGGATAAGCAGGCATGCATTCAACACAACCCAAGACAAGACCAGATTCGAAGGGGCCACGAACCACATCCTTGTTTCCTGCGCCCATCAATGGCCAAACACCTACGATGGTAAGTATACATATCTTCCCGTCAATTTAGTGAGATCGACGTACTGGCTTGAACAGGTGTCGCCCGGGCGAACCCCATTGCTGAGACAGCATCGAGAGACCAATCTGGGAAGCCTAACGAGGTCCAGGCTCGAGGGTCACTCTTCATCTTTGTTTCAGGTGCCATATCTCAAGCTTCATTCGTTGGAAAAGAAAAAGGCCCGATGCTTAGCTTTGGTGTTCAGTATACCAGTATGAGCTGCACGCTGGTAAGTGGAATAGACAGCTGAGTCTGGGAAAATTTAAGCGGTGAAGAGGGGCAATATGCATCTATCTGAACCATATGTAGCTAGACCCGCTAACTACTGTAGGTTAGAGAGCCCCACCAGTTCCCACTCCAAGCAACTTGGCAATGTGATGCTACCAGCATCATAGTCACCCACCAAGCATCTGGGTTTCGAGCCTCAGATTCGAGCAATAACTTACATTAACCTACCTAGGTAGTTGTACTAAGTCATCCGGGAGCAAAGTACCATCTAACATATTCGGGAGAGCGTCCACCTTCATACGATTGATTCTGCTTAGTAAGAAGAAAAAAACCTAATCAATCGAAAGCGCGGGTTCAAGTGATTCAGCCAAGCTGCCGGATAATGCAGGATTATTGCCGGGCTAAGTCACCGGCAACATGCGGGTACTACTGAGGCCGGCCCCGCACGCCGGTCAATAAGTCCCGGTCTGCGTCTTAAGATATGAACACCTGGGGCCTCGGCTGATAGCCCAGTCAGGATTGAGTCTCTTCACTAGGATTAGACTAAGGCTACTTCGCCCCTTGGCGTCCCCGATATATTAAGGCAGGGATTGGAATAAATCGGTGCCAACAATTCACCATGTCCGCATCTATGTCTAATGGGCATGAAGAGTCCGTCGCCTCTTGGCGAAAAAACGCTGCCTACTAGGACAACGGCATCGGCTGGGATGGCAAGGAACACTGGAAGCGCTTGCAGCAACCTGCGCTCGAGCGCATGAATTTTGTTATAATCTGAAAAGAGATGCCAGTTCTTGAGCTCATCACGGAAAATGGCCGTGTGGCATGCTAGTTTGTGAGTAAAGGGGTATTGTACCTAGTAATGGATGTTAGCCCGGAGATGCCAGACCTTGCGGCACGTCATGAGATGCCCGAGCACAAGGGAAAGATTTCTTATTACAGCTAGATGCTACGAATCCAGAGGCACTGGACGCATTGGCGGAGGGAAACGTTACGGTAAGAATGTCAGAACCGTTTACGAAAATGAGGCATAAAGCGCAAGCCGTGTCAAGAGGATGGCTAAAATAAATCAAATTGTATTCGCCAGATCGCTGGGTTTAACGTTATCATCATGAACATGGCGATTATGGACGTTTCGGCGACCGAGCCGCCTGCTGCTGCACTCTTCAAATTACTCAAAAAGGGGCGATACATAAGTCTTCGGCTTTGGAGTGCTAGGTGTGTGGGTGTGAAGCTTCAAATTACTCAGAACATAAGACGCTGGGTAATCTGTTGTGGCATGGCATATCTTGCAATAGCCTCTGATCCATTTATTCTTGTCATTAGTTTCGTTGCTACCCTCTTGCACCCCGTTTTCTTTACGTGCGGCGCTCAACGAAGTATCCAAACTGTGGACGGCGAGCCAGATAGCTACCCCGAGATCATCCGCGCGAAGACGATTAAGGAATACCTCGACGTACCACCCTACTACGGCGCCGCGTTGCATGGACAGCAGGCGCAGCAGGTAAGAAAACCCATGGACTGGGCTCACATCCGATAAATACCCAACTACCTATTTAGATAAGATGAATCGGTGGTGGGCCGGCGCAGTTCTACTACTAACGCTCATCGCACGAGCTATTTTCGACGGTTTTCAAGATTAGCCTAGTCATGGACGCGATGGAGGTGCCAGCTATTACGCCTCAGGACGCCATGCCCGAAAGGCTTGAAGCATCTTCGAATTACACGCAAGTTCCTGCTCTTCTTGCTTTCCGATGCGGCGGGTCGTCTAAAATCAGATAAGACTACGCATCAACGAAGCGGGGAATTGGGAATAAGACTTGAATAGCGCGATGGTACGCTTCATACTTTAGCCCTATACATAGCCAATAGAGATAAAAAGCATCAATATACACATACAATTTGTATATAACAACATCGAAGATGTGGAAAATCGAACCTTTTCTGTTCTTCTCAAAAAATTGTCCGACGGGTTAGAAAAGGACCATCCTCGTTTCAATAGCGATATAAAATTCATTCGCCAGTAGAGTCACGAAGGGTATCCCCCGGTTAAGGAACACTAGTCATTTGTCAGGGCTGGTTGGTGGTATTGAAGTTATACATTATACAATATTAATGCTATTTAGGGCTATCTCTAATTTGCGTTCATATGTAGACCACCTCGGGCACAATCGTAACCAAAGTTCTATTTCAAAGCCGGAAAATCTCATCTCAAGTCGTGTTTTGGACATCATTCTCGTAAACATCGAGTTCAGTTGCTCTCTCAAGCTCCGAATCATAAGACACAATACCGCTCGTCTCTGAAATGTTTCCAGCTGTTCAAAAGCTGTTCATCACCCAACTTGTACCCGGTCCAAGATGGAGGTAGTGAGCAAGTAACCCGGTCGCCATGACGTGTGAAGGTCTCTACATTTCACTCCAGCGTTTCTCAGGCGTTCTCTGATCCCTTGTATCTGTAGGCGATAGCTCGCTAGCTTCGAGCTCATACCGAGTAGGAATCGCAGTATCCGGCATCTTGAAGGGGTCCATATTGTTGAATTGAATTGGTATGTGACGTGGGATAGCTGGGCTCGGGAGCTCGACAGGACACACGGTAGCGTCCATCTCGTTGACGCTATGCTGCGGCGTCGTTGCCTGACTCACCGTCGGTGAGCGTGAAGAGAACACGGACGCTTGGTTTGCACCAGACGAGTCGGTGTCCGACCCTAGGGTTGCTCGGCGCGAGGTAGGAGGACCTGAGGAGTGAGCCTCAAAGCAGGCGCTGACAAACTTCTCGCGGACTGACACAAAAATATTAGAGGATGAAACCAAATTGCTTCAAAGGGTTCATTATGACTAACGTGTCACATTATCGAATTCGATTTCCAGAAATCCGAGCTCTCGTACGTGATCCGGCGCTGTCTTGCCCTTCCCTTCATACACTACCCCAGAGGGATGATTCACTAAAGTCGAGCGCGAGGCAAAAGATATATTCGACCCCGCAGACATTCTTCTCTTCAACTCTTTCAAGGCTGAGTTTTTCTTGCCAGCGTCATCACTAGCAGGCAGGTAACTGAGGTCGGTGTCCTCCGTATAAGGATGCATTATCAGTCGTGGCCGTTTCTCTCCTCTCCTCTCCGGTTCGTTCCTAAACCAGCGTATGACGTACTCAACATGATGTTTCAAAAGATCCTTGCCAAGCCACGCGAACGAAATCGTCGGAGACGTATCATTCTCATTCCGCGCCCAGACCTTCAAGTGGATGTCTATTGCGATGTTCTTCTCTCCTGAGGTGTGTATTCTCACCGCTCGCACCATTTGCAGATATTTCCTGATCCGCACCTGGCGCTGGAATCTCTCACGATCTACCTTATACGTAAACTGGTAGCTAAATTCGTCAAGTATTCTTTTCGGTCCGTCAGGTGCTGTGATCTCGAACCTATGCTTCGAACGTCGAGGTAGAAACGTGACTTCCATTCTGGTATCTTCGGGTTTAGTAAATGGGATTCGCTCATTCTCTGACGGCACTGATGTGTCTAAATTAGCTTTTATTTCGATTTCTGCACTGAAAGTTATACTTACAGTAATGCCGGACACGTGTTTGAGGGCTAAAGCACTCGATTATCCGCGTCGTTCCATCTTCGTGCACTTGATAGGCGTCAAGGGTAAATCGCAGCTCCTCCTTGGCTCCTAATACTCTGCCACAAGGGTTAATAAAAAAGTATGAATGGTAATGGTAAAACGTACAACGTCACAGAGTGTCCGGAGGATGGCGCGGTCAATGATGATGGGAATGTTGAAGCTGGCCCTAAGCTGCCATAGTAAATCTGCCTGCCAACTGAATTGATCTCGGATCTGCTTTCAGTACTCGAAATCGAGGGACTCGGTATTGCGGCCGGCGGGAGTTCGGGGATGGAGATTAATGACGGGTTCCGAGAATGGGCTCGTAGAACGGGCGAGGTATAGATCGTGGGTAGTAACGATTCTTTATTCGGGGACAAGTCTGTAGGTGTTGTAGCGCTCCTGTATGAACTAGTGTGGGAACCAAATTCTGGCGCCGCCTCGTTTGGGTAAGCCGGCAGATAGTTCGTTGTTGCACCTGGGAGCGCGGAAGTGATTCTGTAGTATGTGTGAGCCAGAGGTGTCAGTTGATAGACTTTCTGCTCTTTATACTTACAGTATGCGAAGCTCATCTATGCCATCAGCTATACTTCCCATCCGCCATTGCCCCAGCTCGGTATGATGCTGATCAATTCTTTTATGGAATCCATCGATTCGGGAGGCATCTGGTCCTACTATGAGCCGCACTCGCCGCGCTGTAGCACTGAGGCTTCCGGGTTCCAACAAGAGAGATCTATAGTGTTCGAGAAACACTTTGCATTCTTTTAATGTCTTTTCTATAGAGACAGATCCCGGAAACGTGGTAGCTGAAAGCTTGTCCGGCGAGCCCGGTTGCTTGAGAATCTTCTCTAGGGAGTCGTTGAGTGTCTGAAGGCGAGTATTAAGATACTTGAGCTTATCAGGGGTCCCCTCTGGGCCAAAGAATTCAAAAGCAATATCACGTCCTAATTTCAAAACCGACGCGGAAAGTTGGACAACCGCTAGTACCGTCCCAGGGTCGACCATGCTGGATACCAATCTTAGGTCAAAATCGCGGGAGACGTGGAGACGGGTGCAAGAGTAATATCTACAAATCCTATGTGGGGATGCAGGGCATATCCCAGGCTTCTGGTCACGGTCAGCGAACCAGAGTTCTAGGCAAGACGCCTCATCTAAAATTAGTCGAATTGTACTGTACAGAAATCTGTACAACGTAAATAAATATATCCGGCTTAATAGGTATATTGGATACTGGCACTCGGAGCTTACCAGGGTGTGATATCAAAACACCAATCAGAACTTATGGTCGAAGCACGTTCTTGTCCGGGGTAATATCAAAACAATCGTGCCCCCTCAAGCCAACCCAATATGGTCTGGACCATACAACTCCATCAAAATCGTAACATTCGCTAACTCCTCGATTGGTCAAGGGGCTTCTTGACATACGTCTTCAGTACGCCTAAAAGTGGCTGTGTCTGCTCCAAGGTACTCACAGTAACTCAGCTGAATCCTGAACTATATGTATTTATAGTCCCAAAAGAGAGAATGGGTTGCAATATCGGGACAGGATGGGCTACCTCTTGCCATGCCAAGAGTTCTAAGTCGTAGGACTAAGACATTGGATGTGTCGAGGCCAGCCACCAAGGCAACCTCTCAGGCAAACTAGCATTTCCTGGAATAAGGCTGCGCAACTCAAGGGCTATAGAAATACACATGAAGGGCTCAGCATAATATACCTTCTCGCCGGAGATAACAAGTCATAGACCGGGGAGTTATCGACATCTCAAAACGTCATTTCTACCTATAAACCCTACTGACTTATCAGTGGACCTCCTGTCAGATTCAGTCACAGCTCGGACCAATAACTTCAATGGGCAGCTATTTTTCTGCTCTCAAACCACTGGCGCGGAGGGTCGTAGATGAGATTGAATATGTCAGTAATAAATTGTCTATTCTTAATATTCACCACTCATGTATCATTGCTGATTGGTATAGGACCCTCAAAATCCAGATGCTGCAATTCAATCGGTCATAGATCGCCGTGGCTTAGACGGCTTTCAATGGCGGGTTTGGTGGGTTGCTGCGTCAGGCTTCTTCACAACATCGTATAGCATCTTTGCCGTCAATGTGATTTCTCCAGCCTTGGCCTATATCTATCCGGAGAAGAATTGTCCGCCCAACTGGCCAGGGAACTCACTAATCATCAATTTGACGACTCTTATCGGTACTATATTTGGTGCCATAGCCTTCGGCTTCTTCGCCGATAGATATGGCCGCAAAGCTGTCTACGGGCTTGAATTAGCCATTGTCGTTGTTGCTACGATAGGCAGTATGATATATATAAATCTCATTTCCACTTTCAGTGACGTAGGAGCTGGAGACTTCCTGACATAAAATTTTCTGTTATCACTTATTTTCTCACATTCCTCAAACCCGTAAAAGCTCGAATATGAAGCTAACTACTGACGATTGACTAACAGTGACGACTGCGTCTACTGGAGTTGGTTCCATGAATGTTTACGGTTGGATTGGCTTCTGGCGTGGTACGCATTTCGGTGTTATTTATCTCTTGCTTGGGCAAAGCTTTCACTCCTTTATACTTTCACGTGATTCTTCATGCTATCGACGCTCTTAATATCAAGTGAAGTCTTTGCCACGATTAGCAATTACTAACACCTGAGTTCTTATAGCACTGTTGGGGATAGGTTTGGGCGCAGAAGTGAGCGAAACCTCTATGCTTTATCCCTCTCACGTGGGATAATTCTCTAAATAGTTTCAGTATCCCCTTTCGAGCATAATAGCCGCAGAGTGGTCTTCTACGAGGTCTCGAGGCCGAATGATGGCAGCCGTCTTCCTGATGCAGTCGGTAGGGCAGCTCGCCGCCTATGGCTTCGGACTTGCCGTGTTAGTTGGTGTGAGCAGGAATTCAGGCATATCGCCCGACGAAACGAACCGGGCAATTCTTGTTCCCAGGATGGATGCAATTTGGAGGATTATTATTGGTGTTGGGGCGATCCCAGCCCTGATCTCGCTTGTTCTAAGACGAACAATTCCCGAGACACCATATCATTTGGTGGAGACTGGACGAGTGACTGATGCTGTTGTCGCTGCTAGTCGGGTCTATGCGCCGGAAGTCACTCTACATCCTACAGGAAGCGACGAACTATCTCCATTTCAAACTGCGTCGGTCGGCCAGGTAGAGAAATTGAAGGTATTTAAGCGCGGTTGGTGGAATAGCACGATAGAGTACATCCACGAAGTCAAGGAACACCTTTCCGAGAAGAGTCGCTGGCGTACGCTTTTAGGTGTCATGTTAACTTGGTGGTTATTGGATCTGGCTTACTGTAAGCTTTGTCTATCTTGTTGCACTCTCAGCAATGTTACGAACGCCACAACTCGCTTCTGTTCTCCCTAGCAACCTCGACGATCCTAACCCTAATATTCCTCGACCTTTACATCAGACATATGCCAACTAATTGTATTACAAGATGGTTTGGGATTTGATAACCCAAAGACTATATCAGCTATTTGGTCGTCTACACCTACCAATGCCTCACTCTTGCTAAATTCCACTACACAATGTGGCACCGATACAACTCAGCAGAACAGCGCGATTTACAAAACACTTCAAGAGAACTTTGTTCACAATATCGTCACAATATCTACCGGCGCCCTGCCAGGAAGCGTAATTATCCTATTTGCTATCGACTACGTACCAAGGGTCACGTGGATGATGTGGACGTTTGTAGCACTGGCCGCGCTATTTGCAGTCAACGGCGGCACGTTTTTCATAGCGTTTCAGACGGACAAGCATGCGTTGACAATAGTTTTTTACGTCTTAGCTCAACTCATATTCAACCTAGGTCCAAACACTATGACGTTCATTCTCCCGGCCGAGCTCTTCGCGACCAAATACAGGGGTACCTTCTATGGACTAGCCGCAGCTTCAGGGAAACTTGGGGCTATCACGATCCTCTTGATCATCAATTTTGGGGTATATAGAGGAGACCCATTCCTCACGTCAAGTCATGAGCTTGCAGGAACACTTCTCGGTTTCACACCGGCTATGTTGCTCGGCGCATTCATCGCATGGGTATGGATCCCGGAAGTTCAGTTTCCGCGGGGGCACCGAAACGAGATCGCGAGAGACGAGAACACATCAGATGACGGGTTGGATCACGACTTACCCCAAAATACACTCAGAGAAAACCTGAAGTTACCGAATCGTCCACTGGCACACATTGCGCAAGATCCGGAAAATGGACAGGTCCTTGGAGTCAGACGAAACTTGGGACGACTTATTCGTCGTAATAACGGTAGCCGTGAAGGGGCCGAAACCGCTTCTATCTTGGAGTCCGGCGCCAAAGGAATCTCGAGGCCAGTAGGCTCGTCAGCGTCCCACTACGTGACACATACACGGCTATTCGATGGGCAACCTGGAGAATTGGGAGTGGGTGAACCGGGAGAACTGGAATCAGATAGACGAACACTAGCTGCTACTACAGAACCACAGAGTTTATAGGCAGAGGGAGTTTTCCGTATGATGGATAGTGATAGTGTGCGCTTGTGCTAAGCATGGCCGGTCCGCATAGAGTTAAGGGGGCCTAGCTAAGCGATGTAAAGGGGTCATTATAGGATACACGGGGTGTGTACCTGATTTTCGGTGCGCTCGAGACTCTAACCTACAGAGGTGCTGCATAATGAATTAGTCAGAGTACCCTTAAAAGGATGTTCCAGTTAGACCTTAGCCAAGGAGGGAAGGCTTGCCTATAGTTACTTGGGGCTGGATATAATCACTTAATTGAACAGCAAATCTCTTGATTCAAGGTAACGCAGTTGAATTTATCGAAAATTAAGATATCTAAGTGAGTGAGCTGTGGCCCTATTAAGCGGACAGATAAATGAGGATAGGTTCGAATCCTATTGGCGCTAGCATGTGTCGGTTGCTCTCTTTTCTGAGTGAAGAAAGTAGTTGAGTTTAATGTCTTCCTATTTACCTTCTGTCCATTACCTAGAGATTCCTTATCTGTTACACACCAAGTGTTACCCATGCTACTTCAATATGAAGATGAGAATCGCTTTGCCTACACCAAATTAGATACCCATCGCCTAGTATGATAAGCGTAGAACGGATGCATACACTAACACCGATGAAGGCCAAGAACTTGTTTTTCGAAGAAACTGAATTCTATCCTTGTGCGAGTGACATTTCTTTGCGGTTGTTAAAACATCCCTGATGAAACCCATGGTTATGTCTCGAGATTCCCGAGCTACCCCACGACAAAGCTACCCTGCGGCTTAAAGCGCTAATCCATAGTTGGGTTAGCTGTCGCTATATTGCCCCGGACTAAGAAACACCCACATGCGTCATTCTAGGCTTCCCACCCAACATCAGACAGCCCCTACATATACATCTTCTAATGGCAATCCCAAGGCTAGCCCATGTCTAGGTATCATTACCTACCTACCTCTCCTTTAGAAATTAATCATCTAACATCACCTGAAAATCATGCCTCTGTGAGTACACATAACCATTTCTATCACAACAAACCTGCAACTACTGACGATGTAACCAACAGCCACCTACTCGGCAAGAAGTCATGGAACGTCTACAACCCCGCCAACATCGCGCGGGTGCAGCGCGACGAGGCGGAGGCCCAGGCCCGCGCCGAAGCTGAAGAGAAGCGGCAGCAAGACCTCGAAGCGGAGCGACGACTCGCAATCCTGCGCGGCGAGGTCCCGCCCGCATTACCAACCCCGCCATCACCGCCACAAACAACCCCATCCTCCACGCACCGAAAGCGCGAGCACGACGATGACTCGACCGGGCAGTTCCGAGGAGGAGAACGTCGGAAGCGCAAGCGGTTCGGCGAAGACGACACGGACTTCGAGATGCGGGTGGCGAGGGAACGTACAGACGCCGCTGTCACGAGTGCGGTCGCACGGCTGCACAGTACCAGCAAGACGAGCGACGCCCCGCTTGTCGATTCTAGAGGACATATCTCGCTGTTTCCCGAGGATAAGAAGGAAAGAGAAGGGTCGGGGAACCAGAAGAACGAGGAGGCGGAGCGTGAGGCGGCGAAGAAGCGTCGCGACTTCGAAGACCAATACACCATGCGCTTTTCCAACGCGGCGGGTAGGGACGGCGTCGGCGTTACTGGCTCGGGACCATGGTACGCGTCTGACGGCGCGCGTGACCCGCGTGATTCAACGGAGGCCAAGGAGACGCCTGGTAAGGACGCCTGGGGAAACGACGACCCGAAGCGCAAGGTACGGGATGCCGCGAGGGTGGTCACCAATGATCCGCTGGCGATGATGAAGAGGGGTGCGGCTAAAGTGCGCGATGTAGAGCGGGAAAGGTGTGCTTTGAACGAGGAGAAGTCTAGGGAGCTCAAGCAGTTGCGCAAGGAGGAGAAGAGGCGCGAGAAGAGACTGAAGCGTCGCGATAATGTCGATGAGCTCGAGGGCTTCAGTCTCGACGCGCAGCCCGTGGAGGGGAAGGATAGAAAACGTGAGCCTAGCCAACGTGAACATCGATCCAGATCGCTCGACCGGGACGAAAGGGATAAGCACCGACGTCGCCAAAGGTCGGATCATGACGACGATCGGGAACGTCGGCCCCGCCAGCATAACGACCATGGGCACGAGAGCAGAAGTCACCGGGATTACTCCAAAAGGGACCGTGAGGATCAGGACAGGCATTCATCGGGACAGAGTCGGCGACGATTGGCAAGAACAGACCATTATTAGATTTGTTATTGGTTACACAGTATGGCGTTAGGTGATCAAACATTAGATACCCCCGGCGATACCCGTAAGGCAGTATTATAATATTATGAATTATTAGAAGCCTATCCCCCATTCTTTTCTCGCCAGCGGCTAAGAGACACAATGCAATGATTAATACTCAATGGGTATCATGACTTCTTCCACCACGAATCGACCTTTCTCCAGCAAATGCAAACATAGGGTATCTTGCAGTGAATTCATTTCGACGGTTCTTTCCACGGCAAGCTGATAGCTACCTCCTGCATCTTCTTCTCAACATGAGACACCAATTCCGGCGCCTTGAGCTGCTTTAGCGCATTGATAATATCGTCTGCCGTCTCCTTATTCAGTCCCTCTTTCCGATCGCTGTAGAGATCGACCCCTTCATCAGTGAACAGCGTGGGTGCAAACCATGTCACAGCCCAGCGCTCGACGCCTTCGCCGCCGGGCAACGGCCGCTCGCCCCAGCCGAGGATCTCCCAGTGACTGCTCGCGATCTTTAACCAGCCCTTGCCGCGCCAATTCCAGGCGCCTGGGATCTTGGGGTCGGGTTTCTCGATGCCGAGCACGCTCTTGACGCCGCCCTTGCCGTTCTTCTTCTCGTATTCCACGATATTGTCGTTCACGGCCGGGCTGTTACTGTCCGAGGGAGAGGAGGAATCGTGCGCTGTGTAGGTGATCCGCACGTTCTGTGCTGATCGCCACATGGATAGGCTAGAGTGCGTGACGGTCCAGGTGGTCCACAGCCACTCGTTTGGTGGGGGAACGAAGGGCTCATTCGACGTTGTTGATGCTTCAGAAGGATCTCTGAGATATTTGGAGGGTGCGCGTAGACTGATGGCGTTTGACGATACTCCTGTCGGCGCAGCTGTTGCCGCAGTCGCGTCGTCGGTCATTGTGGCAACCTTGAACGAATGAAACGGGAAGGGGAGGATTGGTTCTCTTCTACAAGGAACTCGTGAATATAAGTTGGAACAGCAGACGGGAGGAAATGAGAGAAGAAGATAAAGTGAGCTAAGGTTGATATTGCTCGCAATCGGAAGCTCAAGCATCCGGTTGGTTGTTTCAGGAACCTCTAAGATAGAGTTTACCATACTAAATCACAATGGGAATCTCACCTGAGCCATGCCGCTTTTAGCTAAAGCCTAAACTGAGCAAGGCCCGCTTTTACATAAGCCAAAATGAACAAACTTGCATAACTTCCAATACACAGGTACATGTAGGTAGGTACTATGTTAAGTACCTAGGTAACCTCAAATTTTAAGGACCGTTTCCCTCTGCATAAATAATAAATGTAGCTTCTCAGTCACCTGACTGATACTAATGGGCTGAGCCGAGCCTGAGCCGCAAAAGCGGCGATTGTGCTAAGCCTAGTTTGTCAGACTTTTGGCATTTGGTAAAACTTAGAACCAATGATGTCACATTAGAAGTCCCAATCGAGACTGGGGTCGGGCGCCGAGCCAACCATCAATCTAGGCGGGATGGGACGGTGGACTTTTTTCTCCTTCCCCGGCATATCGGCAAGCGGCGGCAGCTCGTAATACATAGTATAATTGCAATTAATTCCATACGCCGACTCTTGACCGCTTGTCCTAGCCTGGTGTGTTTGTTCCGGAATAAACAGGTCAGAAGAAAAGTTCACTGGTCAGTCCTGCCACACAGACACCCATCAGGCAAGTTTATTGAGATGGGAATTCCACAAATGCCATGATAAAAAGTGGCTCAACTTGTGTCGAAAGACCCAGAGACCCGGCTGACCTAGTGTACTCAACCTGGCCTATTCCTCCCCTACCCCTGTCCTGTTCCTGTTCCTGTTGGACTTGCCTAAATCCGACGCTAATATGCTGTAGCGCGCATCCTACAAGAGTCTAGTGCCCCTCCTAGCGTGAACCAAGTTAGATCTGTTCAGGACAATTGCCGCCTACCAACCTTGCCAACCACTTTCGAAGGCCGTCTTGCAAAGCTCTATGAACACCGGCTTCTCCAGATTCAAACCGTTTGCTACCCACAATAACGTTAATTGCCTGGGTACTTTTCGGGGTGAGTGGCTCTGTCTTCCTATTTCATTAAATTTACCACATACCGCTAACCCATCCTCGAGTTGCTGCCAGAAATATCGCACTGCCATGCTGTCACAAGAAGGTTTGCGTTGCTTCACAGTCGTTCTACAGGTCGCCACCGTGAGCGTCGCATTCGGTGCCTAACCCTACAAACACCGTCACGAGACACCATTGTTCGCATATCGTGCTCCATAATCTCGATCTGGGCAGTTGGTGACTTTCTTCATCGCCTCCGAAGATGGACAACAGTGAAGACGACGACGCCGCCGCCATGGCTGCGGCTATGGGGTTTTCTAGCTTCGGTGCCCAAAAGCCCAACAAGCGCCGCAAGTTTAACCCCAGCACGGATGCTTTCGTCGCCCCAAAGTCGCCTTCCGACCCCCACTTCTACGAGCATGCCGACAACTACATAACAACCACGGGTTCCAACATGGTCCCTCTGGGCATCAGGAAGAAAAATATAGAAGAGATTGACTTGGAGGGCGACGAAGATGAAGGACCTCCTCCTCCAGACAGTCAAGAGCCCTACTACACCATGGCAGACGATGACAAGGATGACGACGACGATCCCGAACCCCAATACCTTGACACCTCGCGTCCGTCGGCACCCATCGTTGCCGACCCTGTTGATAGTCTTCAGTCCAAGATTGATGCTATAGTCGGCAGCTCAGCAGATGCGCGTATTTCCCCTCAGCTATCCCCTTCGGTAGTCGCTGGCGGGCAACCAAGCCGAGATGGTCGTGGAGGACCCCAGCGCAATATGAACCGAGATAACCACTCAGGGACTAAGTGGTGGGAGGGTTACTATGACCCCGCCTTTATCGTTAATCCTTGGGATAAACTTGAAAAGGCGAATGGCTTGGAACCTCGCGGCGCTTGGGTATCCTGGGAAGAGGCCAAGGGAGCCCAAACATGAAGCTTCTCATGTCTCTGCCAGGCCAGCTACGCTTTCGCCTTGACCCCCAGACTACGGACCCAACTTTGGTCCTTGGCACGTACCCAGTCATAATTGGTTGAGTATAGGTAGAGAGATTAACACTTGCCAAATTCTGCTGGCCCCACCGGAATCGCTGTTGAATACTCCACGTGCCTGATTACCATTCGACCTGTGGGTAATCGTCCGATAGGAAGCTTATTCTTAAGACATCATGAGATCACGTGATCACCTTCAACACACACGATGGCGCACCCACTCCGCATACGGTTGGACCACCTCCACGCCCATTCTGCATGGATAAGACAACCCCTACATACACCCCTACCCTTGCTGAGGGCTAGAGAGTATATTGAAAAGTATAGGTACATCAGGGTGCATACAACGCGGGTACATCGAAGCTACGTTAGGTCTGCTGCCAGAAGGGGGAATCACTGTATTACTACCGCTAGAAGCAACGCCGTCTCCATCCAATCATGAGGATCTAAAGGAAAGCCTCCAACCACCCATGACTACTCCCGACTACACTACGATGCCATTCCCCACACGAATTAGGAAGCCCATACCCCCTGAAAGAAGAAAGGTGTGGCCTTTTCGTTGAGTATGGTGGGCGTGACTTATCTACAAGAGGTGACCCTGTCTGTTGATCGCCCCGAGTGTCTCCCTAAGACACCATCCCACCTCGGGGCCTTAACCGCGTGCCCGTCAGGTCTCGGTTACCCAGACGCAGATGTACCAGCCCTATGAACCACACCGGTCGCACGCAGGTCATGCTGTCTCGCATACGTGCCTAAGTCCTCCCAGATACTCAGATCATGTACATTTAACCCGTGTAGCCCCCGGAATCATCCCGTATCATCCAATCATAAGTCATAAAATCGTCAGAACTATCGACCCTGCCCTGGTTAACCCCTCTGGTCCCATCGCTGTACGTCAGCACGTGTCTGATTGCTGCCCGCGTGGGGAGACAGCCGAGCCGAATGCAGGAACAGATATAGCACTCCCGTCCCCTGCTACTACTGCTGCCCACACGCCCGGCCGAAGTACCACGCTATTGCCGCCACGTAAAGCAGCGATGCAGATGAGCGTCTATTTGCCGCGCTGCCGACAAAACATCAACCACACCTTATTAGCACCCACCCAAACCCGGTAGAGGGTGTGTGCGGATCCAAAAATCGCGGAAATGTGGGAAGCACCACCTTGAAAAGGA
Organism: Xylaria castorea; assembly: GCA_022495115.1. NCBI lineage: Eukaryota > Fungi > Ascomycota > Sordariomycetes > Xylariales > Xylariaceae > Xylaria > Xylaria castorea. The sequence continues at coordinate 242,973 of MU382659.1, forward strand.
GGGGTGTGTGCATTCAGAGAAAATCCTACACACGTGGTAGAAAGCAGTAGTGTACGATGGCGCACGCGCCTGATCTCGCATATTGAGATCTTGCATGGTTCGCCCGTCCGCCCTTTGCATTAGGGCCCGTCCGTTTTTCCTAGTACAGAGACTCCAGGAACGCCGCTAGGAAAATAAAAATCCATGCCTGTGATCAAACGACAAGGGTAGAAAATAAAGCTTTTGGGTTCCCGCACTCCCGTATTCCCCATTTTTTGAGGCTCTGCGGTATTGCGCGATGCGGCTCAAAATCTCTACGTGTGCATTTTGCAGAGATTGGAAAAGAGCGCTGGGTGAGAATTAGTACTCGGGCGATGGGTAGCGTTCCCGCGCCTTCTGGTACTCTTTCGAGTGCTTCTTCTCGGCCTTCTTTTTCATTGATCTGTTTTTGCGCGGTTAGTAAAATTATCGCTCTTATTCCAGAGATTGTAGTCATGAACGTGGATAGACTCACGATACTTTCTTGGACGTCCACTCGAGGTTCGTCCGGACCTCGTGCGCGTCCCGCACTCCGTCGGCGAAGCGGGCGCGTGATTTTGCCAGACGAGCTTGCGCCTTTGCCTGCAGCTCTAGGAGCTCGCGATGCTTAGCGTTGAGAGTGCCGGAACTGTAAACTTTGCGTTAGTAATTTCTCTTCGAATTTTCTAGCTCGGAATTCAGTGGGAAAGAACTCACGTTTGCGCCTGTGTGACCAGGCTTCGGTCCAGCGGCAAAGGGTCAAAGGCATTGGCAAACCGGTCTTGCATATACTCATTGAAATCAACACCGCTAGCAGACGCGGTGCTGTCGGTACCATAGTAGTAGCAGTCAGCGCCCGCGGCTCCGCCGACGGCCGAGGATCCCGAAGAGATGTGTGCGTTGCTGCTGCCGCCGTACGAGTAGGTTGCGCCTCCGGATGACACGACTGATGGGTCTGTCGTCTCCGGGGGAGAGACACCGTACGAGGTATTATTGTATCCGTAGGGGTATGTGTACGAGGCGTCTACGTCCTTGGATGGGATTGGCACCCCGCTGGCGTAATACTGTGAAGAGTAGGCGGCCATTTTGGAAGAGATGTGTTTATGCTTGGTGGGTAGGTAGGCAGGCAGGGCGTGGATCTAGAGGTGCTAGTACTATGAAGTGGATAGATACTAGGCAGGAAGGTAATATCAAATCGTATGATATGAGGTGTAAGACTTAGAGTCTTTGTGTGTATGTGTATGTATGTATGTCTTGTGCGTTGGTCTGGAACTTGACTGAAAAGTCGAGGCGGTTCTCACGATGGGAATTCTTAAGATGAAGATGAAGGTGCTTAGGCTTCTTGAGTGATGAAGAAAGTGATAGAGAAGGAAGAAGAAAGAAATGATTCCAACCCGTCGAGAACTCATCCTTTTATACTTTTTTCCTCCTAACTTTCTGAACCTGCTAGCACCGTTGACTGATTCAAATTGCCGTCAAGAGCAAGAAAGCCCATGGCCGATATAGACCTACCTTCTACGACGCCATCCCGACTTTGCCGTCGTCCCATTCGTCCAATCCAGGAACGACATGGGGGATGTATGTAACAGAGATAGGGGAAGGAGACGGCGTCGACATCTACGTACCTGCACTCTATCTAGGACGTAATGTAAGCCCCCCTCGGCCCTTGGCTCGCTCGTTTGTTCCCTGCCTTGTCCCCTGGTACGAACAGAGCAAGTATCTCTAAGGAAGTGGGAAAGAGCAACGTGTGATGGAGAATTGATAGATACCTTAGGTACCTACGTATTCTAGAGCCGGGGGGGGTGGAAGGTGAAGGGGGGGGCCAAAAATGTAGAAGGGGAGGGCGGGGGGGAAGAAACACTATAGATTGAATTGAGATTGATAGATACACACGCCTCGCACATACATCCGCTTCTAACTTACATATACGATCGAAGTAGATCAGGTATCTGTCTAGATAAAACAGGACCCGGTGGACATACATGTGTACACAGATATACATAGATACATCACGAAGGGGGAATAGCCGAAGGGGGAGGGGGGGCAAACGACTAATGTTGGAAGACGACGCTTTGATGTGCGGACATTGCGGGCCTGGGATGCTTGTACGGGATGGGATGTATGTACCGTGTCCTCGGATCCAAGCTAGACCAGAGGGGAAAGAAAAATGAATGAACGGAACCGGAGGCGAAAAAAAAAGATTAATTATTGAATAATGGGATAACTAAGGAATAATATTACATGGGAGTACGAAGCAAGTTAGCCCCGCGAAAAGCTACCTGGCTACTGTTCTGGCTCGGAATACATTCGTACCCCCAGAATAGGTAGGTAGATTATCCCAGGCACCTACCTGCTTTTACTTGAAAGTTCGCCGTATGCTTACCGCTTTACTTGGCAACGATGCTGTGGGTATGTATGTATGTATATGTGTGTACTTCTGGTTGCGAGAGTATAGGATACGTTAGGCATGTAGGTGGGCGTGTACCTACCAAACGGCAATGTTCTTCGTTCAACCATGTTTTCACGCCCCGGATATCACCTGCTGCTGTCTAGATGTGGGGTGGCACGTGTCAATACTACGCTCCGTCGTACGTCGTTTTTTTTTCGTACCATGAGAAACCATACTAGGGAAGAGGCAATGTAGGGCCAAGTATAGTGCTGTGGCATCGGTGCTATTAGTCGGGGTTACGGGGTTATCAATAAGTCGCTTCCTCATCCTTGTTGAGTATATTACCTAGGTGTCATGCTGGGGGTGAAGACTAGCTCGGACCGCTGTAGGATCTGAAGAGGTAAATCGTTCCGTTCGGCAAGTCGTCTAGACTATAAATCCAACTCAACCAGGAAACGTCATACCCCTGCCTCGAGCAATCCTGGGCGAGCACGACAGGGAGATAGGCAGCTTCGCCTCTAGTCTGGTGGAGGGGGTGTACAACTATCGGTCATGTCAGTGTACTTGGAGGAGGAAGGGTGCATAAACACTTATGGATCCGCGGAGCGAGAGTTCGGGGCGTGCGTATGGGTATATGGAATACTGGATCTGGACGTTCGGGATATGTGCCAAGTACATAAGGAGCTTCAAGCTGGCTGGTACGGGGGTCAGTTGGTGGGCATCTATCTGATGGGGGAAAGAGACCGGCCGGGATGAGATATGCACGAGGAAGTGGATAAAGTACCTAGTTAGACAGATTAAGTGGGAAGCTGGCTGACATGGTGAGTCTTTGCCGGCTAGATACGTTTCCCAAGCATGTCCGAGAAAGGGGACACAAGCCGACCACGGGGGATGGAACCAGCAGCAACGTATACAGGGTCCCTGAGCAGAAGCAAGCGGTACGTATGTACCAGCAAGATAGCAGTGGCTGGCAACGGATCACCACGTGGTACCTGGTGAACTTGAGAGTGGGACTTACATGGGCAATGTCGGGTTTCGCCGCAAAGATCAGGTATCTACCAGGGGAATTTGTGGTCAAAGGGGTGTGTGGGTGGGTGGGTGAGAGGGCCGGAGGTGGTGAATTGATAGTTGATATCGGCCGTGTCAAGATTCCCACCGCCTCGGAGTGAGCCACTAACGTGTCCCGTCTAGCACAGAGAGGACCCGGCGATGCGCAACAAGCGCGCTGACGCTAAAAGCGCCAGAGGCGGATGCAAAAGCAGCGACAGGTTCCATATACCACGACTCAAAGGGAGGGAGGGGTGCGAGGATCAAATATCTGCTGTGTTATTACAAAAATGAGCCAAGGGCCATGTTGGGGGGCATGCCGAGGAACAGGAGTGGGAGACGGAGGGAGGCGATTAAGCCATTAGACGTCAGAATGGATGTCGAGATTTTCAAAGCCGTCGGTTACTGGTCAGGTCAGGCAGAGGTGCAGGATGTTGGGCATTTTGGTGTCATGATGTGTTGTCAGGTCGGGAGCCAGTCAACTAGATTCATTAGCTATCTCAAATTGCCTTTCTGCACGGATTCCCCGTCAATCCCCCAGACAGGTATTCTCAAGATACATAAGAGAGACGTCCGTTTTACCTTACAGAGACGCTCCCAGACATATCCTTCGACCAAATAGGGATGGATAGTCGTGCTCTTCCCCGTCGAGTTCAACGTGTGGAAATTCCAATAATGGCATCAATTCGATTTTCTGATTGGTCGAAAATGGAGAAAATTGAGGGAATCGGGGGAGTTCGCCTAGGAAACCTGCAGGTCTGAACATGACAAGACAGGGACAAAAACTTATTAGTCGCATCTTTCATGAACTCTGCCTTGGCCCCCGCTCAATTGGTATTATTCATCTAGTGTAGCCCCTCTTCACATCATGTCTTCAGGGTAAGCCGCCTGCCCCGCAACCACCAGAAATTCCTCGTGGAATAATCGCGAAGGTTGCGTGACGTTCGTCTGAAAGGTCTAGAAGATCGCGGTTTTCTATTTTGTTAGGGTACGCGTGTCTAACGCGATGTTATGGCCTGGCGGGATTTAGTTGTGCTCCGTAACCAGAACTTGGCTCGGTATCCCGACGCCTCGCAGGTTTTAGTGTATCTTGAACGTGTTGGAGGCGGATGGGCACCACGGGCAATTAGATAACAGGTGCGCTGGTTACGGCATCTTTGACGTGTCTATCTAAATTCAACGTTTTTTTCGGACAGCCCACAGCTGATTGGTTGTCAAGGTATCGATCGTCTCCTGTCTAGTCCACATTTGGCCAGAGACAAGGAGAACTGCAGGTCGGACATCTGGCCCGGATACTCAGAAGGTCAGCAAAACGGGCCAGTGTCAAAATATTGACGTGGCAGGGTACTTCAATCGAATTGAATGTCCCTTCTTAGGTAGCGCTGACATCACAAAACGGTAAATACATATCAAGCCGGTCATTTCGACACGCACACATCAGCCAGGTGCAATCGAGCAACGTCAATTGTTCGTTGACAGGGTATTCATTAGTTGTGTGGCACTCGACGTCTCGACCGCTAGTTTGTTGTAGCCTATTTTGCACACTCCTCTTCCGAGTTGGTTCCGATGGTGGGCATGGCCATCGTATCGGCGGCTTGCCCCCGGGAAATTGCGAATAAAGGTAGGTGACTTCAGCAAAACAGACAGCTTGTCTACACCGAAAAAAAACCATGATACATAAGCCAGGTCCGGACAGTGTCTAGATCGTCTGCGCCATGTCGCAGAATAGCAGTTGGAATGGTGCAGTGGAGAATGATGACTTGCAGTCCAGTAGAGGAGAGGAGAGTCACATCAAGGAACCCAGCAAATTGGATTTAGTTGATAACGTGACTTACAAGCAATGAGGTAGTTTGCAGTAGGCTTATGCCGATGTATCGACGGCGTCGTTGGTAGAAAAAGAAACTAGTGGGCTGTATTCCACCTAAGGCGGCAAATTCAGATGCAAGAGAGATAGGTCTAAAAGCATGTCCAAGTAGCACTTCCAAGTGTGGGCAGACTTTTAAGTCCTCTAATTCGTGGGTCATCGAATATAGGAAAGTTATGAGAATGAATTTTGAAGACGACACATTCTCCCTAGGGTAATAAGGTAGGTATACTCCAAATATTTGAGTGATAAGTCACCCACTTTAGGGATCTCTCAGACAAAACCGATACTGTTTTACCATCAACGCCTAGGCTGAACGGAGGGACGCCGGTGACTCTAGCAATGCGGCAGGTGGACTGTCGGCACAGGTATGGAGGTTAGCTGTGTGGGTGCCAAATAACCCGGAGGGTCCAACAGAGTTGCATGCAGTGAACTGAGTTCGGGATGAGACATTTTCCCATAGGACAACAGACATAACCAAACCCGCCTAGGTAGAGCCCGGGGGGTGGTTTGAGGTGGATGTGGCGGATTACAACCGGCAACCGGGGCTCCCAGCTTTTTGTTGTTCAGTACGCCTACATGCGTATGCAGGAAGATGCATTTCTCGCTTTGCCGTTTATAGAAAGTGGCAATTTGTCCCGGCCATTGAAGTCCTTGGCTAAGTCAGACAAATCGGCAGGTTGCCTATGCTTCATTTAGTATAATTCCTGACTACATCCAGGCCGCCGCGTTGTAGGTCTTCAGATACAACAGTTAAGTTTCTTTTTTTCAATTATGTCGATACGACTTAGCCACGCTTGTGGCAAGCCGGCAGGGTGTAACAAAGTGTAATGGATCTTCAGATATCACGCCGGCTTTTTATGTAGATTGGTTGAGCTGTGTTGAGTAGAGGTTTGGTTATACTTCTCCGAGAATGTCAGATCTAGGGCCAGTAGCACATGCAATATGTCTGTCATGTGATAGTTTGGATGTGCCTGTAGCAGCTGCCGCGTTTAAGCTCCCCGAGCCATCTATCAACGATGCGTCCAAAGCACCCGCCATATCCTTGGATGCCAATTGAACAGCCTAATCGTCCGGTGGTTCAATGATCCAATGCTGGCGAAAGTGACCGCGTTCTAAGTCTGTTACGTCTTCTAGCTGAAAAGTTTCAGAAATCCCCAAATGCCCACGCCGCTGAGCACCGGTATCGTCAAGTTATCATCCCATCCAAATAGGTCAATTACCTCGCTTCCAGCTGCCACCAACCCCGACCATAAACTCATAACACCAAGTGCGACAGGGCCTCTCAACGCCGCAGATTCGTCAAGTCCAAACATATTTGCCACAAATGAAGGCAATCGTAACACACCTTGGAACATGAAAGGATATTGGTCATCCCCGGGAAAGGGTCCGGTCCGCGGGGCCAGGATTCCCCAAAACCAACCGGCAGTTGCAACTCCCACAAGGAAGGCGGCAAGAGACCCGGCCAAGGACTTGCCACGACGGAGTCTAGGGGTGTACCGTCCATATAAACGCCCGAATGTGCTAGCAGCTGTGTCGCACCAGCTCAGTAGCATGACAGCGACGACCGAAACATCCTTCGGGAAGAAACGCAGGACTGTCCAGGCGCCCAGGAGGTAAAATATAACACCATTCCAGCCCGCATATTCCGTCTCGCGCATCAGAGCGCCAAAACACCTCACGTAAAGCCGATTTAAAGAAGGATACTGATGACGCAGAAAGTCGACACTTGCGATAGGTATAAGAGCGCCCATGAGGTAAGGGGGAACTGCCGAAGTCTGCGTTCCGGTGACGTATAGCCAATACACAAAGAACCCTATGGAAACATGGAGAGCTTTCCTTGGCACCTCGTGCTTGTGGATCAAGGTTTGAAAATGACGATGGATCGGAATAAGCCCGAGAGGACTAGGACTGCGGCTGAAGTCGCGCCAGCTCCAGCCGATCGAGGAGCTAGTCGCGAGAGACGGGGGGGCCAAAAGACCGTTAGATGGCTTTGTCGCACCGTTCATAGGGTTATCAGCGCCGTCTATCGAGTCGGGACTTTGCTCAGTGTCGGCCTTAGCCTTGGCAAGGCTCCTAACCTTGCGCGTCTTGATAGGGCTTCGCGATCGGGTCCTGGCCCTACGAAGCTCTGGGTCTGACTCCTCATCGCGAGTCTCTTGGATGGGTAGCTGTGGCGTGACGCTGCCGGTCTGGCGACGCCGAGCTGCAGATCGCGTAACAGGGCCGGAGTAGTCGCTGCTGTCTTTGGAGCGCTCGGGAGTGTCGGAGGGAGTAGGGCTCGGCGATATGACTCGAGGCGTAGCGGGTACTCCCCTTCTGGCACGAGAAGACATGGAAAACGGGTAAGGCGGGAGGACAGGGGAAGAGACGGTGCCGGTGAAGATATGTCGTAAATCGTAAAATCGTAAAGGACAGTACGCGGAGCGAGAAGCAGAGGGCGGGGCAGGATCGCAGTCGAGATGGTTATCCCCCCTCGACTCACATGTGGCGGACGAGAAAGATTTGACGAGGAGGGCCGCGAAGGACGCTATCGAATCCAGGATGAAAGACGACGGTGATGCAGCAGAGGGAGGCTCCGCTGCATGGTGCTGTTCTCGGGGTCTTTGCAAGTCCGTATGTGCGCGCAGCGATGATGAGGTAATACTACTATGGCCGCATGGTATGTGCCCGCAGCGCACTACTCACTCACTAACTCACTCACTCACTAATACCCACGAGGAGCCAATAGGTAAATAGACAAATAATATGCAGCGGGATATATACGGTAGGAGGTACTGACTGGAATGAGTAGGTAGTTATGCCGTATGATGAGGTAGAGGCCGCCGTATGTCTCAAAACCTGCTGGACGGGCGCAAAGATTTTGTCGCCAGCTCACACATGCAATGAGCAATCAGCAATGACATATGATCGAGCCCGAGGCCTCTTAGTCTACCTATTACGGTTAGCGGGGCAGGTCAATCTGGGTTGGGCGTCCAGGTCCCTCCGAGCCGAGGCCCTGATAGCTGCAATATGCGCATGCTGAATAAGGATTCTAATTATATGGATATATTTATGTATGAACTATAGTGATAGCTGTAGGTACTGTCCCGTCTGTCGGTGCTCTATTTCAACCACGTATACTATTACCTATTCTCAGACCTTAAATCATAAGAATACTAATGAAATGAAAATGAAAATGAAAACTACTCTGCATATACCGTGTTCAGTCTCCTTTTTGGCAGCGGTTAACGAATTGAGGAGGGTGAGGTTTCTACTGATGTTGAGGCAACTAGCCCACTCGACGAGATGAGTACGAATACACAAATCAATAAAGACGACGGGGAAATACGATGATCCCATCCGTAGATGCTGTCAGGCCGCTCTGGCGTCTTACAACAAGGAATTCCAGTGAGCAGACATGTCCGCACCGTGATCGGCCATATTGCTAGAAGATCGCTTGTATTAGAACACTGATATAGGGATGTATTATCGACATTCAAAATGTTTATTTCTGCTTTATTTTAGAATATCTTATAGCGCTAATTGTTCAAACTACCCTTGTACCCATCCGAATTGCATGGTTGGGCCCTATCAACCTTACAGCGAAAAGACCCATATCCGATAGATGGTGACAGATCACAGTAGCAATGATCATCTCAAATGAATGGAAAAAGAAAAAGGGCATTGCTTGAACGCTACGCAAGCACTTGCTATCAAGGCAAAAGGCCAGAGATAACACGAAGAAGACATCCTGGTTCATCTAGCTGCATAACACTTTACTTAGTTGCGTACGCAACTTGTGTCTCTGTTAGTGCCTACATATTATATGCTTCTCAAATAATTAGGTAGCTATAGTGTGGAAAATGAGTATGGATGTCGACGTTGTAAAAGAGATGGAGTAGTCGACATGGCAGTTTCGTGAAGGGTAGCCCTTATACTATGTCTCGTACCCTCCTAATAATAGTGAGTATCTTTATCTAGCTAACTTCCTTCTTAGATGGAAATATGCCGTCGTAATAGAGATTGAAAATATACCTTGACTAAGTCATCAACTCAAAGGGGACATCTTTTGAGATGCTCATAACATGTAGTTAGCCGTTGGGGTCAAGTGCCGGAATATGCTGGGCGTCCGTTAACTGGTCCGTGCATAAGCATGTTACCCGGGGTCACTACCTTATAAAGTCAACCTTGAGATTATAGAATCCATTAGCACTTAGGAATGTTTGTTTCAAAGTTCCGGATCCGAAACATTATAAAACCGCTGTTGTAAAACAGGGAACAGCATGTTATAACTAGAACCAGTCTATCTAAACCCTTGTGCGCAAGAACGACGGTCTTTATCCGCCCTCTACCTCAGCAGAAAAGAACTCATCACAAGAGCATATATAGTGAGGTGTGGTCGAGAAAGGCTTTAGTCTCATATCGTATTGAATATATGCGTTTTGAGTTAAACTGCTACTCCTTCAGCCCTTGTGACGTGCTTGTCCAGCTTCCTGGCCAAGCTTTTCCAGGGCCGCCTCGTATGCGACCACTTTGTTATTGAACGCGTCTTCCTTCTCTTCTGTAACCCTGATGCGTTCAATAGGTTTCCTCCGTTGTATCGCATTCTCACTTGCCACTTCGTTCCAAAACCACCTTGCCTCCGAGTTTGTGAAGAGAGTCCATGCTTTACCTGTCCTCCCGGCTCGGGCTGTCCGACCAACTCGGTGTACATATGACGCTATACTTGATGGCATGTCATAGTTGACGACATGATCAAGCAAAGGTAGGTCGATACCTCTAGCCACGAGGTCGGACGCAACAATAATTCGAATCTTTCTCGCATTGAACGACCGCAATGTGTCACGGCGGGTGGCGTAAGGCATCGTTGAGGTCAGTGTGCCAATGGACGGCCCTATGCTTGGGGCTAGCAGCGCCAGTAGGCGTGACAAACGGAGTGCAGTCTCGTTGGACTTGGTGAAGATCAATACAGTAGGCATGCCTAGGTATTTCGGGAGTGTTTTGGAGGCCCTGGTGAGCTTCTTCGAGCTAGCAGAATCCGCATCAGAGTCCGAACTCGAGTGTGTGTCTGAATCCGATCCAGATGAAGAGGTTTCGTCATCTGATTCAGATCTACCGGTATCGCCGGCCGCGTTGAGAATATAATGACTTCGAAGCAAGTCGACCAGAAATAGTGGCTTCAGATTAGGATCGCTAACCTTCAGAGCAGCTTCCGCAAGAAGCACAGGCAGCACATGCTCTGTTCGGTTGATACTATCTCCGACTTCGTCTTGTATTTTAGAGCCTTCGAGTACGACGAGTTTTGGCCGACGAAGCTTTAGTCCTTCTAGTTGCTCAAGATCCCGAGTCATTGTAGCGCTGAGGATAACCTTGCGTACACCTGACAAGTTTGACTGTTTGTGGTTACGAGCACCTATTCGGTCTTTGGTTTGAAGTCGGGGAATCACAACATCCAACCACTGCTGAAAGGTCTGACCCAGTAGCTTGTCGGCTTCGTCAACAACCAGCCACCGGACGAAATCCAATGAGAAACCTGGTGTAAACTTGATGTGCTCAACAAGCCTCCCTGGCGTGCAGATAAGAATGTCTGCTTTAGATTTGTACGCAATGATGTGATCGGGCAAGGTCGGTAACCTGTCTTCTCTCTTGCGAATCGCATCCTTTTCCTCATCTTCAGTATTATAGCCAGAGTCTTCATCACCTTCACTGTTATAACCCAGCCCATGCAATCGGGTTAAGCGCCTCAATCTTTCTTGATACATTCCAGGGTCATAGACCTCTTCCCTTTCAATCAAGGAAGCCTGCTCGTGTTCAAACGACTGACTGCCCATTGCCATTACGATTCTGGTACGCCGCTTCGCTCCATCAAGAGCGAAAACGCCAGCACATTCTTCACAAACTTGTTGCACCTGTTTCACTAATTCACGCGTGGGTACCACTACTAACGCGCGTAGCCTGGTGGTATGCCGATTGCCTTGGCTGATATCCCGAATGATGGGTAAAGTGTAGGCAAGTGTCTTTCCCGAGCCGGTTGCAGCAGAAACTAACACGTCGCCTTGCATCTTCTTACAGTGGTTAGGTAGAAGAAGCGGTATAACGCCCGTTTGGATCGCAAATGCCTGCTTATAACCTTTCAAAGCCAATCGCTCCGTGACTTCAGGAGCAATTCCCAAATCTGGAGTGATCCCAAAGTCGGTGAAAGGTACGGAGGCATCCTGGGAGATTCGGATTGGTGATGCTAACCAAGGTGGCAATGTTTCGTACGAAGGCGCACTCGTGTCTAGCACTACTGGCTTTGGTTGAGGAATCGGTTCCAGTCCATGCAGCTCAATATCGGGTGTCTTGTGTTGGGATATACTGTCGTCAACCTTGGATGCCACGTCATTCATGACAACGTCTTCAGATCCAGGGTCTGGGGCCATTTGCATAGACTTTGCTTTCTTCTCTAAAATAGCTTTATGGCGAACAGGAATGTCGTCTTTGACCTGGACCGAGGACTCTCCATTTTCCTCAGTTTTCTTTTTCTTTTTCTTGTCTCTACGTTTAGTAGCCTCTTCTAAGGGGAGTTTTTCTGTCGGCAGAGGGGCTTCTCTTGCTGGTGACAATGGGCCGCTCGACGTTTGTTGCATTTCGGTATCTTCTGAACTGTTAGGCGTATCTCCCTGAGCTTCGGTTTGCACGTCCATTTGGTCGACCACACCGCCGTTGACGGCAGTGGTACCACCGACCGCATCATCTGGTTGAATAGACTTGCGTTTCTTCTTTTTAGATTTTGTGGGCTTTTCCCCATCCGGAGTTTGGATGGCAGTTTTTTCCTGTCTTAGTTTGAGCCTTTTAGCTGGTGGTTCATCTCGACTGACTTCTTCATCCTCATCAAAGCGGACATGTTGCGCAGGTGAGGCGTGAAGTGAGGCCGGCTGATTCGATTTTAGGGGCGGGACATATCTGGCGTAGGCGGTGGGTTGAGGCTTTGGCGGGATCTGGGATGACTGAGGAGAAGCTATCGAGTTTGTATTTGGGGTATTTGGGGTATTTGGGGTGTCCCTGGGTGGCGGTATATAGCGAGAATACATTGCTAGAGGTGTGAGAATGGTTACTGGACAACCACACTACGAATTCGCCAATAACGGTAGCTCCAATGCGACCATCTCACTTCACGATGCGTAAGAGCAAGCACCGAATTCTGCCGTCACGGGAAAATTGACCGCCTTCGCTATCGCTGCTAGTGCTATTTGTTATCCTACCAGTCTAACTCTATATAGTAATATCTTCGGGATTGGTCTTAGTGGAGATCGAAGATCTAACCGCAGTAGATAGATACTCCACTCTGGCTTCCCCACCATCCATCCACACCTGCATGCATGCGTCGCGCGTCATTATACTTCCCTACAATTTGTGAGTAGGTAGAGGTATGTAAGTAAGTACGTATGCAACACCGATGGGGAAAGTTTCAATGGTGTCCTCACCCTGCGCTTTTTGGATTCTACATATACAAACATGGCTATGGATGATGAATTAGTGCTCTTAGTATTTAGAAACTACGATTCACACCTCCTGTCAGCATCCTCCGAGTTCCCGTTGTTTACGTTGACCATCACTCGGCCATGTTCAACCGCCGCCGTCCCCCCACGAACAAACGACTCGATTTCCATCTCTTGGCCGATAACATTGCCCTCCATATACGATTCGTGTTTATTGAGCATATAACCTGAAATACTCTACCTCTATTCTTACCGTCATCACCCCGCAACCTGGCTGCCACGATGCCGCGTCGAACGTACAACATCGCCATGGTGTGCGATTTCTTCTACCCCCAACCTGGAGGAGTGGAGAGCCACATCTACCAACTCGCCACTAAACTGGTTGACCGTGGGCACAAAGTCATTGTCATTACCCATTCATACGAGGATCGGCAGGGTATCCGGTACCTGACCAACGGTGTCAAGGTCTTCCATGTCCCCTTTGCCGTCATCTACCGCTCCTCTACCTTTCCCACGGTCTTCTCCTTCTTTCCCCTCTTCCGCAACATCGTCATTCGAGAGCGGATCGAGATCGTACACGGCCATGCTACCATGAGCACCTTGTGTCAGGAGGCTATTCTGCATGGTAGAACAATGGGTCTACGCACCGTCTTCACCGATCATTCTCTGGTTGGCTTCGCCGATACAGGTAGCATCTTAACCAACAAGTTGCTTAAGTTTACCCTTAGTGACGTTGATCATGTTATTTGCGTTAGTCATACATGGTGAGTGCTTTGCTCGGAGCCTTTTGACATAATGTTGAGTTTGAATTGCTAAACTTGTTTGAAGCAAGGAGAATACCGTTCTCAGAGCTGCCCTTGACCCTCTAATGGTTTCCGTCATCCCGAATGCTCTCGTTTCCGACGACTTCAAACCTTTGCCGCGCCCTGAGCCGAGTAGCCTACCCTTCGTTCAGCATCCTTTACCTGCCCACCCTCTCGGACCCAATGACACAGTCACTATTGTGGTCGTCAGTCGTCTTTTCTATAATAAGGGGACTGATCTACTCACTGCAGCTATCCCTCGTATCCTCGAGAATCACCCCAATACCCGCTTTATAATTGCTGGCTCGGGACCTAAAGCTATTGACTTGCAGCAAATGATTGAGCAAAATGTCCTGCAGGACAAGGTTGAGATGCTAGGACCGGTGCGCCACGAAAACGTGCGAGAAATTATGGTCAGAGGCCACATTTATTTCCATCCTAGCTTGACAGAGGCGTTCGGTACTGTGATAGTCGAAGCCGCAAGCTGTGGTCTATATGTGGTTTGCACGGCTGTCGGTGGTATTCCCGAGGTTCTACCTTCACACATGACTGTCTTCGCGAAACCTGAGGAGAATGACCTTGTGGCTGCCACAGGTAGAGCCATTGCAGCTCTCCGTGCGAACAAAGTTCGTACTGAGAGATTTCACGAACAAGTGAAGACAATGTACTCCTGGACGAACGTAGCCAAACGGACCGAGCGCGTATATAGAGGTATATCGGGTGATATTGGCGAAGATGAATTCTATGGGACTGATATTGGTAATGCCTCCCATTGGAGTGCCACGAGGGGTCGCAATCTGGCTCTCATTGACCGCCTAAAGCGCTACTACGGATGCGGCGTGTGGGCTGGCAAGCTATTTTGTCTTTGTGTTGTCATTGACTATTTGATATTTGTATTCTGCGAATGGTGGTGGCCCAAAGACCAAATCGACATTGCACGCGACTGGCCGCGGAAACCGCCAGTTTCGAGTGATGATGAGGAGTAACGAATACATGCCCCATGTTTAGATGTTTAGAGTGATAAATATAAATAGTTGCTTAATACATAATCAAATTCTTGTTAAAACTTTCTCTCTATGTATTTTGGTTATTTCGATATTTAGGCGTATCTCGTGGTTTCTGCATTTGGAGCAACCTTATTTTTATTTTTTTTGGAGGCAGGGAGAGTGGGATTGAATGTATCTACTTTGGCTGGGCACACACGTTGTAGATCCTACTTTCAACACCGGCGAACTTACTGCTATTCCGATGACTGGAAGTTCTTGTCTCCATTACACTTTGCGCTTTGCGTGATGTGTTAGATTATGAACTAAATCTCTGGAGTACGGGCTGATGAGAAACTAGGCCAGCCCTTCCTACCCGCGCGGGCCAATACATTGACGTCAAGCTGGGGTCCAGGCGAGAAATCTAGCAGGCTCCGGATGATATAGCGCAGTCTCCCCAAGGTTGGTATGGGGTGATGAGGTGATATAAGAGGTCATAAATACGTTGTATAGTTGACATGAGAGTCAAAAGGAGTAGTATGTACAGTGAGCTAAATCCAGCCCCTTTCCCTTCCCCGGTCTTCTCGTCATCTTCGACATTGATACTCAATAGTAGCTAGGTCAAGAAAGTTAAGTAGGAGTCTAGCCCTCTAGCGCTTCGTGTCTCCTGTGTTGATGTCCAAGGCACCCTACTTAATCTAACAGTTTGTGTTCACGTTGCTTGTCGTGCAGTACGTGCCATCAGGGCCCGAGCCGATCTTAGGAGGCTCATCTCCATTGCTGTTGCCTGTGTATCGGTCGCAATACTTAGCATCGTCCTGGCACGAATTGGAGATCTTGCACGTGTCGCCGTAGTTTGTGTTAATGCCGCAGAGAACGCCGCCGTCGTGGGCGACTACGTTATCCACTTTGCCTCTTTGTTAGTATCGCACACTTCTCTCTCTCTCTGCGAGGGGATAGGTGAGTCCTTACTGATGAAGTTTCGCGGCCCGCCGTTACCGGAGCAGTTTCCGCAGCTTCGGGCGACCTTGCCGTAGTCGTTGGCATAGAAGTTCTTCACTTGGACGGTGCCGCGCCCGTTGAACTGGATGATCTTGTCGTCGGCCTTGAATGCACCGCCGCCATTGATGTAAGATGTGCCGCTGGTCTGCAGGAATGTGATGGCATCTTCGCAGACGTCGGCCCACCAGACATTGTTAATCGTGCTGTAGAAGTCCTCGTCATCAGTAGTGTGTCGATAAATCGAAACAAACCAAAAGGAAGTACGAGTGGAAAGGAGATATTGAAACATACCAAGTTCCTCGGCAGTGGACACCCTCGGCCTGACCCGCGCCAATGATTACGTTCGACAGTGTAGCGCCAGCCTCGAGAATAAACATGGCGTCGGCCTCACCGGTCTCAGTTTGCCCTTGGCACACATTGCCTATTTATGGGTTGTTAGCAGTGATGAGTACTTCTTCACGCTCGCACTACGTCAGGAAACTGTACCTGATCGCTCATATCGCTTCATACCACCATCGAAGCTGCCACTAACGGGAATGGCCGCAGCCGAAGTCACGGCACCAGATGAAGCTGGTAACGTAGTTGTCAGGCCTGTCGGCGTGGCTCGCTTGTCAAGAACGGCATTTGTGGTCTTGGTAGCGAAGCTAGTGATGGCCTCGCCTATTATCTCGAGTTAGCAAGACGTCTAACGGGCTAAGAACATGGTGAAGTGTCAACGGCAGTGGGGAGAATGTGAAACGTACCTAGCTCAGTCTGGGCGTAAGACAGAGAGCAGAGGGCTAGAGCAGAGAGAATGCCGTAAGACTTCATTTTGCCAATTCTTAAGACGTGGAATCTCAGGTGAGTTGTGATGGTCTTCAATTATCAACAAGAGATCCTTCTTGAACCTGGCCTTATATAGACAAACCTGAAATACCAATTTGCCGTACTTCGCCATAATTAACGATCCAATACTCCATCTCAGAGTTTCATCTGGAGCTCCGCGATGTTAGCGCCGTTATCACGATCTTGGCGTTGGTGTTGAACAATTCGAACCGTTTCACTATGACATAGAGCAAGCCCGTCTTGGGAACAATGCCGTGAAGGCAGGAGAATCGTATTCGTGGAGAATATCGATCCCCATCCCATCCCTACCTCTATAGCTCTCTACAACCCCAGGCCCGGGGTTGCTCATGTTGCCTGATTAGGATGTTCAAGTGATCTTCCACCAATAGGACCCGTAAATGTGTAGACTTCCAGGCACTAAGGAGATCCGCTGATCTGCGTACGATGCTTCCGTGGCCCTCTCGGCCCTTACCCTCGCCCCTGGTATGGCAATATACAAGAGCCAAATGACTAAATGAAAGGATTGCTTAAAAAGCTTCTGTGTATTCGATTTATTGAGTTTAATTGGCGGATATATCATAATGTTGTATTTGGAAAATGGAAGACTCTATTTGCTATATGCGATACTCCAAACTACGCAAATGGTAACCAACATAGTTTCCACCAAAAGGCTTGTTTAGAATTGTTGCCAAGAGAATGAACACGACGGCAGCGGAGAATGTGTTGAAGATACTGTGCAGCCAAATATTCACGCAACGCTAATTATAAAGTTGTACTTCTCTATACATTTGAGAGTACGACCAAGATATAAGGTATCATCTAGAAGGCGTAAGTGTCTCATAAAAAAAGTATAAAAACAACACACTGATCCACATACCAGATCTAATCTAAGGCCTCTTACTTATTTCGAGCATGGTACTACCGTCCACTGTGCTATACATATTCTTGTAGCATGTTTATCATATTGTATTTTCTTTACATGCATTCCCTATTGACCATGCATTGAAATTGTTCTGTCTTGGAGCAAGTATTAGGAGTCGATGAAGCCGTCTCAATAATCTATATAATCGGCTGGGCACGCCAAACCAAGCCGCAAGTGACATTATCATCAGCGTGCCAGCCATAAAGTCTTGTTATAATGTTAGCTTCATTTGATGTGGGCTTTTATATATATATATACTACCTACCACTGTTTGAGACAAGGAATTTGACCAACAAGATGTTGTCGTGATAGTCTTGAACTTCAAAACCTATTTACATCTTTCTACAATCATGAGATAACAGTCTCATTAATTCAATTGCAAACTTCGTACGGAACTACAGAAAGTGACAATACGGGATCGTGGTGTATGACGTAGCACGAGCTCTGGCCTCCTCTGACCACAGAGCCTACGTTCATCAATAATGATTTTAGTCCATTGAATGTTATTTTTAGAGACACCCTAACCTTAGAGGCTTGGTAAAACATCATGGTGGAAGCTAATGTGGGGAAGATGTGTGTGTATCCCGCCCACATGATTACTTCGTGGCAGACACTAAGGTATATGTTTACTAGGTAACTTGAGTATCTACAAGGGAGTGGAAGCATGCCGTTCGATATTAAGAGAGATCTTAAGGGGAGAAAGGCTGTATATTGAACGGTCGGGTAAAGTAGTGTACTGGAACGGAGCTAGCAAGCACCTGTATCGTTGCCCTAGTTATGGTATGAGCCTCGATTGAATGGGAAGAAGGCCGACACAAACAATATATCGCTATAGTTTTATTTGTATATTGGGGTGAAAGCCGTAAAATAGATGTTCTCTTAGCAGCTAGTTTCCTTATTCGCTACTAGGTAATCTAATAGCGGATGTGGTATACCCGCAACGTCCCTGCAAAAGCCTGTTTGAGTATGCTATGCATATATTCGCATATCATGCCCTTTCTATACAGGCAACGGCTTGCTGTCAAGTTGTATGCGGAGGGATCAGCTAAGCTCCTTCGTAAGTTTTGGTGTAGTCTCCAGCATGTGATGAGATGGAACTGAGTAGTAAGAGAGAACCCCTCCTCTCAGCTATTTTTCTTATTGCTGTCCACTACATGCCGCCTGCAGCGGGGTCTTAAGCGGTGTGAGTTGTCGATGGGTTCTCTTTAACTACGCAGTAGATTTTTACACTACATGTGCGGCATGCATGCAGGAGCCACGATGGGCTGCATACATACCGGCCTATCACATTGCTCACCGACACTAGTGGGATACCGTCTACAGCCTATAAGGCCGTAGGTGAGGAGCGGTCAGACTCCAGAGTTGCCAGAAGAGAAATGATACCCACACTAGCGGACAGATGGTGGGGTCGGGGAGCCTTATTTGGGTACATAAAAGCGTTCTAGTTGCGATGTGCTGTGCCCTTTTGGGCCAATAACTTTACGCTGTAAAACGGCCCGCGCTAGTAATCAGCCACTAGCGACGAAAAGATCCTGGCAAGGTGACACCAAGAGGGAAAAATAAGGGGGGGCGGCCGAGGGACAAGCGCGCTCCCGGCCCCAGCCACGTCCTCTGTCAATTGATTTGACTTTCCTATTTGATGACACCGATAAGTCCGGCAACATCATTTCAAGCAAGCATGCGATTTCTCGAGGCGGTGGGGCTGTCTTAAATTTTGTTCAAACTGTTTCTTTTGTTGCTCATCGTCTTGCACCAGTTTTGCGGTTTGCGCGCTTTAGGAATTGTCTCGAGGGGGTCACGGTATGCCGGCGTTTGTGGACTGGAACAGCCTGCTATTCGGGTCGTCTCCGGAGATTGAACCTAGCCAACAAGTCGCGTCGCATCCCGAGCTCGACGCGTCACTCCCCGAGAGTCCGGAGTCTGGGGACGCTCTTCCAGAGAGTGTAGTTCTCCAGGATGTCTTTCCGGAGCGGGAGAAAGAGAGTTTAGTCCCTGAGATCGTAATCCCCGAGAGTGCCGTTCCCGAGCGAACGGTTCCGGAAACTGCAGCGCCTGAGAGCATTGCTCCTCGCCCCGCGCTCAATTGGAGCGCAATCTCGGTGAACCCAAACGACCAGTTCACCATCGGCGCCGTCTTGCTAAGTACCATCTTGCTCTGGCTCTGGGTGAGACGAAGGAGGAGACGCTATGCAGCCTCTCAACGCTTGATCGATGGAGATGAGACCCTCATCGCTATCAAGAAGGATTTCGCGCAGAGGACGGAAGCATTTGAAAAGGAACTTCTTCAAGCTCTGAAACGACAGGCTGAGGCTCTCGAGGAGCGATTTAAGGAGGCATTGAGCGAACAATCCGAGATAATTGAGGAGCATGTTCGCAAGAGCTTCATTAAACGAGTCGAGACGCTCGAAGTTCGGATAAAGCTGGACCAGGCGGCACTCAACGATGTTCACCGTGCTCTGAGCGACCGCATGGAGGCTTTCGAGGGGTATGTGCGAACTATTGACGCCAAACAACTCGATCAAGAAGCGAACAGTATTGCTCAACGGACACTCGGCCAGCGACTCGACACCGTGGAAGAGGGTTTCAGAACCGTCGAATCAAAAACTAGGGCGTCGGCTCAGAGAATTGAAGCCATGGACGACAGCGTACGGGTCATTGATAGCCGGGCCAAGGCTCTGAGCCAGAGGGTCGAAGCTGCAGAGGATAATCTAAATGAGTCGCAAGGCCAATTGACGCTGCTGTCGCATGATGTGAACCGCGGCGGCTCAGTTATTGAAAAGCTACAGAGACAGGTGAAAAGTAAGTCGTTTCCACTGGAAACTGTATTTTCGAGATTTTCATGACAGGTAGACTGCTTGAATGTCTATTGTTACTCGCTACCCACCTGGTAAATAATATCCAATGCTGACCAGGATTGTGATAGTGCTACCTGATTCCGAGAAATTCAAGAGTCTGTCACGTACTTTGGAGGCTAAGCTCAAGAAGTTGGAAGCCAAGCTCGAGGAGTGAGTTATTCCCCGGTGTCTTTTTCTTTGGGAGAAGCAACCACGGAGCAGTTTGGCAGCTCATTTACCTTATTACTAGGCAAGCCGGCTAATGATCTTCATAGAGCTGAAGCAGCGCTCGAGGAGCATCTCGCTGAACCGCCGCCCAGCCTAACATGGTCACAAATTGGTATGTATGCAAACTCTACGTTCTTTAGTATTCTTGTTGCTTCCCGTACAGTCTATCAAACGTGAAATAGATTTCGTGATACACGAGCGTCACGCCCTGACGAGCTTTAGACGATTGAGCTTTAGGATGTTAGCTAACGCGTTTCCTCCTACACTAGAGTCGGTGGAGATTGAGCCATCTGGCCCGTTGTATACTAGGCCTTATGCACAGTCTTTCGACGACTCCGTCACTTCACCTTCGTGGTCCAGCGTGCGCTCACTATCTACGGGCAGCCATACCCGGACATATTCAACTGTCAGCTCGTCTCCAGCTCTGCCCCCTATGACGCCGGAGCGTAAGCGTATTGATGCGGCTGGATTTCGGGAAACGACATTCTCATCCCGGCAAAAGCTGCTTGCCTATAGAACAGAAAGCTGGTCAGGATAACTAGAAATCTGCGACCAGAAAAACGATAGACTCTGGATTGGACGCATGCCGATAATGAAATACACCTTACCGATTATTTCAATTCGCACCATAATTGGTCAACAGTCTTGGCAACTAGTGTGCTCACTAATAGCTTTACGTCGCAATATCAACACAACTGATAACTATGACTCAGAAGATAAAAGTAACATGATCAAAGCCCTTCGGGAGCTTACCCAGGTATATAGGTCCTTGGTGCTATGATAAGCAAGGTACCTTGGATGGTGATTTTGGGCGTTGGCTTCTAGCAAATCTGGAAAATTGAGTATTTATACCCGTCTATAGATAAATCTCCTCGCCATTAGCCTCACATGGAATGCGATGAAAACTACTCTTCGATATGGCGCGTTACCAGTACCATGACAGGCTAGACTCCCCGCGGGAGTCCCCGCGCTCCACTAGATCGGCTCACGTTAGTGGCATAATAACTCAATGGTATCACTCTCCGCTCACTATTAATACGGAGTACGTACGCACCGACCTACTATTGTAGATATCAAGCACTATTTATATCTATATATTTTCGATCAATATATCCCTCTTGTCTAGGATGCATGGCCCCGTTTGACTTGCGTACCATTTAATTGCATGTGGCTTTATGGCATACTTAATTTGTCAACCCGAATTTGTGAGCAACCGCCCGAAGCAGCGACAGAGCTAATTTTGTGTTACCGTCGGAGAAATTCCAGCCTCTTAAATGATCTCTTTCTGCTGTAGAAAGACGAAAGAAGATAGATTCGCCGATGGCCTGGCCTTTTCGCGATTGCCATTGAAGACCACTCACACTCTAAGTAGCGTGTGGCACAGGATTCTAAGCCCATGGCGAATGCATACTCAGGTCTCAATGTAACCCAACTACCCTATACAGGTGACCTCTCACTGGCTGAAATTACCAACAGACATCCGGCTACTACTTACCCCGAGGCAGGCTGGTGGTAATAGCAACTAGTCGTGGAGGGTAAGAATGGCATATACGTAGTATTGTACTGACAATGCGCCTAGCAATGGAGGGGCAAGAGTACCATATTCGGCGGACGGGGGCTATGCCTCTGCTAATACTGCCTCTTCTTCACCTCTTGTCTAGATCTTGGGGGCGTAATTTTTAGAAACTAACATAGAGATGGGGTCCTCACAGGAGTATGAAACCACCAGCTGCTCTTGTTCACTTGCGTCTGTTCGATCATAAGTGGTGATAGCTGCGCGCTAAGTCTCGTGTCATGGAAACACCGGACGGGCTTTCGAGAGGTCGACATTCTATTCTATGAAGACGCGAAACATGGTGAACCAACGGAGCCGTTCCGGTCGGAGCGGTTTCATACGGATTGCACTGACCGACACCGATGAAACGGAGCAACGGCAGTTATCGGGACGAGCGCGCTTCCGGGAAACGGTTCAACAAGTCCTGCAGCAGACTCCATTTTCAACGCAGCACAACATAAATCCTCCGAGCGTACAAAGCTCACCAGCTCTATCAGACACTTCTCTCACTACTGAAGACTACATGAGTCTGCCAACACAGCAATTTGACGAAGTAGACCTTACAGATGCTCACGGCAGATATGCGGAAGTGCTGGGTTATTATGGGCCAGAGGTTGTAGACAATAACGATCTTGCCTATGACTCCTATAACACCAAAGCTGGAAAGGGTCTTGAAGTCCGCATCAAGAGCTATCCGCTCGATCTCTCCCCAGGTGGCCTCTGCATTGATGATCGCCTGCAAGATTATAGTTATCGAGGCTCAGAAGGACTCATCGAAAAGCCGCTTGGCGATTTCTCCTCTCTGTACAATTACAGGCCAGTGCCCTTGAGATGGCGGTTCATTCTTATTGTGTTTGGCGGCCTTGTTGCCTTTCTCGCACTGTCTGAACTTTCCTTGCGATTCCTGCCTGACGCGTCAGAGATGGATGAATTTCTTCCAGCATTCCAGAATATCTCTGAGATACGCAAGCGATCCGGCCACCATGATGACGGGGGAGATGGGGGGCACTTTACTGGACCGAATAATGACACTCAAGCTGATACTACTTTGGGAGTTAGCTTGATCACCGTAGTTAGCAGTTCTAAAGAGATGAGCAGAATTACTTCAACCACTTCGACTATTCCGACTACTTCAACTACTTTAACCACTTCGACCATTCCGACTACTTCAACCTCTCCAACTACCTCAACCACCCCAGCTACTTCAACTAAAGAAACCACCTCAACCGCAAAAACTACTTCAATTATAGAAACCACAGAAATTACTTCAACTGTTAAAACCTCTTCAACTACTGAAACCACCTCAACTACTGGGACCACACCAACTACTTTAACTACCGAAATGATTTCAACTATTTCAACTATTTCTACTACTCCAAATACTCAGACTATTTCAACTACCAAAACCACGGAAGCCACAGAAGCTACAGAGACTACCAAAACTACTTCAACATTTGAAATCACCTCAACCACCTCAACCATTTCAACTACAGAAACTATGGAAGCTACTTCAATTCTTGAGACTACGTCAACTACCGAAACAATTCCAACTACCGAATTCGGCTCGCCTACCGGTGTTGAAAGCCAAAGCGCATCGTCTATAGAGACTTCTGCAATAGAAACAGTGCCGGCTAGCACCTCAAAAGCACAGGACAACCAGTCCTCGGTGACACCAAGCCAGATCACAGAAGTAACAGTCTCGGAAAACAAGCCTAGCGAGACGACTACACTCAGCCTTAGCCAACCCGAGGAGAGTCAGCTCCCGGGGATCGAACACCCACATCACACTACCACAGAACAGCATACAGCTAACCCAACACCAAACGGTCCGGGCCCAGGCGATCACCCACATTCTGATGAGCCTATATCTTCTACGCAGACTGAGCTCGAGGTCACGCTAACCAGTGATCATGGGAACCCACCTATACCCAGTCCCTCACAATATACTACAACGCTTCAACAAACCGTGGATATTCCACCGAGTCCCACTGTCGACTCTCCTCACGGTACCCCCAATGGGCAGTCACCAGTTATAACCCCATCAGATTCCTTGCCAGGCTTAAGTGCTAAGCCTACCAGTAACAGCTTACTGGATCCAGATCCTACAAACTCTCCATCACCACCGGGATCTAACACAGCCGGCCCGGGTAAGCAAGACACTGATGCACACCCCTCCCAAAGTTCCAGTAAGCCGGCCGATGTAAAATCGTCTAACTCATTATATCAAATAAATGGCCAATCGAAAGCTCAACCGACAGACAAAGGAAAAGGTCAGCCAGCGGGCCAGCCGACAAGTCAAGCAATGGACCAAGCGAATGATGATCAAGTCACAGACCAACCAGGAAACCAATCAGTTGGACCCAGCATTGATAACACTGGGGTTTCCCCATCATCAATCCACAACGTTCAGCCTGTGGTAACTTCCGGCCAGACATTCCCAACAGTTGATGTGATGGGAACAATTGGGGACAAGACTGACAGCCTCTCTGCTTCCACGCAACTACCTGAAAGCCCAGAGCAAAATTTGGAAGAAAATGATAAGCCGTTTACTACCTTCACATGTGGGTATATCCCGGGGCTTAAAAAGATTTCAGAGCGCTCCCAAATAGCGAGTACTGACTATAAGTGCTGTAGTGACACAAACGACAGAGACCCCGCCGCCACCAATCACAACGGTTTTTACAACTTCTTCGAGTGTCTTAGGAGGGGGTTTCGTTGAAGTTACCATGATGACGACTATCTTTGGCCACATAAAAGCAGCAAATCCCTTGACTGACTACATAACAACAACTACCTACGGAAACGGCACGGTTTCTACCATATCTAAAGACGTGTACGATAATGTATTAACAGAGATTGACTTCGATGCAGCCGGAAAGCCTACGGGAACGCGATATATCCATGTTCTCAATTCCGCACAGGTAACAATTTTGAAAAACTCTCTAGGAGTTGCTACCGCTACCCTGGATTACTATGAAGTCGGATCAACCATCACTCTGTATAATAGCGATAACATCGCTACAAGGACCGTAACTACGACAATACCTGAGACAAGAGTATGGAGTACTATATACGACATTAGTGGTAGGCCTATTAAAACGACAATTCTGCTGCGTCCTATCCTCACCAATAGTGAGATTGCGATGCCCACGCCTACATCAACTTCATCGCCAGGTTCGAATAATCAGCGAACTTTAGAACTGCATCGCTTGTCTGACGGGATCTACTTCGTTGGTCTTATGCTTCCTACACTTCTCACTATCCTTCTTTTCATTCTAATTAGGATATTGAATCGAAACGTCAAACTATATCAGGGATTTCATGTGCTGGCATCTGACCGTGGTGCCAGCGCCGCCAAGTCATTGTGCTTAAGAACCACTGGGCCTAGAAGTCTTCTAGACGGGCTCCGGTCGTTACAGCGCGGAAATTATCTCTTAGGACTAACCAGCGTCCTAGTGGTCCTAAGTGCTTTGGCCGTCCCGTTCAGCGCAGAAGTTTTCAGGCTCATTCTTCAAGGCCCGCAATGTCACTTGGGTGAAAGTGATGGAATAAAATGTTCCGTTACTCTGGGCGTGTACCCGGCGCCCGCTCAAGTGCTTTCGGTATTACTCATTGTTCTGATCGTCGGTATCATTACAGTGGCCGTATTGCTTAGGCGATGGAAGACTGGTGTGGAATGGGACCCTTGGAATATCTTGCATATGGCGCAGCTAGCGGCCGGCACCGATATGCGAAAAGTACTGGAGCGATCGCGCCACGGTATGCATGTTGATGTTAAAGGACTCATCAACAGACTACACGGGAAGACTCTCGGTCTACGCGAGTGGGAAGAAAACGGTGCCATGAAATACAGCGTGCTTATCCTAACCAAAGAAGTAGAGGACCTGGCGGAGAAGCCAGTTAATAAGGCTGGTCGATCTGTGACATTTGCTAAACCAAAAAATGTCCGCGGGCAGCGACGTCTCCCTGTCCCCTTCTCCATACTTTCTTTGACAGGGAGAATAATGTTCATGTTCCTTTTGAGCGGAGTTTTAATAGCAGTACTCACCTACGATACCGTCGCACGAGGATCAGAATACCAGAGGGGGCTTACGGGAAAGGCAGTCGGTGTACGTTTCTTGTTTTCTGGGGCTGGTATTATCGTTACCTTCGCCTGGGGCTCATTCTTTGATGGTAAGACTCATATACATCTGCCATATTCCAATTGTGTGATCTTGCCGGCTGATATACATACCTTAGCTGTTGCCTTTCTCAGTCCTTATAAGCTACTACAACGCAAGCGACTGAACAAGGGGGAGGCCATCGCTGCCAGCCCTGCTACAAATCCCTTCACCGGGCTGTGGCTCGCATTTGTCCCATCGCGACGGGACCTTTTTCTCGGCGTTGTAGCGGCTACAGCTATAGTCTCCGAATTCCTTCCCCTTTTCCTTGGCAACATCCCCTGCAATGGCGTTCAACTTGAAATAGCGGAGACCATCAGTGTCTATCTCTCAGTGGCCGTTTTATCCATGATGATTTTCATTGTGGGCGGCTCATTCTTTATTGAGTGGCCGACAACGATGGGCGTCGACCCCAGCACCATTGCGGGAGCAATGTCTATCGCTCATGTACTCTCAGTGGCGCAGCCATCGAAGCGTTTCATCAAGAATGAGGTCGTAGGTATTGTTTAGTAAGTATGTAATGGAGCAATAAATCATAGAATCTATCAGGGCTTCTGAGCAATCATTTAATAGTGAATACACTGTATCAACAATTCAAGTTCCTCCGGCTGAATAATTATAGAGGTGATCTTCTCCGCTTTAATATTTGTATCCTCCTGACTCAGCCATTCCCACTGCTTTCTTGATTTCCTCGTCTAGAGACTCTTGCGTTTCCTTTGTAAGACCCAACTTGTCATTGTCCAGACCATTCCTGCTCTCGAAGTCACCATCGCCGTTGTTATAGAATGTTCGGGTGTAGAGCATCCTCTGGTAAGCCGACTGATCGCCAGATAGAATCCTCTTCATTGCTCCCTCGTAGCGCTCGACTGCAGGCTCATACTTGACCGACCAGTCCGATTCTTTGGTGCCGGTAACACGGAGAACGTGCCCGAATATGTCCTTCTGGCTCATCAGCCACGAAGAAACAAATACACGCTTGTTCTTATAGTCTGATAGGGCCGGCGCGCCGGGCGTCTCGGACTCGATTGGTAGAGATAGGAGGCCAGCTACTGCTTCTCCAGTCTTTTCCCAGGTCTGTTTCACGGTCTGATCAGCGACTTCTCCACGTTTTGATCTCAAGGCTGGATAAATGACTCACGATGTTGTTGATCTTCGCAGTTCCCTCATCGAAGAACGTCACAGACTTGTTCTTCAGATCAAAGCCGTAGGCCTCGGGGCTTGCCAGACTATGCAAAAACCAGTATCCCGTGGTCATTGCGATCCAGGAGCTTTTGCCCAGATCCTCGATCTTCTTCTGTGCTGCCTTGGCGATTGGACCGAGGAACGTGTCCGTCCCGAGTGTCCCGTACGAGCTGTCGAAACCCCATTCGTTGGGCAAGACAAATTTCACATTGGCCGCTGCGGCGGCCTCGATAAGCTTTTCCTGTGTGTCCTGAGGAGCACGGACAGACATGGTGATGATAAGCACGTCCTGGCCCTCCAGCGCCTTCTTCAAGGACGCAGGGTCGTCGTACGACACCTTGGCGACTTTTACGCCCTCGGGCAGCTCTGTATCACCACGTGTGATGGCTGTCACTTCGTGCTTGCCACCATTTAGCAGCTCCTTGACGATGTATTTGCCGACGTGGCCATTTGCCTAGGTAGGAGGTCAGTTGGGCTTCAAGAATATTTTTGTTTGGAAACAACTAAACTAAATAAGATAAAGATTATACTTACGCCGACGATAGCGATCTTCTTTACATGGTTAGTATTAGGCATAGTGAGTGGAGTTTGTGATTAGGTTATGTGTTGTATCTTTGTTAATATTCATAGAAGTTGATTAGTATAAGATTGCTTTGTGAAGTTGATGCTTTTGTATGAGGAGAAGAACTGCTTGCGAACTGATGAGAGAATAAATGCCAAGGAGATATCACGGCTCTTTATATCTACGAAGGAGCTCACACTTTATGATCTCGCATACCGATCTACCTGCCGCCGACAGAGTGATGTCTACCTCCGAACAACCACTCGCGGAACTCGTAAGCCGATCGCAGCAACACGCCATTATGAGCACACATTAACGGTCTTCAGCTAGCTAGAGACCAACTTCTTGCTCCACATAATATCAATACCATGAATCATTAAGGTTAATTTGGGCTGAGACGGGGAACCGCCGGACCCGGTGATGAGGTATAACGGAAATAATGATTTCCAAAACAGGAAATCAACGCTACTATCCCCGGCAGTGCCTCCAAAGTCCGGTCAGCGCCCTGTAGCTCGGCACAGAGCGTATTACTTCCGACACTACGTACTCTTACTCCGAACTACACTATACGCTAAATCATCATCCGTATTGTGTAATTTCATTGCGTTTCGTCTGCTCTCCTATGGAATGCCCATGATTGTCAAAAGTTGAGGCGTAAATCATAATGGATAGGGTAAACGCGTCTGCCGCGCAAGCAAGGAGTTCATTATTTGGAACTATTCTAAATCCAAACATAACATGCTAGGAAGGAATGTAGAATGCCGTTCCATCATAATTACTATGACTAGGTACCTATTTTGAATCCAGTCTTAGGGCTCAGTCTTTCAGCACGCCATACTTACTCGAGTTCTTTCCCGATCTGGTCGAACTCGTATCGCCACTCGCTGACCTTCTCAACCTTCTTGAACGGATCGAAGTTCATAGCCTCGCTGTCAACATAAACACTATTTCCTAGCGTCAATGTGCCGCGCCCGACAAAGTTGCCCAGATTGAAGCTCGCACACATGGAGCTCTCACTGGATCGATCACCATCTTCCCAAACCCCGACCTTGAATGTTGCTCCCGGACGGAAGAAGAAATTGGATCCTTTCACAGCGCCACTACGCGTCTCACTATTCACAACCTTGGCGGCCTTATGCGGCTTAGCCGACTCATCTTCCTTATGTGCTTTCAAAAGACCGTCGTCGAGGCTGCCCAACGGACCATTAGCTTCACCTGCCTTGCCGTCATCGTAGCCGTTGTGGTGACCATTCTGGTTATCCTGTGGCAATACTTTAGCAGGGCCACTGATCCCAAGCGGCTGCTTCGGGGTGGCATGCTGCCGGTGGTGAGAGTCGTGCGCGATGATAGCGCCATTCTTGCTGCCGATCTCTGCGTTGGGTGGGAAGGGTTGCATCGGTGCTTCGCGAACATCTTCGAGTAGCAGGACGAGCGGTTTATCCCAGATAGCTGGGGCTTGATCCTTGTACCACTCAAGCTTGCACCGTCCTGCCGACAGCTGAGAATTCGGCGCACGCGTGATGACGTGGTCGATATTCGCTTCCTTCTCTATGGTGTTGCGTTAGCGGTCATTTGTGAGTACCATCGCGGAGAATCACGACTCACCACTTCCGTAGAGGTAGAAGGGCATGAACGTTGACGGGTAGTCAGTCAGGCGGTACTTGGAGTTCAGAGGTCGGCTTACGACCGTCTGGCGGAAAGTGACGTCGATGTCCCGAAGGATGATACCACTGTAGGAGTTTCAGCACATCTGCTCGGGATAGTCGGACTGGTCAACAATTTTTGAGGGTGCCTTACGATTCTTTGGTCATAATCTGCGCCTTGAAACTGCCATGGTTCTCGACCACTTCCTTGAGCATCGTCTTGTTCTGGGTCACAAGGATCATTGGCTCCGATGGATACGAGTTCTTCATGGCAACATATTTATCCTTCGATTGCTCATCAAACTCAACAGAGACAATAAGCTGCTGACGATGATTGGCAACGTGAAACATGGGTAGGTGGACGAGGTAGATGAACTCTGTTCCCTGAATAAGGAAGCTGTGGAATTCTGGCGCGAGGGTATTCCGTTTGCGGACAACCTACAACAAGATAACGATTATTAGGATGGAGCAAGGTAATGAGTTAATGTGCATCAACTAACCTCAGTCTCTGCCGCGACGGTGTCGTAGAATACTTGAGCTAAGTCATTTGTAAAATTTCCATCCGTGGGGAACGGCGACATTACGACATTTCTCAGCACCATGACTGCGATATTCGAGGTCAGTAAAGATAATTTGACTGTAGCGGAAGTGTAGGAAGTCCTCAAGACACGGTCGTAATCGAATTAGGGGCTTTTGTGCTTTTGAGTTTCGAAAAATAGAGCAGGGAGTAGCTGGCACTAAGAATCACTTACGATCATGCGTGCTTTGCTCTAGTCCGAGTCTCTTCACGAAATTAAATTTACATTTCCCGTAGAGCTCGTCGGAGAATTCTGTCGAAGTGAGATATAAAGGGATCTTGGTAGGGTCGTCCGTGGGACTGTCTACAGAGAGCGATTCCACGACTCGTTGCATGAGATAATTGGCTTCTTCAATGTCGTCGTTGAGTTTCCCGTCTTTATACCGGAAATTCAAAGCGAAAGCGTTGATGTTTAGATCCGACCCTAGTTCTCTCATGAGCTTCATAGCCTTGGCATCGTCTGGTCGCTTGAGGTCCTCTTCCATGATTTGAGCATTTGTCTTGAGGACAATATCTTGGCGAATGCGTTCCTTCTCTGCTTCGATATTCTCCTCTGTCGGATTTGGTCCCTGCTCAGATGGGAGCATGTTGAATGGAACGCAAATGAATGGGCTGCTTGCGTCGGTTAAGGCCGCCCACTCTGCAGAGAGCTACGTGACAATATTAGCTTGCTGTAATTGTCCGGAAGAGACTCTCGGCCATACTCGAGTACATGTCCAAGTCACTTCACCTAGAAGCGATCCATATCCTGCTTGGTTTAGGCCTATAGTCTTGTTGGCCAGCCAGGCCGACATTGCTGAAGCGCCTGGTTTGCTACCATGAAATGCGACGTCAGTTTCATCATGATCATGAAATCTTTCATGCTGGCTTGGCATGATACGTACCTCCCTTCCACACCGTAAATTCCGATACTGGTCACGGAGCCACGCGACAGATAGGGACTTGTCCAAGTTACTAGGAAGCGCATTCGTCCGTCGCGGTAGCATAGTCCACCTGCTGGATAGGGGATATAACCGGCCTTGTGAGGATCAACAGTGATTGAATCGGCATATCGCATAGCGAAAAGATCCTCCTATAAGTATACGAGCGTTAGTAGTTGCTACTTATAGCCGTAGCTCTATTTCTTTGAGAATGTAAGAGACGCGTAAAACATAAAACCGATGATTTGGTAGTTGATCTCGAGATAGTTAAAATGAATATAGGGAAGAAGTTCTCTAAGAAACTGACCTGTGTCTGGGCTCTCAAACTGGCGTCGGGAACGAACCCGTCGGCTTCGCCCATCTCGGTGGGGAGATTGATGACATCGCCTGGGCGGTAGTCCTTAGGCAACATTGAGCAGAAGTATCCTCCCCATGCAGCGTCGGCATGGACGAGAAAAGAGAGTCCTTCCGCTTGAAGTTGCTTGCGCAAGGCCAGGATACCGCTTATCGGATCTACCGCTCCCTCTGCGTGGTAAGAGCATTAGTATGGGTGTTTTGTGTTTGGCAGTTAAGATCCTATTAACATACCTTCGGTCGATCCTATGATCCCCACCACCGCAAGAACAGGTTGTTCATCTTTCAGGCTTTTCCTAAGCATCGTCTCTAGTTCCTTGAGGTCCACGCGCGCACCAAGGTCGACAGGAATGCCAACGACATTATCGGAACCCAATCCAGCGATCGCTTCGGTGATAACAATATCAATAACAAGCCTTCTCTCAGAGGTGGCAGATACTCACCAGCTCCCTTCGGCCACGAATAATGCCGAGTCGTTGCCAGCATGTACTGGCACGGCTTGACGTCAAACGTTCTCTCCAGTATATCTTTTCCTGTAGATTGGATCGTGAACTTGTTCATGACACTCGATAAGAAATCATTCGATATCCCACTGTTGAAGATATTGAGTTAGTAATCGCTGTCAAAGGCTAAAACGTAGAGGAATGTGAATATACGCCGGAGAAATTCAGTTTAAACGCTAGAGAGAAGGATTCAGAGGATTCGTATGACGTACTGTTCTTGATAAAGTCTGTCAGGCAGGTCAAGGACGATAGATGGTCTAAGATTCAGCAGCTCCCAGGGTGAAAGTTCCGAGAACAATTTCCGTGTGCCTTGGCAGTTCTCGACGTGGAAATTACCAGATAGGAATTCAAGAGCCTCTCCCTTCTCAAATGCCCGCCGTAGCGATAGAGGATAGAACTTTAAGTTTCGAGCTTGCATTATGGTAAGTTACCATGTTCCCGAAGGGCTTCATGAGAAATACGTACCGACCCTATGGGCTGTGTTAGTATGCAATAAAAGTATACTATGAGGGTAATCTCACCATATTGATTCGAGATTGGCTACTGTACCATCACAGGTTACGTGGCCCCATCCTGTAGGGGCCTCGGTATCGTCCTGGTTGATGTTGTAGCCGAAAAGCTCACATAGCTGTTCGCCAACTTCAATCTCGGCCACTGTGGATAGAGGGCTGGCTTCGATCGCGACATTGTTTGGGTTATACAGCATTGTCATAAAGTAACCCAGCAGTGAAGCCATCTGTGCCAGTCAGTAGTTGATCAAGTCGCGGCTAGTAGAAAAATACACGGGATCATGAGCATGAGCATGAACACCGAATACTAGTCACTTGATTACATGAATAATAGAGTGGAAAGGAGAAAGGTTTTAGATGGGATTTACACTCATGTCAGTGCACCTTGTCTTGGTCAGCTGGGTACTTCCGGTCAGCGCAGAGCGAGGATGATACGGACATATGTGCTTCATAGCGGGGAGACCAGAACGGTATGCTGCTCTTGCCCAGGATATGAGAGGCTTTGCGGACAGCTCTCTTCAGCTTATCCATCGAGGCCAGGAAAGCCGGTGTCTTTTGTGTCTCTGCGTCGATAAATTTCTAAACAAGTCATCAAACCAGTGAGTAAGACAAAGTGTACGGTTGAATCCTGACCACGTACGCCATCTTCAGGAAAATAGTTGTTTCTGGCCCTCTCTAGTTCCTCGAGAATGATGTGAATGTTCTCTTTGAAGTACGGCAAGTTCTCAGCTTGAGGCCCGATGAAGTACGAAGAGATGACCTGATGAGAAACATCTTCGTGGGTGGCCGTGGAGTTGTAGGCCGTGTTTTTGGCTACGTTTTTCGCCATATCGAATACCGTTTATGAAACAGACAGATACACCACACAGCTAGATGTCGGTCCTGAGTTATCACAATGAGCAGGTTTTTTCTCTACTTAAATAGTCCTATAGCAAGAAGTAGCTTCGCCTGTCTAATCAATGACATAGCCATAACGAATCCATTTAGGACGGCGGCAGATAGGAATGCAAGTCCAAAGCCACATAGTCACTCTTTACGTCAATCAATTCTCTCAGTGGCTGAACTTGTTTTAGTGCTTCATGTTGTGGATTGCCAACACATAGCTATTCATTGCTTTGATCGAGCATGGCTGCAGTTAGTTGCGTTATAATACATGTTGCAACATACCGCTAAATATCGCTGTCCAGTGACTTTCCTGAATTCTAAGACCCAACCATGGATCAACCTCGCTATGCACATCATGGCTTGACTTTCAGCTGTACTAATGAAGATAGCTAACTTCAACAAACTAACATCATAAGTAGCTTGCTCATAGTTGTGGAGACTAGGACACTATTGATGCGGCCCTCCTGTGTCCATCGACCTTTAAAGCATACAGTATACCAGTACGCCAAACCTCATAGGTTGATCATGTCCTCACCAGCCGCTTCCGAGAATGCAGCCAGTCGGGTGCAGCCGTACATTAATAAGTTTGACGACCTGTAATACTTCAAACTTGAGAAAGTCTTGCTCGGCTACGCACCCTTCGGGTAACGTGTATTTCTACAGCAACAATGGCTTCGGTGGTGCGACGCTTAGAATTCAATATAGTTGCTTTTTCGTCCTCTAGATCCTGTCGGACCCAGAGGTCACCAATTACATACAGTCGCCAAGGCACGATCGGGGGTAGAGTCTAGGTATCATCCTCAATTGGTACCCTGGTGATTCTATGATAACTCTTGATATCGGGTTAACATCTTATTCAAAACGTGTGGATAGAGCTGAGATTGCTAGATTAGCAGATGATCAACCCATGTGATTAATCTGCACAGAGCACCCCGCATTGCTGTTGAACGGCTACGGGACGGTGCCGGGATGCATCGGCATATTGCTAACGCGGGGATGACTGTTCATTTCAGATCATTTTCCCCAACGTAGAGCTGCGGTTTTGGAAGGGAACATTAACACGTGCATCCGTTTTCTGGGGTAGAGTGAGAAAGTGTATCTGCCATCTTGAATGTGCCGGCTAAAAACAGGTCCTCATTTACATGCACCAATCGTTATGCAGCAAAATATATTACTCTTAGCATCGTATCGACGACTATGACGATAAGAACACGTAGATAGAGATCAGCTTCATTCCCTTATATTTAAGATGTGAGCGCCGAAATCCATGCAGTATCACTGCGGCCTTTTTATTCAGCACTTCGAGTCTTCACCGATGAAGCGAACGGTTCTGATAATCGTCGCGTCGGCGCTTGGGCGCCTAGTCAACGCTGTGCCGATGGGCGGTAGTCTCACCAACCTGAATGAAGAAATCTGCACCAGAGCCGGCGCATGCGGTCATCATATGGACTGCACAGAGCTCTGGCTGTCATGCAACTTGAAGTTGCTCTTGGCTGGAAAGTCGGGGTTTTCAGAGGATGGTGTAAGTTAGGATCGCATGTATTCCGATGCTGTAGTCTGTCCTTCGTGTGTGTGGTTGGACAATCCGTCGTATGCTAACAATCTGTGTGTAGGAACATCCTGAGCTAGGATATATGGTACCATGGTGGTATCAAGGCATGGGAATGGCTCTGTAAAATGACAGGGACGTTGCTTGCCTACGACTTTGGGAGAAACTTGGTATGACGACTGATGCAGTTAAGCATAGACCGTCTACATTTTGATTACTACTTGGCATGTGTAGGGTGGAGGGTGCAGGTGACCAGTCAAGCCAAGGAAATGTTACCGCCATTCGGAACTCGATTTGTTGTTGAATAGAGTCGGTCAACTACCATCTACGAGCTCGCCTTTGCTGACCCCCTGATGTTCTTCCTCCCAGGCGGTTGTCTACCACATTACGAGGTTGACTAGGTTCGCTTTCAAATATGGGAACTTTAGACGGTTGTCTTCGGTTGAAAACTCTCAAAACTTCTGTTAGCCTTTCATGTGTTAGTCTGCATGACCTATACACGTTCATTATATTCTCGTGTTGTCTATAGGAAGCACTTCCATATAATACTACGAACGGTATCGTATCAGCGTGAGGTATCGTTTGAAAGACCGTCGCGTTTCGCTTCCATAGCCAGCCTAGAGTTTCGGCATGGATTTCGTGTACCGTATTCCACTCGGTTCGCCACATTGATTGAAGCTCTGATGGTTTTAGCTTGATGTAGTAGCCTGGTGGCTTCTTAGGAGACTCTCGGTACAGGGACTTGATCGTAAGCCGTGCAAATGGTGAATATTTGTGCGGCTTATAGTTCTTGAACTCGTAAACTTCCAGCATCTCCTGATCTAGATTGAGCAAGTATAGCCTAACAATTACCAAGTCAGTTACCGAAAGACAACACCGAGCGAGGCACTAAACGCACCATCCGGGTTGATCTACCATGATATATGTTAACGTGGACTCGTATTATTCCTACATGCCGTCGCCTAATTCTTACCTGCTCTTTTCCTAGTAGGCGTCCCAGGTATCGCCATCGATTTTGTAGCATTCGATATAGCTTCCAGCATGTCGACACCAGTCTGAAGAGAGGAGAACTCGACATGTTTCTGACCAAACGCGGCCAGCATATCGCCCCCTTCGGAATACTTGTTTAACTGCTCTTTCATGTACCTTCGGTTCTCTCGTAATTTAAACTCTGGGAAATGTTGTAATTCCTTTTGGTCTATCTCATATATGTGTTGGAGCCCATTTCGAAGTCTCGTAATGTTACGAGGGTTCCGTATCCATTCGAAGAGCTGTAGATCGTCTTCTGCAACTATGCCACCACCAGGAGCGAAGAATCGCAGACAACTGAGAAATACCTGTTAGACACAGAATGCACCGGCGCTTTTAGTCGATTCCATTATGAGAATTGCATACTTGGATTCCCCGTATCGGATGTAAATCCGGTAGGAGCTAGACGACATAGTGCGCTTATTGAGCTGATACACCTCTTCTATCAGTGTGTCTCAAATTATTTGTTACGATAAACATCATGGTATTTCAACTTGGATGATGATGAAGTACAGATCTTACGGATTGTGGCCAACCGCAAGCAGCATGGACTGGTCGGAACGAGACAAAGAAACTACACATGCCATAGTAGACCTGATTTCATTTGCCGTGATGCACTATCACGGGCTTACAGCTTTTGACATTACAGACTATATATATATTTGTTTGAGAGATTCTAGTCTAGGGAAGGAGGGAGTGTCTGCGAAACGGGAATCTTGATGTAGTCTACTTGTTGGGAGAATAGAGTGAGCTGCAGTTAATACATGCTGGACCAAGAAAAGGGGCTCAGTACCTAACCTTAGCTAGTATGCTGCATAGGTCTCCACCAGGGCGCTAACTTTATCGTCCTCTAACTAGCAGCGACAGCGTCATCATTTGACATTATGTCCGGTTATCGCCGATCGGCCGGTCATTATCCAATTGCCACCGAGTTGCCGTTCACAAAGTAGTTTCTTCCACTACGGCATGATGATTCTACATATTAATCTTCTGCCTCTCTTGGGAGATAGCTATGGCTAGTTGGACGGCGCGCCCGTATGTGTGCGCGCGATGCGCATCTACATTGCTTCGTGCGAATCCCCCGCGGCCCACGATAGGCTTGACGAAAAGCTACGCGACGAAACCCAGCGACCTATTGTCAACGGATACAAACGAAGCCCAAAATGCGACCAACAACGCAATCCTGTCCGATTCGTCTCCCGAACCGGGCCCAATGGCCCGTCGGCTTCAAGAGGCGACGGAGGAAGCCCTGCTGACGGGCGGCAGGGCAGGTCGACGCGCAGTTGAAGATGCCGGATTTTCGGAAGAGCTGAAGGAAAGACTACTCGCAAAGGTCAAAGATGCACAGTTCCGGGCCGAAAATGCTGCTGCATTCGCAGAAGCCGATATGCCGACATCCGCAGGCGAAGGGTCCCGAATCACTGCGACAAGTCAACCATGGACAGGGCAAGAAACCACCGAAGACGCTGTCCTACGAATGCTTACGGACGCCCATCAACCTTTGAAGCGAGAGCTCCGAGGTCGCCCCAAAATATCCGATCTCCAGCCGGTTGATATGCGAATGCGGCAACAAGCCAAACCCAACCGTGGTCATAGGGCAGCAAATGCACGAGACAAAGCCTCTATGTACGCTGCTTTTGGCGTGAAGCAATCCGAAGCAGGGCTCAGCGAGAAAGAAAGAGTGGCTTTGAGAGAAGAGTTTCGCGAGCGTTTCCAACCCGGAGCCCGAGCTATGCCAAACACTCTGACCGGGCTGGCATCGCTGGCGAACGAGCGCATAGAAAACGCAATAGCAAGGGGACAGTTCAAGAATATTCCACGTGGCAAGGGCGTCGAACGAGATACGAGAAGTGACAGCCCGTTTATCGACACGACCGAGTACATAATGAATAAAATGATCAAACGACAGGACATCGTTCCCCCTTGGATTGAGAAACAGCAGGAGCTTTCCAAGGCAGCTCACGTCTTTCGCTCTCGACTCCGAAATGACTGGAAACGTCACGCCGCTCGAATGATAGCTAGTAAAGGTGGGTCGCTCGAGGCTCAAATGGAGCGCGCCAGGCAGTTTGCAAAGGCGGAAAAGCTTCATAATCCACGTAAAGGCAATGTGGATCAAATGGCAGTTCCTACTAACTCAACTGACGATGTTGTCATGGTGAAGATCCGACAACAGACGAGCACGAACTCGCCAAGTGCAGAAGAATCTTCAGAGACGGAGGACCGTCCTACTGAGACTGAAGCGTCTTTTCTGCAACCATTCCGAAATCCAGATTGGCTTAAGATTGAACAATCATACATGAACCTCTCGATTAAGAACCTCAACACATTAGCCCGATCGTACAATCTTATGGCCCCCGAACTGGCCAAAAAGCCGTATTTCAATTTGGAAAGAGAGCTCAACAACTGCTACGCTGATGTCGCTCCTCTCCTCGCAGATGAGATTAAATATAGAGCTACACGACCCCCAAAGCCTCTTGTAGAAGCCATTGGAGATCGGCCAGGTAGTATTCTAGATCGTTTCGGGAATCGGGGGGTTAAAGTAAAAGTCTATGACTCGAAAGCACCACATTATGGATTGAAAGAGTTTTGGCGCGACCTCTTTAGTCGGCAGGTTAACTAGCTAAATACTAATAGATATTAACATGCTATCGTCATTCTTGTATTGATTGCTGTACTGAGATGTGTACGTATACACTCGAATATTGACTTACCTACATGTAGGTACGGTAGGTTGGTTCTCCTCAATTACTATCTATCTAGTAGATATCACAGACGACGACCTTATCGATATAAT
Source organism: Xylaria castorea (assembly GCA_022495115.1). Taxonomy (NCBI): domain Eukaryota; kingdom Fungi; phylum Ascomycota; class Sordariomycetes; order Xylariales; family Xylariaceae; genus Xylaria; species Xylaria castorea. The sequence continues at coordinate 281,552 of MU382659.1, forward strand.
CCGTAGCAGTGTATATACCTTAGGTAATTCGTGGGTGTGAGGCGGCATTACGGGGCTGACCGGTTAACTTTTCGGACCAAAGGAAGCCTGATACTCGGGCCGGGCCATGCCCACTGTCTTCGGGAGCTAGTCTCATCGGTGCATTAGGGAGCGGATTATGTATCGATTACATTGCTTCCGGTTCTCAAATTTTATGGAATCGGCATCACAGGCAGTTAAATGGCTTTGAGATCTTCAAGTGTTATTTCTACAATATAAAATATTCCAATCTCTATATGTATATGCTATTTTAGCGAATAGACACTCAGCGGCTTAACCGCCGTCGGTACCGTGGGTAAATCCCCCGGTCAGGCAGTGGGACTGCTACGCTACACTACTTACACCCATGGTTCGATAGGTTCGGTTCTGATTCGGTTGTTCGCGTATTCGCTCACGGTCGGACTATGAACGTGACGTAAATTTACTCAGTTTAAAGTTTACTTGTAGTAGCCCTCCCCCCTCTTCTTTTCCCAAACCTTATTTTGTATATTTTGATTTTTGTTGTTGTTTTTCTACTTCACTCTCTCCTCTTCCCCGTGTTACTGCTGTGTGTCTCCTGATCCTTGTTGACTGCCGCCGGGCTCTACATTTCCACCGGGACGCAATTGCGGTGACAGCAGTATGACGTCGCTTGTGGCATCGCAGGCCCTCAAAGGTCGCATTCAGCGAGCTTCGTTTCTCAAGAGACTTTGTCGCCCAGAGGACCTGCTTCACCACTTTCCCAATGGCGCTTCTATCGGATGGTCTGGTTTCACGGGTGTCGGGTACCCCAAGTACGTCACGACGGAGGGCGCTTACTGAGAACCCCCGGAACTAACTTGGAGACAAGGAAAATACCAACGTTTTTGGCGGACCACGTAGAGAAGAATAACTTGCAAGGGAAATTGCGTTACGAGCTTTTCGTGGGAGCTTCGTCTGGTGCCGAGACGGAAGATCGGTGGGCCAGTCTAGACATGATCAGCCGAAGGTCACCTCACCAAGTCGGAAAGTCAATTGCAAAGGGAATTAACACGGGAAAGATCAACTTCTTCGATAAGCATCTCTCCATGTTTCCCGTCGACTTGGTCTACGTAAGTTGAGGCGAAGATACCTCTTGTACATTTTGTACCCTGACATAATTGCAGGGGTTTTACACGAAAGATAAGCCAAGCAACAAGCTAGATGTCGTCGTTGTCGAGGCTAGCGCAATTAAAGAAGATGGAAGCATCGTGCCGGGAGCTTCAGTGGGAGCAACACCTGAGCTTATCCAGATGGCTGACAAGGTATGCTCATGAACCGCTACACCGCAGGAACGCGATTTGACTCATGGGGATTACAGATCATCATTGAAGTAAATACATCAATTCCGAGCTTCGAAGGGCTCCACGATATTACTATGACGGACCTACCTCCACGCCGAAAACCGTATCTAGTCATGCAAGTCGAGGACCGTATCGGTACAACGTCAATTCCCATTGATCCTGAAAAGGTCATCGGAATCATTGAATCGGATTACCAGGACCAGACCGCACCCAACGCCCCTGCTGACAAAGGATCGCAAGCCATTGCCAACCATCTGATCGAGTTCTTCGAGCACGAGGTCAAGCACGGAAGAATGCCCAAGTCCCTTCTGCCCCTACAATCCGGTATCGGAAACATCGCCAATGCTGTTATCGGTGGGTTGAGCGAGTCCAACTTCTATAACCTCAAGGTCTGGACAGAAGTTATCCAGGATACCTTCCTGGATCTGTTCGACTCCGGGCGCCTGGACTTCGCCACGGCCACCTCTGTCCGCTTCTCGCCCGACGGCTTCAAGCGCTTCTACGATAACTGGGAATCCTATCACAACAAGCTGCTCCTCCGTGCCCAGCAAGTCTCGAACTCACCCGAGATCATCCGCCGCCTAGGCGTCATCGGCATGAACACCCCGGTCGAAGTGGACATCTACGCGCATGCCAACAGCACATGCGTCATGGGCAGCCGCATGCTGAACGGCCTGGGCGGCTCGGCCGACTTCCTGCGCTCCGCCAAGTACAGCATCATGCACACGCCCTCGACGCGGCCGTCGAAGACGGATCCCATCGGCGTCAGCTGCATCGTGCCCATGTGCACCCACGTCGACCAGACCGAGCACGACCTCGACGTGATCGTGACCGAGGTCGGCCTGGCCGACGTGCGAGGACTGAGCCCCCGCGAGCGCGCCAGGGTCATCATCGAGAAGTGCGCGCACGAGGAATACCGCCCCATCCTGAAGGACTACTTCGAGAAGGCCGAGTTCGAGTGCCTGAAGAAGGGCATGGGCCACGAGCCGCATCTTCTGTGGAACAGCTTCGATATGCACAAGGCGCTCGACCAAGAGGGCAGCATGAGGAAGATCAAGAAGTGGTAATCAACATAGAACATGAAGGGATCGGTATGGCGTACGGAAACATGCGGGGAGATGCCATGATAAATATTGTCAATAACCTTTTCAAGGAAGCTTTGTATATGGTCTGCTTTCAAACTTTTAGCAGCCAAAAGCCAACCTGTACATCATCTATAATAACTCTATTAGGATATGAGTTTCGAATAAAAAGTTTAAAAATAGTAGCTCCATCGTGTGCTATAGTTCTATCCCGATATTTAATAGCTTGACCAATTGCATTAAAAGATACGTTTGTGAAAAAACTTTGCTTACCTATAAGAAAATTGTAACGTGGCTTGCATGGTAAATAATTATTGTCCATGTTCAAATTTTAGTCAGCAGTGTAGATATCGATTGCTTTAACTACTTATTTGGATAAGTATCTGTTATTTTAAGCTACGTTCTTTAACGTTCTAACAATGGAATTTTCGCTTTAAACTAGCATTCGCTAAAAGATCTATTTTATTTATGGGTGTACGCAACAAGTTATCCGGCGACCTCGCAGCTTGTATCACATACACACTATTCTGCAGTATTAGATAAATCTCGAAAGTAATATAAGTTATCAGTACGCAGTTATATATATTTCATATCTGAAATTGGAACAAGGAATCGTCTACCTCCATTTCCTACGCAAGACCTTTCTGAGAGAACATGCAAGTATTAGCGCTGCCAAGTCGGTAACTGGTAAGCATGTGTTGGGATTTCTAGTATTGGGTGCGCATAAGATACGTTATGCGAAGGGGTCTATCAACCCTCCTAAGGAAATGATTATGGTTCACTCACAGGATTACAGAAGCAGTCTGATCACCTGCAACGCGACCGTCGTAAATCGGCCCCTCAACCGACTTGCATAGTTGTCCACTCTATTGCTATATATATTACCCGAAGTCATAGAGTATCATACTGTCTACTAGGATACAAGATCTCACACTTCAGAGCTTTTCACAACGAGAGTGTATGCACTCCTCATGATTAGACACAACTGCAGCCAGCTCTCACGTTGGCTGCTTGTTACGGTACGTATACAATAGCTGCAAGTGCTCAACTTGACATCGTCTATCTTTTGGTTGTGCCATGGTCTAGCGTTGCAGTCCTAGTTCCGTGACACTACTGGAGGATCATACTGGTGTCTTCGTCGCTACGACACTCAACACCAATCGGCATGTACATCAGGTCTCCCTATGAATAGAGGGCATAGATTCCGCGATCAAGCTTGCATCCCTCAAACGTTGATATTGGCTGAGGTACTTGTGAGTTACATTCACCATTGGCGTGATCTCTGATCCCGTATATTCGCTGGAGCCATGAATTCTAACGCTCCCACGACTGATTCATCACTTGGTTGGTTCTGTGTGTTGATCCTTCAGTGCCACGAAACTTTGCTATGACCATGACATCGCTTGGACTACAGTGTCGCGCCGCGGATGGTGATGTAGTCCATCTAGTAGGTAGTCAGTAAGTGTGACAACGGCTTGTGCTCAAGGGCTTGGAATAAGGGTTCATACCCAGCTAATAATCTTTTTAGGGTTTACAGGGTTTTTAGTTTCCTTTTTCTGTCTTCAACGTAACCTCACCCTTTGCCCTCTACTCATACACTTGCTTTTTAAGTCGGCAATCTAGCCCCTGGGCCTCTCCTGCAGACAGCCGTAGCCCCGTGATCCTCGCCGAACAATAGCCGCTGGCTTCATGGCTGTATGTCTTGACAGGTATTGACGGGTCTCCGGCAGTCCCTGTGGTGTGACGGCAAGGTTTCTACGAAGTGGTGTAGGACTACTCTCCATTCGCTTACTAGAACTCGAGATTCTAAAAGTAAGGGGCCTTTCATGATTTTGACCCTTATGCATGACCGTCACGATTGGACGCGGCACGCTGGCCCCCAATCGGGATATTTATGTGGTGTCGCTGATGGCGAGTATGGCGGCGGTGTAGATCTTAGGAAGGCCATTACGAAATCAAAGAACATACGAGGTAACACTACCTTCCATGCTCGAAGAAATGTCTGACGGCATCATGTAACGTGTAGATAGAGAACGAGTACCTAATACAGTATCAGCGAAGGATCCGACTCGGATTGTCGGGTTATAACTACCATCTTAAAGATAACCGCCGGCGTAGTTACAATTACTTATCAAAATATATTCTATTAGGTATCTGTGTCGGAGTCGCAATCCTTCCCGTACGTATGTACGTACGCATACGCCCTGTGCGGTCAATGCCTGAGGTTCTTTGGAGCCTGATTGTATGATAAAGGAATTCAGGTCCGTTGCCGCGTGAGTATAATGTGTAGCGAATACCTTTCGCTCCGCTTTTGCTCGTCTCCTATCACGGTCATCCTCCGGCCTTCTAGCCTTTCGCTAAACGGGGTGTTCTCGGGGCTACTGGTGGCCTATATGTGCGTTATTTGGGGGCAGCGCCGAGGTACGTGACTTCGTACCGGGGTGAGCTACGGAACTTGAAGGTACGCTCGGATGAGCCAATAATTGTTCTTCGCTAGCAAAAGCTCTACGACGATTATGTGCTTTAACTCCGAAAACTTCCTAACCCTCTAATATCGGCCATGATAACAAGCAAGTTCAGTCAAGCTTTTCAGGCTTTCGAGAGGTTTAAGAACCTCAAATCAAATGAACGGTAAAGGATTGAGTTGTGCTTATGCGAATGGAGACAGTGGTGACCATATGAGAGACCTGACCAATAAAGTCAAGGAAGCTAGCATGATCGATTCCGAGGCCGGCGAAGTCAATAAAAGTATTGCGCTCAGCATCTACCATGATATGGTTTTATCCTTCGTATCGAAAAGAGATGTATTGAATCCGGCCGGGGGAGCTTGACTGCACCCGGCACCCCAACTAAGGAGGTATTCTGGCAATAAGTATCCAACGCTAGCTGTAGTCATTGACTGTATTTGGGGAATCAATTGATCAAATAGAACACAAGTAGGTCAACTAAGTAAATAAATTATTGTGACAGAAGAAAGACGACGCCGTTAACCCCCGTGGTGGTTAACGGTATATATAGCTGTATTTCTCCGCGATAACTATAAAATCGACGACAATTACTATGGCGTTTTACAAAGGAGTGGTGGTAGCTAAATTAGCTACGGTGGCCAAAAATCTCCGAAATCAGACGCCCCTTTGCACACTACTTGTTATAAGTACGTACAATATATCCCCCTTTTATTAGCTAGACCCTTGCCGTTGCTAGTCACCCGGCTTCAGTATATAAGCGTAGACTAATTGCCAAACGCTGGTTGACGTACACCCGGGCTCACTGCTTTCTCAACTTTTTGCTTAGGATAAATTGTGAAAAACTATAATCCGTCTGCAACAAGGCACCTACTAGTACAATTACAGCCACTCTTCTCTTAAAGTAGCGTGCGCGTTTTACTAAATTTCTTCCGCGAGGTTGGTATCACACACCCCGCCAAAAGAAACTACAGCGGCATCTACCGAGGACGGGCGTGCCGACCTGCAGCTTGATACGATATATGTGCCGAATTTGTTATTATTGGTAAGGAGAGCCCGGAGGGGAATAGGGGGTCGGTAGGACTAGGAAAAAATAAATAATGAATGTCATATTATCCAACGAGACACTGTTGAGATTTAATGGCCTGTTGATAGGGAAGGAAGACTTCCCATATTTGAGTCGACGAGTTCATGCAGGTCACCGCTTCGCATACAGGAAGCTGGCTCCTTCTAGCACTCTGACTATCATTAGATTGACATATCGAAACGTTCCACGACTTAGACGTCCCTGATTGTTTTATTTTGCGCGCCACCCTGACCAGAGGGTATCACAGTAAACCCCTAGGTAATAGTAAGAGTTTAGCCTTCTGTCACTATCCTGAAAAGATTCGTTAAAAGTCTTTAAGTGATTTTCAGTGCAAGCCTGACCTAGTTAGTACATCAAGAGGCACCTGAGCTAGAACGTGCCGCTAAGAATATCGCTTGCTTTTAAGACTCCCATGTCTCGCCCGGGATATTCTTAGGATCTTTTATCCACTATCTTCTATCCTAAGTACGTGATGTTAATCATCCTATGTGAGACACGCTAGCGTCGGTATTCGTATGTGTAAATGCAGACACCAGTTGCACTATTGACATTCATAATATTTCAAGGCAGGACCTAAACTCCTCGACACGTTCAAACGCCCGCCCAAGCGTCGCATGGCATTCATACTGTCACTTTACAGCCTCCACAGTCCAAGTTTGAGTCACCATTCAACTTGAACAATTCGCCGACTAATTGCTACTGTAGCTTCGGAAACCCCGATTTCATGTCCCGTTAGGTACTTCGGAAAGCAGCCCATCAGCAGCCGAAAGATCGTTGTTGTCGATACTTGTCACACGGATCCAAGAGACTATGACTGCGCCCGAGACCCTTTGGCCCAGAACTCCAATATCATGTATATAGCCAATGAGCGGCAATTACTTGTATGAGGCCTCAGCTGCTTAGCTACCCGTATATACTTAATCGAATGAAATAGGATATACAAGAGCGCGAGAGAGCGAGGAAGCAAAAGCGAGGCTTTCGTATATATGGACCTTAGGTCGCCGCCGCCGACTGGCTGAAGGGGAGAACTAGGTCTTCATGGCCCCCTTGAAGTCCTAAATTACTATTGCAAATTAGAAGTCTGTTCCAAGCCCTTGTTACAATCCTTGACCTCAGTGCCAATCATGAACCTGTCCAACCCTAGACGACCAGCGCGAGGTACCTTTAGCACAGGCCTGTCGACAGCAGTACTACCTCTTTTATTTTGCCGTAATACGACCTATTCAAGTGAAAGTCAGTATAATTGCGGCGGTACCGTCTCATGCTCGAGATCATTCCCTCGCGTCCATACTCCTTTCCCCTTCACTCTACGAGCCCCTGAACCATCGTATTTTCGTTCCATGATGTTACCTGGACGAGTCAATTCTCGACGTGTTGCTGATACAGCAATAGAGTTGCTGTTCCAAGATAACAGCCAGATTGCTTATGTAATCAGTCATGATTCCTCTGCCAGTGCAGCCTCTGCAACTCACCAAGAACGGGCGGTGGATTTGAACCAGGAAGCGGCACTTCTCATGGGTGAAGCAAAGCCATATAAAACCAGGTACCAGCGATTCGACTTGTTTCTCACAGATACCTGGGCTCTTGAGGTCTTCTGGTGTATCGTGGCAATCGCTTTTTTAGCAGGAATGTCCGCATTCCTTGCCGCCAACCAAGGCGTCCCCCAACCGCAATGGCCGTATGGAATCTCGATCAACACCGTTGTCTCGTTACTCGTTGGTGCGATAGGAGGCGCCCTGGCGAGCGTGCTTTCCGCTTGTTAGTGTGATGCCGTGGTGCAAACTGCTTAAACCTGTTGACTAACTGGCTGTATTTTAGGTATTGGGCAGACTAAATGGCAATGGTTCGCCTCGCCACGGGTCTTGTCTGATATAGAAATATTCGACCGGGCTACTCGGGACCTATGGGGCAAATTAAGGGTAAAAACCTCCCGTGCCGAATCCCTCAATCTCCTTGTTTAGTATGATCCAGCAACTTCTATGATGTGGGACTTGGAGATCTCGACTAACGTGTTTTTTTGCATGCAGTATGTATAAAAACCACGCGTCCTGAACCTTTAGCTTCATTGTTTCGTCTAATGTAGCAAGTTCTATGATGCAGGACTTACAGATCTCGACTGACGTGATTTTATGGCGCAGACTGCTGGCACATGGCTACTGGCGTGAACAGTAAAGGCTCCGAGGCTTGGCGATTTCTGAAAACACCACTGACATATCTATTTAGTCATCTTGCTAATTGTGGTTGTTTGATTGCCCTTGGACCATTGGCAATTGGACCTCTCGCCCAGCAAATTGTCCAGTACTACAGCTGCTTATCAGTATCCCCCAACCATTTCGCATGGCTACCACGAGTTAATAATTACACTGGTGGATCTAGAGTTTACTTAGGCCATTCCGCGTTGGACCCAAACATGGCTTCTGCTATCTACGCTGGTGTCTTTGATTCATCCAAAACAGACGCTAGTGCGATAAAGTCTTTTAGCTGCGACTCTGGCAATTGCACATTTCCTCAATTTTCAACACTTGGAATGTGCCATTCTTGCCATGAAATACTAGAGCTGATCCATCCCAATAAGACTTTTTCGGGTTATTGGCTCGATAACTGGGTGCAACATTCCAGTTGGCATTGGACGAGAGAAGACGCTAAGGTTGGGTGGACGAACGAGAGCACGGCTACACATTACACGAACACACCGTACACAATGCTTTCATCTCGCAAAACTCTCGGTTTCGATCCATCAATCGGCGATGCACCCTTCGACGATTTGATAACTCTCGACTTTTTGACGCTCAACATTGATGCCACCTGCAATACGACCACAGGAGAAACCGAGACATGTGCTAAGCATCCGTGGGCAGTCCGCTGCTCACTGTATCCTTGCATCAAGACTTTCAATGCGAACATAACCAACTCCGTACTTTCGGAGAATTTGACCTCATCTCTCCCCATAAAGAAGTCAAACACTTCTGCTGTTGAAGTCACAACCTCTAAGAACCTCACTTGGTCTTATGCTGTACAGACAACGCTTCGTCATGGACTAAGAGTTGACTGCAAGCCCTCTAGCATCCCAACAGCAACCAACACTGTCCCTATCACCAGCAATAGGACCAGTCCAATATCCAGCAACGAGGTTGTCACGTGGTACCCAGAAGACTGCGTATATTCGCTGGGCTACCCGGCTGCGTTGGCTATCAATCAGTTTCTGTCCGTTCTTTTCGACCAAGCGTCACTCGAGTCATGTAACGGGAGTGTAACTGACCTCTTCGGAAATCACTGGCTCGAGACCTTTTACAACAATGGGATGGCGAATATCTCCAGCGCCGATACCTATTTCGGGTCGCTGGCGGGCACAATCACAGGGAGCATGAGATAAACCGGAGTACGGTGTTAGCCGATGTCATCGGGTCAGTCCTAAAATCCGAGACATGCATCCGCATAAAATGGCCATGGCTTGCGTTACCGGTATTCTTCGTATTAGCCACCGTAGGCTTCCTGATTTTGACAGTCATGTCGTCGGCTTGGCAAGGGGCTTGGAAATCTTCATTCCTTGCTGGCGTCTTTTTTGGTGCCCATAACGCGGCGCCTGGGCCACTCGAGCCTGAATCTTTACAGAGTGGCATGGCAGAAACTGCCACGCATATGCGGGTTCAGTTACATGTCGACAAATGATGCCTGTAAGCAGTGTCCATACTAAGTGTTACGGCAAGTAAACTGCAATTGTAAAACTCAGGGCGGAGGTAATCAGAAGCGAAGGTATTAGGTTATGAATAGTTTATAGTTTGCCCCCTTGAGAAGGAAAAAAGAGCAACGGTTGTTGATAACGAAGAAAAGCATTACAATTAAGAAATAATGGGGTTAAGATGGTCGAGTAACGGTTCAGGATCCGTTATCTTCATCTAATACAAAGTAGATACTGTTGCTAATACTGCAATGGTGTTAATGGAGCCCATGAAACCAAAGTTTTCTAATAAGACTGATACCGTTTCAAGATAAAAGTGGTAATTTTCGAATTAAAGTCTGTTAAAGCAGCAAAAATTAAAAGGGAATGCAAAAGACTAGTTCATTATAGTAAGTCAGTTATAAACTTTGTTGATTTTAACCCCGTGGATTAACTACATTTTTGTCACGGAACGCTACGGAATAACTTTAGGAGACCAAGGGTATCGGGTGCGGGTCCAAGGCCCGTACATATATATTCACAGAGTGTAATCCTAACAATGTAAATAGGGGTTTCCCTCCTTGTGCAAACATCCAGTTCCTAGGGGCTTCCATATCCACTATCCAGCATTTGTGCGCAATATCTTACTGATCACTGCCTCTAAATTCATTCTGGCGAGGACTTCACCCTATGCACGAACCGCACTCCAATCCAACCAATCATGGATGCACAACCGCGCTGTCAGCGAGCGTGATTGTGTGAACGTATCGCAACTTTCCGTTCTCCAGACGGAACTCATGGCTGTCAGGAGCGTTGGCAAGATGTTCGAATATGCACATAACATCAATGGATCCGTAAGATTCATCGATAACATAGCGACGGTGCGAATTAGGCGCTTGACTGTTGTTTGTCGGAATACCCGGTTTGCAACTATCGTTCGGACCGCCATTGCCAGTGTACGCGGAGCCTTCAAGACGGGCGCAAGGGGTGCCCCAGGGCACGGCATCGACCGCGCTTTTGTTGCTCCACATGTCGAGGTACGCGTCCGCAGCCGCCTTGATGGTCTCACGACTGTTGCGCTTCCCTTCTTCGATGAGAGTCCAATTCTCTCTCTTGGCCCAGTATAAGGTCTGCGTGGCGTTGAAAAGCCAAGACCCGGGGCCTGATACGAGCAGGTCGATGAGGTAGCAACTCATATCTGCAGGGTTATGTCGAATTTGTGTTCCGATTACGTGAGGAGTTGACGAGCCGGAGACATTTCGCGTAATGATCAACTCGGTACTGGAAGACTCGGAGTCAGTTACCCGTCATTTGGAGCCTGATTCATGAGGGTTTTAGAAGCTTCCAGACATTCTCTTGACCCAAAAAGGAAATCTCGTGCTCTGAAAATTTCTAGAGCAAGGAGAAAATGGTTCTAGAATTACTCACTAGGTTGCACACTCAATTACATCTGAGATTGTGTGGCGATGATCAATTATGAACGCGTTGTCAACTGGAGTAGGCAGTGTCAATACTGATTAACAGCTCGAAGTGATATTTGTAATGGATGCTTCGATAAGGAGACCTTGTCGCTAGGTTTGGTGATCTTACAAATGCCGCTAGTAATCTCATGGGTTTTGTTGTTTTCAACGTAGGTGAAGTTCTCAGCGATATTCTCGAGATAGCTTACTTGGCCTATTTTCCGCGCGATTAGTGCTTGTGCAATTATCTACACAAATGATGCTGTCTTCATTTCCTCTCTCTCCCTCTTTCTCTCTCTCTCATTCGTATAGGGAAATGAAAAGACCAGTTAACAACCATTTTCATGCGCAAAAACGTAGGCGTCCGCAAACTCGAGTAATGCTGTTTGATTACACGCCGCAGTAACACCTGGTGCAAGGGTTGCTAACGCCACGAGGCCTGCAAGAGTTGAAGAGAACATATTGGCTAGCTTTCGATGTCTTACGGTATTCTCCTTTGGTGACATGACGATTCCATGCAGCTCCTTATATATTTCATATGGAGTGAGTTCAAGTGCCGCCATTGTATTAATCCTTTATAGCCAGGGCAGACCTCCGCCACCGGCAGAATCAGCGGGAAAATTGGCCCTCTAAAGGGAGAACCACACCGGCCAGATAACCTCCTTCAGACAATCTTTCTTATAAATGCACCCAATTACATGCACGAATGGAGCATCAATATATGAATCTAAAGAGCGGGGAGTAGTACCAGCGCGGGATCGACACAGTTTGCCGAGATGGCTCTGCCCTGTAAGCGGAGCTCTAATCTAAGCGACACTAATTAAGAGAGTAGGCTTCTCTCTCCACACGTCTCCGTCCATGATAAACCCGCAGGCGTGAAACAGGTTGAAGAAATCGCCGTGTTATTCGCATAAATCCGCCTTCAACTTCAGCTGTACTGATTATGTTGTCTGGGATAGTGTCCCTGCGATCTTGATTAAGTCCTCAGGCATCAGCGGCTCCTTTGCAAACCCCCGAATGACTTGGTCAATCATCGCAGCGACAAGATCTACGACATCGATCGATGGGATGCCTGATACCGTCTTTACCGTAGCGGCCATAACAGAACGGGTGAGATCACCGGATGCCGTAATGTAGCCCGGCTTTGCCACCGCCAGCTCGATACCGCCGAGTTCACTTGCAAGAGCTAAGAGCCGGTTTTCAGTTTTTCCCTTTATTGTGTTAGCACACCGACAATCGGATATGGCTACAGCTGCATGTAGAGTGACATTACACAGCATATGCATTTGGACGATTAACTAACCCTCATCAGACTATACTCGGGCATGAATTTAGGAGTTTTACTTTGGTCGCGTTCTGCTGCCGCACCACTCATGTACAAGAAGCGGAATGGTGTTGCAGTACCAGCTTCGTGTATAGAGCGCAGCCCAGCGATTGCAGACGTGTGGCAAATGTGTTTGACCACCTCGAAGTCATACGTTTTAGCTTTCGATGGTGTAACCGCAACGGTCCTGCCGACTCCGGTCAGTAAAGCCCCCTTACTCCCGGAATTACACCGTTGGCGGCTTGCTATGCCGAATCAATCTTAAATGCAAACGAAAGAAAAGCCCTCGAGCCCGATCGCGAAGCCTAAGGGAGAATGAAATAATGGATGAATTGAAGCGCACCATATGCAAGCATCGGCATCAGAAAACTCCCTTTTAACTTCGTCCGGATAGACTGCGTAGTCCTGAATCACTATGGACTTCAACTTGGACACGTCGGCACTCTCGGGAAGTTTCTCTGGTGCAGCAACAGGGCTTCGTGCTAAGGCAACTACCCTGGTGATTTTGGGATGCGACAGACTTTGGCGAATGATTTCTTGTCCCACGAAGCCCGTGGCTCCTGATACGATGAGCTTCATGCTAGGCATGTAGTATTTTGAGACGGATCTTCAAGAACGTGTTAAGAAGCGGTGCGAGGTCAAAGCAGAACTAGAAACATGCAATAATGAGTGGATTCAGAGCCTCATCAAGGATCGATGTGTCAACAATCCGATTTTTCGTGTCATGCTAAATCATGTAGAAGTTCGCCTTTTATCACTTGTTCATCGTTGACTTTGTAATGGCAGTGTATTGTGGGGTTCCGTCTTAGTCTCTCTGTAGTCCGGCAGTGACCACGGTCGACAATCACTCGGTTTGTAACATAGCTCCGTAGGATGATCACGGAGTTAAGATCCCGTTCTTCCCGCCGCTATATCCGTTAGTAACCTAAGCCAATACCATAACACCCCATTTCAGAGGAGAAATACGTTACGTAATAACACAATGGTGGAAAACGCTGTTAAGGACAATCTGGAATCAATGTTGGTCTCATTTTACATAGTATTACACGTTGGCTTCAATTTGGGGTTTGATCGTTCCAGGTGCAAATACTCACTAACAGGTCACATCATCAGAGAAGCCAGGCTAGCAGCTTCAGCCCAGTACTAATTTAGATAGCGGCAACCACTAGGATGAATCATAACCACGAGAAACGAACGTTACCAAACTTCGAGATTATTGCTCACGAATGTATCTGTAAGCTCGAGTTGGCTATGATTGTCTGAAGTTGCCTACCGTACCGATCTATAAACATCATTGATTACAATATATCAAGAGTCCTTTTTCTCTCTTTTCTTTCTCGAACCGTAGAATAGTAGGTAGACTTGAGCTAAGGTCATTAAGGATCATCTCCTCTAAATCTAAACTCTCATCTACACCCACTTAACAATTAAATCCTTGCACTGGCCAGTTTCACACCAAAACTCACCAAAACTTACCATCTTTACCGCTTGACAAAACACGGACTTCTTGCAAAAAGAAATTCGAAAAAGTTTACAATTAATAGTTAATTACTAAAAGAGCAACACTGTGGCCTTTTTGTGTTGTTTCTATTTTTCTTGTTGAAAGCTTTAGTGATATAAGTTTGCTGTACTATATTTTAAGCTAAAAAGCCCCCACGCTTACCAAATTAACCCATTAATAGAAGGTTTAAATGTTTACGCCTAAGTCTATATATAACTATAAAGTTATATAACAAAATAAAATATACATTTTAATCGCTAAGAAGTCAATTTATTATTTGTTTTTTTTTTGTTTTTTTTGTTACGGAGTCTATGTTTTACCTCGTGATAAACATGATAAGTTTGGTGTGAGACTGGCCAGTGCACGGATCAGGTTGCAAGGGTAGTGATGACCAGTCCACTTACCTCCCTCTTAACCCGCATCTCTTACCTCCTAGTCCGCGTCTCCTACCTCCTAATCCGTATCTCCTACCTCCTAGCCCGCATCTCCTTTCTTGCTTCACGCCTCGCCTTGATAACCCTATCCCTCGCCTCCCTCATAGTATATAACCGTAGTCTCAATGCCCTCGAAGCTATCCTTTCACAAGTCACACCCCGGACAGGGACGCTCTCTCAGTCACTTGGCTATATTATATAGAGGACGCTCATATCTTGAACCTTAACAATTCTCGACTATTTGAAACCTTTAACAACAACGTTCGCCCAAGCCGACTTTTCTCTTCACTCAACGGAAAGCTATTGCTGCCCATCAGATATCTATTATGGCTAGTACGCATTCTGCCGCTATCCTTCCGCAGAAGGGTAGCCGATTGGTGATCGAGGAGCGCACAACTCCCGAGCCCGGTCCCGGTGAGATTCTTATCGAAGTCAAAGCCGTCGCCTTGAACCCTGTCGACCATTACCAGCGGGACTTCGGCATGCCTCCAGTGCCCGTCTACCCTGCAGTTGTCGGCTCGGATACCGCCGGCATCGTCGCCAAAGTAGGCTCCGGAGTCCCCTCGGCCCCTGCACTCGGCAGCCGCGTCCTCGCACTCGCCTCGTCCTTCTATCAAGACGGCTCTCCGGATCATGGCGCCTTCCAGAAGTACGCGCTAGCTCAGTCAGAAGCCGTCATTGCGCTTCCAGACGCCCTCTCCTTCGAGCAGGGCGCCGTCTTCCCCCTGGCCGCGATGACCGCCCTGACAGCCTGGACTACGGTGGGCATTCCGCTGAGCACCAAGCACACGCCGCAGGACAAGCAGGCGGCGCTGATCTGGGGCGGCGCCAGTAGCGTTGGTACTTTCGCCATCCAATCCGCGCGATCGCTCGGCTTCACCGTCTACGCCACCGCGAGCCCCAAGCACCACGCGTACCTCAAGCAGCTCGGTGCGCATGCCGTCTTCGACTACCGGGAGAGCGACGTCGTCGCGCAGATCATCGCCGCCGTGAAGCAGGATGGTCTTAGGCTTCACACGGCGCACTGCGTCGTCGACGGGGCTTTGCAGCCAGTGTTAGACGTGCTGAAGGAAACGAAGGGCAGTGAGCCTGCCAAGGTCGCCCACTCGCCTATTTTGCCACCGGACCACCCGACGCTTGATAATACCGAGATCAAGTTCAACTTTCCGTCGATGGATAAGGCGGCAAGGGATAAGCATATGCATGAGTGCTTCCATGGATGGCTCGATGGCGGCCTGAAGTCGGGCTCGGTTGTTCCTAGCCCGAGCATTCAGGTCGAGGGCGGCGGTCTAGAGGGCTTGAATGCGGCGTTGGACAAGCTCAAGGCTGGTGTCAGTGGAGTCAAAATCGTCGTGCCAATCTAGTGACTCGTCCGTGTACGATGCCACCACTGCTACGAGTGCTCCAAAGACCGGAGAGTCTGGACAAATTTCATTTATATTCCCATAAAACAGCCCTACCGGTAATCGAAAAGTGTGTCCCTCAATGTTCAACATATCTACTTAAGCTATTCCCTTTTTGCCAAATTAGGAGGTATCTCGCCAAGAATAGTTTCAAACGTCTTCTCGTCCACATAATTGAATTTGGTACTCCATGCGCGATGATGACTTATGATTCTGTGTACAACGATCCCAGCAGACGGTTCGATGGACATTTTCCGTAAATTTCTGAGACATTCCATGCTATGCGAGCGCTAAGTAAGATTCAAATATAGAACAATGACTCGAGATCATGCCGATATGTGCAAGATCTTCTGCTGCTCGCTTCGAGAGATTGGAGCTTTGGTATAATCAAGTAGACGTATTCTGACTGCAGCACAAATTAGGACGTTCTTAGGAAGTTTCGCAAGCGGGAAAGGAAATCCAGCAAACAGGTAAAAAGAATGACCTCGAAGTACTTACATGAGCGCGAGACTTTTTCTTTGGGAACATACTCTGTGAAAAAGTTCATTGACCATTGGTAGCCAGTGGATCAAGATCTTGTTACCCTCGGTATCAATCCGGAAGTCCACGAGCTCGGTTAGTTTCGTAGATTGAGATATTCCAATATCTGGTGCGCTAACCCTTAGCACTGTGCCGGTTTGTAGTATCTCCTTATTCTGGAGTAGGTCCCATTTCAGAAAAGTGAGCGCGGGTTCAAGCTCGGTAACGGCTCGTTCGCCTGGTATTGCCTTGACAGTGTATTTGAACATGTTCCCAGATCTTGGCCATGCCCATAGAGTCATCGTTTGGAGATACCGCTTCCTAAACAGTTCCTCTATCTCGACTTTCCACATGCGGCACACCGCCCGCATACTGAACCACTGCTCTGGCCAATCGGGACCAGCAACTTGTTCGAATACCATCAAAACCAATTCGGGCGGTACGTAAATGTCTTTTTGCTCTCGTTGAGCGAGACTTGATACCTGAGGCGCCATCTCAAACTAAAACTGAGACAGTGAGACGTCAGCAGTAGCTCAAGTAATTTGAAGGTAGATGGAGATGAAGCTGTCGGAAAGCTGACCACCAAGACAGTTTCCGAACTCGTCAGAACCACAGATGACCCAAAATTTAGTCCATTTGCAGGATATCATGCCAGTAAGAATGGTGTTAGACTATGATACTTACTTGAATAAGCCCTATAACGTGCCGGTCAGCACTCGTCTAGATAATTGAATGCTCGTGATAGGAGGTGCGTGGGGAGTAGAGATCGTAAAGTTCTGGTATAGGTTGTCAGAAACAGAACTGCAGAACTATACAAGTACAATACCAAAAGTAGAATGTAATCGAGGTGGGTGTCTTAATGTATGCAGTTATTTATATGCTTATGATTGAGATCATAACGTAGGTCGATGAACCGGCAGTACAGGGTTTATGTACTTAACTTGTTGCTGACCGCTAATAGATAGGTTTCGTTACTTGAACTATAATAAGTAAAATCGATGTTTCCATCTGGAGCTAACTGGATTATGAGCCCAGCTGAAGGTTGGATCAATTAATTTAATTCTAATTTTGTGATGGTATTTGCCACTAACGATTGAAATAGAGTTTTTATGTCGCCCTGGCATCTCTCAAGACCTAATGAATAAAAGGGTACAAAATATGCTTGAAGGTTTGATTCCAACAAGGTTTTCCCGTCGGCTATCCATGGAGAACTCTATATCAAACCCTCGTAGCTCTACCAGGGAGCATACAATGCAAGCTGCTTCATGGCGGCCGATCAGAACTGGCCGAGCCATCAACAGGTCGGTTCAATTATGTAATGTAAAATGGGCACCATTATGTAATACGACGCATATATAGGAGTTTCATGCTGTTAGAGTAGATCCGCTACACTGGTAGACTTCTCTGGCCCCTTGGATAGGGCCATCTCGTTGTGGCAAACGATTTCTCGGAGTAATCTAAGAAACGTATTTGCGTACCAAAACTTACTAATATATACCATATAATTATACGGAAAGTTAGTCTCAAAATAAACTAACAGGCTATCGCAACAGGGCTCCCCATGTATAGGCATGGTGTGATTTAGGGTTCGGATTCAACATTACGAAGCCGAACTACTTGATTATGTAGGCCGCACGCCTTATACGTGGATCGATAGAACTTTATTACATACTTATAAATTTTGAGGATCATTTGAATAGATACTCGAAGAGCGCTACTAGTTGCAGCGCTCGGTTTCTATCACTACAAAGACCGACCCATACATCGCTCTGTCAGAGCTAAGATGTTGATGAGAGATAGAGTGTTATCAATATTATAAGCGATTAAGTCACTATGCTCACTCCAAGCTTTGTTGTGCCAGATATCCTCCCAAATAGTATAACGAGCGATTCTGAATATATGAGTATTTAGTCCTTTTGAAACTTGGAGAAGTTTAAGAACTAGTTGCTCAATATATAGATCCCGATGTTTGTACTTATGTTACATTGTTCACTATTGGTATATTTAGTGTCGACTATTGTCATCGCACAAGAAAGAAAAGACTTATATTTCTCATAGAGTTCGCGATACTAGTGTATATATATATGGCCGAAGACCCATGCCCTGTATCCGGCTTCCGGGGGTATTCCGTAGCGTTCCGTGACAACCCAGCCGCAATTGTCCCGTTTTCACTTTGTAAGCTTCCCAACAGCATATTTACGAACATCAACGTTGCCAATATAGCACTAAAGGCACCGAAATATTTATTCCACAGATACGGAGGTAACTAGAGGAGCTATTGACCATTTTAGCTAAACAGCTATGATGTATTGCGTGTAAGTTGCCTATACCTGCACACCATTTGCCCATTTCGCTATCGGAACGCTGCCACTAGTCACATACCTGATATATCAGCATCTGAGTGAGCATGATGAATTATTGATAGCAAATACCTGTAACTTTGAATAAGGTCTACGTAGGCCCATCATAAGCTGCGTCCTTATTAATTGCTGTTTGGGCAGGCATTATTCTCCGAACGACTTGTGCTGCTGAAATTTTGAAGTATTCCCTTACAACGACCAAGGTGTTGATATGCGATGAACAATGAGGTACTATAGTTAGTTTTAGGGAGATTCTGATATTCAATATGTGCTCCCGCGGCCAATGTACTTATCGCGGTACACAATGTCAGAACTTTATGTCAGCGCAAGACAGACTACCAGCTTAGCAGATGCTCTTAATCGCCAGTCCATTCAATTTACCGTACCAAAATTTGCAAATGAGTATATAATCTATCGCATATGTTGTTAATACTTCCTATTTTGACATAGTTAGAAGTATCTCCATGCCGGTTCGATTCGTTCGGTAGTTGATTGATGGAAACTGAACTTACGACTGTCATGATGCCTCATATACTCTAGTAACCCAAAAGAGAAAATTCCGAGGCCAACTACACCAAAAGTTGAACGACTCATAGACGTATAAAGTACTACGTGCGATAGAATTTATTTTCAGATCCGTTGCGCGACAATGATGTTCGTCAATAACAATTATTGATTTTTCAGCCAGTGTTCAACAGTATTAACTTTTTGCAACACCTTTTTCGCACCAATCGCACGACGGCGAAATACTCAAGGACTCGCCGTCCAATTAGACAGTCCATTTGAGGATATAATAGTCAAAATAAGGTAAAGCCAAGATAGCCAAGAGACTCCAAGACGGAATAAATCCCAGGGAGCATACCTATGACCTTCTACTGTAACTTAAAGAAGCGGACCAATCCAATGCTCGGAATCGTACGTAGTGTTTGGTGCCGCGCCTTTGGGTGCTATCGTATGACGGAAAATGATAACCATCGTCTGAAACTCATGGGGACTGAAGCATATTCAAGTGAAGGAGTATCCAACCAGTTCCCAGTAGTTGACCTAATACGGAAGGCGTTCAAAGAGGATCCATTGCAGTCCATAGCAATACCCAGGCTCTGCCATAGGTGGACATTTCATACTAGCGTCCATAACTATCAGAATACCCACGAAGTATCCAGAAGGGTGGTATAAACTGCATTGCCAAAAATGATGCGGAAGCAAATGTTGAGATTTGTTCCACAAATGAGCAATACACTTAGTTAGCATCTTTGCTTCGTAGTTCGTTGCCAGGAATCCAGATCCTTGGTGAGTATTCATATAAATGGGAGCTGATCATCACGAAACCTACCTGTATAAGAAGCTCGCAACTTTGATGCCTACCAACATCAACAGTTACATGTCCAGCTCCCCCCTTCTCCACATATCTTCAACTTGGATCATCAGCCATGTTCTCTCCTAGCAAGCTTCTGGCTCTATCAGCTGCCATCCCGGCTGCCCTGGCCTGCTTGGGTTACGAAGGTGGCGTCCCGACCCCCACGGGAACCAAGTCCCTCTCGGCACCGATGACAATCAAGGCTGGACAGACCTTCGACGCAGGCTGGGTGAAGTATGATCGGGGCTCTGGTGCATGCGACTCTGGTGAAGGAGGTTAGTTATCGTTCATCACGGCTTTATCAGTGCCAGAAAGGGTGAAGAATAGCTTTTAGCTAATATTATAACATAGGTGATGCGGACGCAGTTTTCCTTCTCGAGGCCGGCGCTACGCTCATGAATGTCATCATTGGAAAGAACCAGAAGGAGGGTGTCCATTGTCTTGGGGCCTGCACTCTGAAGTTTGTCTGGTTCGAGGACGTGTGCGAGGACGCCATTACTATTGTAAGCATTTTCTACGCCAAGGATTTGAGACGAAGTCACTGTTTTCCTGTTGTTCTGGTATTCTTCTTCAATGAGGTGACTTGCAGCTAACCCTCTTTACTCTGTCACAGAAAGGAGATAGCAAGGGCCAGGAGAGTTGGATTATCGGAGGTGGTGCTTACCACGCGGAGGACAAGATCGTTCAACACAACGGCTGCGGTACCGTGAACATCATCAACTTCTACGCCGAGGACTACGGAAAGGTCTACCGGTCTTGCGGAAACGTATGTCTCCCATCTTTTCCCACAGATGCTCAATCCGCCATGACAACAATCTGACGTTTAACTCTTTTCTTACCAGTGCTCTTCCCAATGCCAACGCAACGTTTACGTCGAGGGCACTACCGCCCGCGATGGAGGAGAGGTCGTCGGCATCAACTCCAACTACGGCGACACGGCCACTCTGAAAAACGTGTGTACTGACGCGGCACACCCGTGCCAGTTGTATACGGGCTGCGCTGGTGGCTGCGAGCCCGTCAAAGCTGGGTACTGCTCCGGTTAAGTTGTGTCTCTATGCAACTTGAGCGAGCCCTGGGAGGATGTACCGTGGATTCTTAGGTACAAGGAACATGCATAAAGCTTGTCGGCTTGATTAATTTACCCTCGTTTTAAGAAAAGATTCCGAGAGTGGCATTCAGATCTGAAAGTCCCTCTTCGACCGCATGTCTTGTAAGTGGCCGAACGCTTAAGGCGTCCGAGCAACGAACGAGTATTTACGTCTAATGAGTTCGTATTCGCGATTCCTACGCGTTTTCAATTTAGTGCTAGTATGAAGTGTGCGCGTCGGTCCTACCCATGCTCTGTCGCATAGTCTCTATAATCCCACTTACGGATGATAGCTGGATTTGATATTACATATTTGTGACCACGCAAGGTGAGGAGTCTTTCAGGATGCCCACCGCCTCACAGAGTACTGGGACTTCTAGTAGCGTATTTAAATATCTACACACGACCAGAGATACCATATCTGTCGCGTCCTCGTCCCCTGGTCGTGGTTAACACCCACACTCTACACTCCTTCGCCAAGTCCTAATAACCGAGCAAGCCGAACTAGCCCACAAAAGATCACCACAGTTCTGTCTCCCTTATCCTAGATTTGTGCCAGGCAACTCATCAGTTTCACTTCAATGAAGGGCAAGTAGATCCAACAACACCAAAGATTCATACCGGTCAGCCCGTGGCTCGCTGTAGCGGGTCAGAATTACCGAATAATAATCTCGGCGAGATTAAATCGCACCTTCATATTTGGACAAGGACCAGGGACGGAAACCCTGCCGTGAATGGACCGATGCTAAATGTAAAGTACACTAAACAGAGACGAAGGGTCTGGAGATACTGCCCTGATTAGACTCCTCGTAACCAATATAGTCGGGCCAGCTTGTCGGAGGACCGATATCGACACGATTAATGGATACGATTGGCCTCTACTCTTCGATATTGCAACCGGTTAGTATCGAATTGGATTGTTTCGATAGCTGGCAGTCAAGATGCGTAACGATGACGGATATAGAGAAGCTATCAGTTTTCTACTACCTTTCTGTAGAAGCTCCGTGTCCTTCGCACCTGAACAAGTCAAAGCATCTGGGCACATACCAACTACTAAGTAGAGCGTTCTAGCCAAGCCAGGTCTATCACCCCTACCTCAAGTGTGGTGTACCTGATATGGTATAGTCGTAAGTTGGCTATGAATACATGGCTTTCAGCACCATAAGTGTGGCAACTGAAGCTATAGGATCATGCGAAGGACAGGTAAAAAAGTTGAGTCTCGTTCATGGTGAATTATTTTCACTTATGGCTGTGTATCTGTATAGAACAGTTTGTGGTATCTTGATCTGAAAGCATCTCTTAATCTCGTGACAATACGCCCACTCTTATACAAGACCGTGGGTATTCGTTCAACAACTATTTGCCTACATAACTCCATAATCTTCAAGCAAAGGTAATTAGAGCATCAGTGAGCTCGTGGGTAGTCCACTTCTCATCAGACGTGTGTTTCCTCAAGGGCTGCTCGCTTCTCATCAAGCACAGCAGTGGGTGCAACATCCTCGAGCGTTTCGTCACTGAACTTCAAATCCTCCTCAAGAGTAGTGGTATCTTTGATCTTCAACCAGATAACTGGTGCGGCGATGAGGATGGAAACGGCGCAGAGACCGAACTAAAGTTCTCATGGTTAGCCAGATAATCGTTCCGGGTAAATGACAGACTGCAACTTACGGTAACACCGTATAGGATACGGTATGAGACCTTCGCTCCGTCCAGGGCCCAGAACACGGCAGCACCGGCTGACTGGATACCCTTGTAGAAACCAGCCATGTTGGCAGTCTTGCGACCCGAGTTGGAGAGAGCGCCCATCCACCAGTAGATAGAGGTCTGCCAGCATGCGTCGTAAAAGCCGTAGAAAATGTACAAGAAAGCGGGGCCAATATAGCCGGGATCGGTGTAATCAATCCTATACTTCGCGTAGGCGGGATCGGAGGTAACTGATCGGGGAGGCTGATTTTTCTCAAAAGCGTATCCACCACCCCAGATAGCAAAGGTCAGGATAAACAGAGAGACCAGAGCACCCTTGGCACGGACAGAACGGCGGACCCTGGGGAAGTCGAGGGCAGCACCGTAGACTATAGCACCCAAGATCTGAGCAAGCCAATACAATAGAGAGTTCAATGAACGAGCTCGCAGGTTGAAATGGGATCCGTTCACACCGTTCTGCTGGTACGTGTAGAAGATATTGGAGGCAAAGAACATGGGGAAGAGGAGGACGACCCAGGGAGACAGGTGAATGCACTCCCAAAGACCATAGAACTCGGACTGCCAAGTGGGTTCCTTCATAATAATGACCTTAGAGCCATCTTCACGAACGATCTTGTCGGCATTGACGAGGAACAATGCCAGAACAGCACCGATGAACATGAGAACAATGAAGGCAGCATAGGTGCCATCGGTAACACTTTCGGTAGTGTTGTGGATGTTCTGGGCGAGCACAATGAGGGCGCCAATAACGCCACCCGCGTTGAAGATGATCCAAAACGAACTGATATATCGACCTTTCGATTTCTCCATGGGGTAGGACATCATGATGGCGCCCTGGGCCGTCCAGAGCAAACCAGCACAGAGGCCCAAGAAGGCACCGGCGAAAGTGACGAACCCCTCATTTTGGGTGTGATTGTAGCATAAGAAACTAGCCGAGTAGAGAGAGTAGCCGATGCCGCCGAGCGAAA
Source organism: Xylaria castorea (assembly GCA_022495115.1). Lineage (NCBI taxonomy): Eukaryota > Fungi > Ascomycota > Sordariomycetes > Xylariales > Xylariaceae > Xylaria > Xylaria castorea. The sequence goes on from MU382659.1 coordinate 305,301, forward strand.
GAGTGACTCTGATACCGAGCTTGTTGGCGAAAGTACCGGAGAAGAAACCCACGACGGCGAAAACAGCATATGTCGCAGTTGAAGCGTTCGCTTGGACTGTCTGGTTGAGCTGACCACCACCGCCGAGACCACCGAGAGCGTTGTATAGACCGGGGCACAGGAAGCACACGAAGGACACCATGAGCAGCTGGGCCTTGGGCGAAGCATACCAGATCTCCTTGCAGCCGGGGAGCTTAACGCCCTTATAGATCCATCCTTCGGGGCGGGGCACGGTGACGCCTTCGGTGTACGGGGTATGATCTGCCTCGGAGGACCCGGTGCCCGTCCGGACGACGTTTGGTTCCTTGTCGGCCATTTTAAGGCTGTATCCTAGTACGGGTGCTCACTCTAGACCGGATCGGTCGTTATGGTAGCAATACGAAAAAAGGTCCAGGTAGGTCGTGCCTATATCAACATCAGTAAGGCTTCGCTATTGAAAACTAGGACACGGTCCCTCGCGCGAAGCATCTGCGCATCGCAGAGACGGGAGACATGGATTGGATACATAGTATATGCGCATGTGGCATGTGGCATGTGGCATGCGCATACACAGACGGACTCAAATGAGGTTACTAACCTTGCGAAGAGAAATGTCGCGTGGCGGGTGAATTGGCCCTCGAACCGTACAACGAGGAACAGAAGTCGGTTGTCGAGGGAGATGAGAGAAAACCCAGACAATTAAATGCATGCGCGCGGGCAGGGTCTAATAATATTATCGTAATCCATGGGTTGACCAAAGGGAGCCAGAGCTGGCTAGGATTAATGTTGGCCTGGACGCTGGTAACCCTGTACGTATAGATTGCTGACCTGGGTGGATGGAGACATCAGACTAAGACTACAAGACTAAGACTAGGAAGATGCAGGCTAATGCCATACCTGCCCCCGGCTCAGCTATAACTAGCGGAATGGGGAAGGAAGTGCGTGCGGAGACTGCTAAAATCCATTCGTACCTTAATTATCTAACGAGACTAGACTAGAGCGATGATCTACGAAAGTAAGTACGGTAGGCACATTCATCATGCCACGACTCGACTATACGTATGATTATACATACCAAACATTGAAACACCTACACAATGTGTAAACATGAATTTGCGTATATATTATAGTCGACGGAAATGCACCTGTTTTTTTCTCATGTATCGTCAGCGATTCACTTCTAATTTTCATGTTTCTTCCCTCTTTCTCTTGACTGTTGCCGGGGGGAGGGGGGGTTGGATCGTATGTTGTTCGAGCCAAAGTATCTAGGTAGTTTAACTGCAGCCACTTTCTCGTACTGCAGTCACAAGTTTCGGAAATGATCTTCTCGTGATACAGCATATCATGGCAGTATACAGATGGTAGCAACGTCCGTTCGGCTAGGATGCGGCGCAGGTCGGACCAGACCAACGGGCCAATGCGTGCGCACTTCATGGCAACCATCTCATGTGAACACGGCAGCCAGTGGGGTGCCCGTGTAAGTAAGAGTGCCTACCTAGTGTAGCAAGTCGCTGTACATACGTTGTAGGCACGTCGTATAGATGCAGTGGATTGGCCACACGCTACGTGACAGTTGCCATTCAAGCTTTCCGATTAAGTACCGTTCCCGCCAAACGTGGTGTTTAAAATAGGGACATGCACTAACTAGTGTACATAGGTATCTATAGTAGTAGCATGAGCAAGCAACCAGCCTCTAATCTTGATAGAACTAGCAAATACCTAGATCTACGTGCGCTATTGCTAAATTTGTTGACTGTGATTCATGGACACCAGTCTAGATAAGTACAGTAGATAGACCAATTCCTTGAGAGATAGGTACATGACTGGCACCAATGAAAGAATCCGAGTTACCAACGGTTGCTTTAGGGTGGAAAGACCGGGTGGCGTTGTTCTAGATAGTTCGTATCGCACTCACCGGCACCCCTCTGCATTTCGTGTTCCCGTCACTCTTAATCCTTCGATGATCGTTATCCACTCTCAGGGTTTTTGGAGCTTATATGTGTTGATGTGTAGCTATGTTCCAGCCATAATTGCTTTCTCACATACAAAAAAACAACTTCATTAAGTGAACCTTGGAATTGTAGACAAACTTGCAATGTAACTACAATTACACTAAAGCTCCAAATCCCGATCCCAAAGAATAATAAAGAGTAGCAGTTGAGACGACGGGAGCGATAGCATATCACTTGCATGCCTGAACGCTGATAAGTAGCGGACCGATTATGCCAAGATACTCGCCGTGATTGGCTGTCATTGTTCAAGTCACAAGACCAATTTTGGCCTACCCTGCTTTGAAGCCGTCTCATTGGCTAGAAGCCGCCCGAGGAATGACAGGCAAATAGGAAGGAGGCAAGGGTATCTCCGGGATGTGCATTTGTAGTGGGTCGACTGCGGGGCAGAGTCAACCAGCCATCGTCCCTTGCTCCAGTGCAACAGTTGTAGAGGGCACCTAAACCCTTACTTATCTTTTGGGTCTCCTACCTAAACACCTAGGTTAGGTACCTTTACCTCCCTGGTATGTAACGTTGCCCATGCACTCCCAACATCCGACAATCTTCAACTGCCAGGTTCCATAGTGACCTAGACTAGATTGTCTTTCATCAGGTCTACTTACAACGCCAACTAAATAATGTTGGCCTTTCTACGCATAAACCCCTATCTATGAGATAATGAAGTCAACAACCTGCGGCTCTGTTATCTCCATGAATCGAGACAAGTACCGTACAATAGGTCAAGTATGTAAACTACACGTGCCTACGATCCTAATGTAAGGTAGCATCCACCAGCATTTCGTCTCATCAGCCTCGAGTAGCTCCCACACCATACAATTGCTAGTTAGTCTAACCCGGGAAAGCTGCAGACGAAATTTGACAGACTTTATCTCTTCAAAGTTTGCGGTCCCAGCTGCTTGGACCAAGCCGGTGGGCGGTGTGGGCTCCATCTATTCCCAGTCAGTTAGTCAGTTTAGTGTTTTGGGTTTGATTTGGCAGATTTGACAGCTGGACTCTGGCAAGAAATGGCGAGCACCGTTAGCAGCTCGGCAGTCTAACTCTCTGTCCCTATCAGATTTCTAGGCGGTATCAAGATATGCAGGTGATTCTGCCGCGAATACCAATACTTTTCCTACTCTCAACGTCAAAGTCTGTTATCGGGGCTGCAAATCTAAAACCCCATAATACCCACTTCCTCCCCGCATTCCATATAGGGTTAAGTAGGCGACATTATCTAGTCTATAGTACATAGAAATAGGCTGGTACTATGTAAGCTCTCTAGCAGAAAGACGAGGTTACATTCACGCTTGCCATGAGGCGTCGCAAGCTGAGGGTGAGCCATTTCGAGCCTCGAGCCTCAACGTAAGGTTGCAGTTGGTGTCGTTGAGGATGTTCGATTCGAAACCGTCGGTCATTCATTAACAACACCGAAAAATGACCCCTATCTAGCCCTGCCTACGATTATAGCCGCCCTAGATGCTCAATCAAGCTCGCCTCTGTCATGTAACCAGGTAGTTAGAAGATTAACTTGCTTATCGCTAGTTGTAGATATGATCAAAACGCTTTGACCAAGCCTTTTCGAGTGTTGGCTATCTCATGTGCATGTGAATTACGCCGTCGCTATCGCCGCCACCGATTCCTACCCAGCCGTGGAAATATTGAATAAATTCTCGTAGCATCCAAGAGATCATCCACTCGCAGCGCCAACGTTGTTTTCACATCGCGCGAACTTCTAGAACTGCGATAAACCATTACCATATTTCGTATGAGGAGTTATTCGGATTCTTAGTCATAAGCCATACTATGCGCGCTGCTGAATCGATCCAGACATGGGTCAGGGGCCAGATCTGATTTCATGCATCTCGCCACCTTATCAGTAAGCATAAGAGGTTAGCGAATGTGTAGAACATGCCATCCCCTCAGCTAACTAGCGGGTAGGGTGAGGTCTCATTCTCTAACGTCAGCAGATAGGCTATCACAAGGAATCGACCGACATTTTGACACCACATGCCACGTAGGAATTCTCTAACTGTTTGTTGTGTGGCGAATGTAAGTAATCAGAGACAGTGTTCTGGCGTGATGACATCGCTCTTAGTCGTAAAGACTGAAAACCATATCAAGTGAACCTCTCACACGTGAAGCCCCAAGCACATACATGCGTGCCTAAGATTGAAACAATTCTCTACTGTCCCCCCAGTAACCTTATGAGCGGATTCCACTCACTCGCTTGCATGTCTCAGCACTAAAACTCACGAAGCATCTCAACATGAGGTATCTTCTCTCTTCAACGAGCGCTATCCACATAATACCATGCTGCACACAGGGTAAGAAGCGTCCCGAGTGAAAGGGAAAGCGTATGTCCGTATTTTATATATAATCTTCACACTTCTTGTAACATAGCGTTCCTGTCTCATTTGAGCGTTTCCCTGACCACTGAGCTGAGCTGAGGCCGAGGAAATCGTATATTAAGATACATACCACGTCGATAGTTATAGTATATATGAGACAACAACAAGAGGATTTAATGCTTACACCTCGCCACATTCAATCTGGGCAACTCTAGCCTGTCACACACTGGTTTCCAAGAATGAGACGGCAGGTATGTCGGCACGGAGATTCGTAATCTCAATCAACAGAGCTAGTATGACAGTTGCGTGCATTGCAGAACAAGGTGAACTCATGATGGCAAAGTCGGGAACTATCGCGAAAGAGGCAAAGTGCGAATTATGAAAACAACAGTTGAGCATTCTGGCACGGGATGGTTCTTCAATGTTTATTTTCATATACACTAGAATCCAAACCCAGCCAATTCAATCCGATCCGATCCCTACGGATGAGCAGATGAATGCTATAGCAAGCAGAGGGAGGCGTGAGCCATGAATACAAAATCTGTCCAGTCAAGGGATCTCCAATCCCAGTTTTCCATTCCGTTGCTAGCTACAACGACAGGAAACCCAGTAATAAGCCTCTTTGGCTTTCAAAAAACGTCAACGAGACCGCCCATAACCATTCCCCGTTTTTTGCCGCCAGCTCGTTTTTTTCACAGCCTGACCAGAAGTCCCAAAGACATTATACAGCATCATGTGCGCCCATGTCATTTAATGAGCGAAACTTTCCGCCTTCCATTCGTATCAGGAGATGTTGATGCTCGTGGCGCCATGATAATCACAGATCATGAAATCAAGCCTCACAGAGACAATATGAACGGTCAGGAAGGCCGTATGCCTCCGTTTCCTGGCCAAAGAACAGCCGCGCATACATTGTACACGGCCATCGTACAAGAAGATATGCGAGTAATGGGTTGGTAAAGCAGATGTCGATGGTAAAAGGGTAGGGAGCCCAATTCTGGAGCATCCCTACCCTTGAATGCCAATATTTGACACGATATAAGTAGATAGTAGGTTCTGTTGCATGTCCGCCCGTATGGTAAATCCAAAAATGCTTCATGAATAGCGTGCATACAATAAGGAAAGGATATGGGTATCATAGATAGGGTGAAAGAGGAAATACAATGACGCAATGCAGTTTTGAACGGTGATAAGGGGAAATCGGCGTTTTAGGGGTAGTTGTGGTATATGCCCTCGTAGCGATTTCGGCTATATCGCGACGGCGGTATGATTATTATGTCGGTCTCGAGATATCCAACCGAAAATATCAGCTTTGGCGCCGGGTTGAGTTGTTGGTACTGGTCCTTCAATCGGAGTACGCAGCGCAGTCTCTCTTGGTTCGAGACGGAGGCTCTTTCTATAGTAGCTAACCTGAACATTGCTCTGATCTAGCTCTTTCATGCGAACAATCTGGGCTTGAAGCCATTCCTGCATATCTGGTATCTCGATTACTCTGTAGGGTATTTGAAATCGTTGCAGGTCGCCAATAATTTTGGCTGTTCGATTGTGCTTGTCAAAGTTGATGACGGTCATCCCTTGCCCACTGAGACTAACGCCTGGGAGCTGCCTTGTGGCTGGGTTTCCAATATCAACAAATGTTAGATCTGTAAGAAACATGCCCAGAAATGGAAGGCAGGGGGGCACATGGCCTTGAAGGCGCGCTCGAAGCACCTTGTTGTTGTTTGTCGGTTCAACGATAGCGTGCAGTGTCCTAAATATTTCCCGGCGCTTGTGACTTATAATGTCCCACGTTTTTCGCAAACGGCTAATAACGGAACTATTTAGGCTGCAGACGATGGCCATGAGGCCATCATAATTGTTCAGCTCGAGACACTGATGTGCTATCTTAATCCACTGTTTAATTATAGCGGCCCGTTTCTTAACTTCGGAGTGTTGGAGAATAGTATCCGCGACCAAGTTAGAAAGGTCGTTAGAAAATCCGGACATAGTTTTGACATTGGGTGAATCAACCCCACCGTTCTTCATCCATTGCGACCCAAGCAACTCTTCGGGCTTAATGGAAGAAAAAATAGACATCTGTTTTAAGGTGATCTGCCGTGCAAGCTCAATAGAGTCGAAGTCAAGAATTGAAGGCGAGCTACCACCCATTTTCCAGTTGCTCAGAAGGCTTTGTTGGCCTTTTGAGAGAATAGAAGCTGGTATGGTAACGTCAGCAGATGTAAAAGGAGCTGTTAAAGTACTTTGTTTGCTCATCGATGAACCGAGGCGAGATAACGTCAGGTTTTCTAAAGAAGAGACACGCTGAACCAATTCTGTGAGGCGTTTCCCAGCTGAGGGTCTAATAAGCCCCAACTTGAATTCGGCAAAGTGCGCAATGGAGGGTAGAGCTTCGCCATCAGTTGACTCGCGCCAATGGGATTCTAACCAACCCTTGAAAACGTTGTACACGCGTAAACGAACGGCGTCGGCAATATTGGGAGATTCACCAACATAATCAAAACGCTCAATCAATACTTCGACGAGTTCAGTCGGAGTACAAAACAAGCGGAATGTAAGGTAGAAAGCAGATACGAACATCGCATCAGGCGTTGTTTCAGGTGTTGTAAGACGCTCTACAAGTGCAGGTAGGGAGCCCCCAACCACCTGACCGTCCTTGTTAAACATAAGCTCGTGCACGAATGTTTTCTCGAGCAACCTCGATTCAACTTCTTCTACTTCTTCGGTAAGTGCCGTGCTGCCTGTAGTGCTAAGATCAGATAGCGAGGGTTGATTTCTGGGTGCTTGTGCGCTATCAGGAGTAGTGGCGCGTGTGGATGTCTGGGACACAACGCCAGACTCTAAGTCACGGCTGAGATACGAGCTACTAGTTCCGGAGCTCGTTGCAGTCCCCGTATCCGACCTGAACGATCCATGTAGTTCAATATCGTGGGATACCTCTGTCGGGCTGTAGGACTCTTCTGAAATCAGGGCGGTGCTGAGTTTTGGTAGTGTTTGTACCAATGTTCGCGACAATGGTACTGAAGATACACTAATTGCTGGGCTCGCATCAGCAGCGATGGACGGTGACTGAGATGAAGGTGAGGGCATCTCTGTCACCACTTCTGTTTCAGCTGGTGAAGCTGTCGATGGAATCTCAGGCAGAGGTTTGCCCATTGATAGATGTAATGATGTTGCCATTGGAGAGGTTGGCGATGGCTTCAAATCGACCACGGTCTTCCTCTCCGGAGTTCGTGGACGACTCTCGGATTCTACCTCAAACAGGTTAAGGTCGAAACCAAAGTCCGTCCCTTGGATTTCAAATTCAAAATCACCAATCTTCTCAAGCACCCATCTTGTTCTCGCGACGCACTCGCCGGCTGTCTTGACGCAGTGGATCGCTGCGTGTTGAAGAGCATCATCTTGGGGCATAACAATATGTTCGGCCTCTATGTCACAACTTCTCAGTATGTCTCGTGCTGAGGAGACAAGGTCGCAGACGTGGCCAAACATAGCAGCACGGGCGGCTTCCAATGATTCGGGGACAAGGGTGTTGTGGTCACACACCACATCAACCACAGCCAACAGCGCCCCGCCGGAGGTCGTAGACAGTCTGATGGCCAAGGCGAATTCCGACCGTGAGAGTGACTGTAGACGAAGCCGGCCAATCAAGGAGCTGAGATGCGACAGGAACGCGTCATGGGATGAATTAAGTTGTTCTGAAACCAAATTGTGTGATTGTGCCGATGGTGAGCGGCCGGCAAAGGATACTCTGTGTGTTATACTGGCGGAGAGTCGATTGGTCACCTGTAGGTTTCTCTGAGACATCCGATTTTCTGATGCGTTTCCTGGTGATTGGATGCACGACAGACGCTGCGTTAATTCATTGGTTTGAGTCGCCTCGACCGTCGACCCAATCGGTGTATCGTCCGTATTCGTCTGGCGACTTGCATTACCCCCCTCTTCTATCCCTTGTCTAAAACTTGTCGTTTCTGCGGGTGGCGTTGGTGGAACAAACGACTCTTCCATGACAGTTGCCATTACAGTCACCGCAGGCGCTCGAGTACGTCGCTCCTCTTCCAAGAGATCAAGAAACCGTACGCCCCTGACCACCACTTTGAAGGCTCTTAAAATCATTTCGTCAATAACATCGTTGGCTTCCTCCGAAAAATGAGCAGAGAACCTGAGCACTCCTTGCAAGCGCTTCGCAGTTTTCACTAGCAAAGACAACTCAGAGAGTAGACTCTTGCGGCCCCGTCTAAGAGCTTCACTTCTCTGAATAGTAGGAGTTTCACGAGTCAAACAATGTGTGCGTTCCTAGAGCAGGGTTGAGTCCATGGCCATCGTTTGACTACGAGTAATCAGGGTACTTACAAGGAGATACCGCACGCCAGCAATGATGCCTTTCATGAACTCTTGGTTCTCAAAGATATCCTGATCGTCGGTGACCGTACTCCTAAGAAGGTCCCAGAAATTCAGTAGAGCTTTCAGTAGATTCCGCATCTCTTCCGGGTCATATGCCTCGCAGTAGTTCGTAGGTAGCCAACCCCTCGCACCGGTAGCCAATAAGGTTCCATCAGCCCACCCATTGGTGTGGATTGAGTGCACCAGCACCACATCACCTTCATTAAGAGGTAGAGTGATAGTCGAGTCGGTTACGGTACAGGCCGGCTGGAAAGGATAAAATGCTCGAAGAAAATTGTAGAAAACCGGACGTGGCGGCTCTGGTGGCTGCGAAACAAGGTCTTCCTGGGACTCGTTCGGCGTCGAAGGCGGTGTTAACTGTGACTGCGAGTAGATGCTCGCTGAAGCATTGACAACGTCATCCTGTGAGCTGGCGCTCAAAGAGCCAGAGCGACTTTTAGTGAATGCAAGAGGTGCAACTTGCAAGCTTGATCGTACAGGCTGCGTGTCCAGCATCATGGTTGCTGCGAAAATAGATTGTGAAGCACCATGGGGCTTGATATTACTTGCTAGCACTGGTGTAGCAGCTATGTCCGCGACAAGACGCAGTCAGCCCCTTAGAGGACCAACTGATTAAAGCAGAAAAATCCCAATCGAGCTCCAGTCCCTTCAAAATTCTTTTTCAAGATCGTCCACTCAATTCCGTATATGACTTGGTCGTCGCGGCTGTTGGTGAAGGTTAAAGAACACGACTTAATGCTGATATGACAGAAGGCTTCTATGAGCGGGATAATTGTTAGTTTGCTAATTCCTGGGGGAAAGTTTTGTGTTGTTTGTTGTCTAGTATAGTCGCGAACAAGACGAGACTGGTAGGATGGAATGAAGGGAGACACAAGGGTATTGATTCGGGACTAAGACGGGAGAAGGCTAGCTAGCTAGCGACGTTGGGAATGTCCCCAGGAAGGACCCTCTCCAGTTTTCGTCGACCAAATAAATCAGTTGCAATGAAAATGAAAATCAGATTCTACACGGGCGTAGTGCCGGACCCCTCGCGGAGAAATCGTCGCATAACACAGTAGGGGTGATCCATGATCTGTGTTGCCATGCCCATTTTGTAGTTGATATGGTTCGTAGAAAAGAAGCAGAGCCGAGAAAACCAGACAATGTAATAGCATACCTCGTGCGTCTCGTGTAGCTACCCGTGGAATGAATAGAAGCTTCGGCCGTTCTCCTCTCCCTTTCTATCGCCCCGTGGCTGTCTGTTCCCGTCCGTGTGTATGCTTTGCGTGTGCTTCGGAGGATCAAGCAAAGCTGGCTCTTTCCGACTACGCAGATGCTGTAAGTCGTAAGTCGTAAGTCGTGGGGTGAGGTAGTGTGTAAGTGTCTGAGACGTTAGGTACGTACGAGGGAAGAGGGAGATAGAAATGAATAATAATAGGAACTACCAGGCGTGTACTGTAAAGTAGGTACCTGCCTACCTCCACGCCTCGCAGCCAACCCCTGGTCTAGTCTGGTCGGCTCATGTCTCCGAGAAGCAAAAGCGACGGTCGTAAGGTATCCCATACCACATCAGTATCCGTACCACTCCGTGTAAAGTGCTAAGTATAAAGGTACACATCCACCCCCGGCACGCTACACTAACACTGCAATCCCCTGTTCAGGCACTACCTGTTACCTACTGCCAATGAGGTAAGAGGCGGGTCTCGAATGTCTAACTTCTTTAAGAATGCTGACCCACTTGGTGGACCCTCACAAGCTTCGACAGGAATCTTGATCTTGACAAAATGCAAGAGCTCCAGGCTATGTGCACCCACTCCCCACGCTAATGATAGTTCCATTTTTGCCTCTTCTTTCCCAGTGACCGTGTACGTAGTACTTCGTACTGTAGTATACTACCTATGTAGTGATTCTCAATCTCTCGGATTTGTCAGTCTCACTTCTTTACGCGCGCCGCGAGTACCTACTTACTGCGTACAGTAGTCTAAGATTAGACCTACAACACACTGAGCAGCAATCTTCTCTGGTGAATCAGATAGCAATACGTTCAGTTCAATGTGTTGTTGATGTTACTGTAAACTATAGCTGTTGCCAACAAATCGTTTACAGATCATGACACAGAACATCGATGATTGATACGTTGCACGATAACGGGAATGAGGTTTCTCTCCCAAACCATTTTCATACGCCAGAAGTCAATTCTCCAGACCACTCCCGCCATCCTTTTACACAGTAGGCCCAGTTATGTCATAACTTCCCTCGACTTGGCTTGACAGCAGAAAACGTCATTTTTGATCTTCAAAAGCGCATCCAGCGACAGACCCGCCACGCTATCGACCACATGCCAACCCATTACAGTATGGGGATGTCTTTGCTTGGTACTGGAACTGCCAAACGTGGAATTGCCATGCAACGATGCCTGATCACTGGGCTAGGTAGTGTGGGTAGAAGTAGATAGGTAACTTACTGTAGTGTAGTAGAGTTGACAATCTGGGATCGCATCCGGTAATGCGTCAGGTAAGTACACTAAGGCTCTCAGGGTTACCTGGGGCTGTTCCGCTGGGCTGCAGCAAAACATGTAAGAAATCCGGTGTGATCATTGAGGTGCCCCGGCGTAGGACCAAGCCAGCTACACTAGGTATGTCACAAGGGGGTCATCGCAGCGCATTTCCTTTCTCTTTAAGTCCAGCACCTATCGCCAAATACCTAGGTACATTAGTACCTACGTACCCTACGAGAGTATGATGAGATAAAATAGATAAAATAACCAGCAGTCAAGTCAACGAAGCAGAACCTGCCACTTGCCAGGACCCCGAAAGCAGAACTTCTGGCGAAGAGACCTTCAACAGGGCGGGGGAAGAAACCGATCAGGGGCCAGGGAGTCAGGGAACAGGGCTAGGGTATAACCCTGTAGTTATTGTGCAACGGGGGACATTCCCGGTCAATAGTACCAAACTCGCTAATGGCCAAAATCAACGAGATCGGCATGTTATCTCCTGATTCTGCTCTGGTCCGAGCTCTGCTCCTGCGTCAACCTCCATTGACAGGTGCTTCTCTATTAAATGCACTCGCCTCATTGATCTGTATAGACTTGGCCAACAAATCACCTCCTGCGACTTCGCCCCGTTCGCCGACCTTGTCAACGTCCCATCAACCATCGTGACATCGGGGCCCTCTGCCTATCGATGGAGTTGTTGGTGAGATCCAATCACTTCAGCTGGCTTCTCGAGCTTACTGCGACGATGCTTTGCTGTATAGGGAGTAAGACGCTCATTCGACAGACTCATCCGTAATGTCGTAAATCTGCTGGCTCGGACTTTGGGGTTGGTGGATGCCGCCGCACAATAGCCATTTGGGATAGGCGAGTCTGGAATTCACAGATGCGCGTGGTGAAAGTTCAGCGTGAGTTGAGGTGTCAACAATATTGGTCCGCTACATTTGGATCGTCAAGGTATGTTGAGTAAGGGGAAAAGCTGTGGTATGAATTAGTAGAGCTTTAACTGAAAAGCTCATATCGTTGTCCCAGGTTGAGTCTTTTCCGGATTAGGTGTATAGTATCTATGGGCAGGCGGGTAATAAGTATTGCTAGGGCTATTATAGCCAAATTCGCTCATTACATTCTCTGAAATCCAAGAGGTGCTTGATTGCCATTGACCAACCAGACCATGTTGATGAGGCATACCCCAGATTTCATATGGTTGAAACTTGCGTTCTAGGCTGAAAAGACACAACCCGGTTGTTACCCATCCATAATAGAGGCCTAGTTTATCATCGCTCATTCAGAACATCATCCAGATAAGGCCTTGTCTTGCGAGCCCGGTAACGGCTTGCGAGAGTCGAATCAGCACCCAGTCTACTACTTAGTATCTCAACCCCGAACGCCAACCCACTGGAGTCGCAAAGGCGATCCCGGGTGGGGTGCTGTCGCTACCTAGATACGCAGTAGATAGAGCTCTGAAGCTCTAGATACAGTATCACCGTACTGTACTCTAGATCTGTCTTTTTCGCTCATTACTGCCTGCATACTATCACATCTCTCGATAGACAGACGGCACATGCAATGCAACGCACAACCCCATCCACGATGCCTCCAACAAGAGATAGACCCTGTGTTCTGCCGCGACTGGCTACTACCACTATAGCAAGGTTGCATTGCTGCCTCCGCTACGGAATAGACAATGCCCAAACGATTCATAAGGCTATTCTTCTGAATTTTGTATTGCAGCTCCGGTTCGAATGGGTCAGTAAGGCTATTCGTCAACCATAATTTGTGGATAATTTTGAGTGGGTACCAGTGAAGCGAACTGTTCAATATTCCGTGTTAGTCATTTAGGCATTGGCCAATGCCTTTGCCCATAAATTGCTTTTGATATGAGAATATTTTAGAGCACTGAAAACGGCGGAACGAGCGCGTCTGTTCAATCACTACAACGAAGTTCAAAGTCATCAATGTTGGAGTTCTTTTTAGTCCGGGTCGATGCCTTTTCTATCATCACGTTGGGTAAGATGACACAGCCCCATTTCATGTTTGGTTTGGTATGATCGGCAATATCTTATGGGACTCGTTCCAGCCTGCAAGCACATACTGTACAGATTCAATTGGCGTGTGCGAGCAATCACGTTACGCTCACTCGCCGCTTCTATAGTAGCGTACATGATGCAACATATTGGGGCTGTCTGGAGTTCGGGATCAACAGTTTGGAGTTTCTGAGGGAGATTCTAAGTACATACAGTACATATACTGAATACTGTGACTAATTATGATCGAGGCAAAATTCCACTCACACGTGCCAATTGGCCAACGACCACTTTTTATTGGAGTACTATACCCGGTGTTAATTCGGCAGCGCTGATCAGGCACAGATCCACAGATGGTATTTGGTATTAGCGTGTACCTATATACCTATACCCATCGCCATCAGCATAGCCGTACCAAGACAGCACTTGTATTGTATGTACACTAAGTAGCGTGGTGGGGGAGCTTCCTTGTCCCAGGAACTGAATCCCCATGAATGCCTCATGCAAGCCACTTGCATTGTCACCCGCTGGATTTGTCGTGCCCTACACTACGATTTATAGCGCGGGGACACAGCTCTATGTGGGGATGGAAAGGACGGGCATCTTCTCATTTCGGCACAACTAAATTCCAACAACCAGCCAGTAAGTACACGAGCAGTGTCCGGAGTAACCAACATAGAAGGCCTGCAGTGGAGAAGCTGAGAAACAGATAGATGATGGCGTGGAGTGTCAAGTTTATCAGCGTAACAAGGAAAAAGAAAGCACGAAGAACTCGGGGAACTCGGGAACTGCATCAGCAGCACGAGCAACATCTGGACAGCGAGCGAGTTCGAGGAAGCGTCGGTGGTGGTAATCAAACTTTAATCCTCGTGGATCCGAGAAGGGAATATGTTAGGACTGCATACCATGTAAGTAGCGTAGTACCGTAGTAACAACCGACGACCTCAGCGCCTATGTTATGTTGTGGATCGCGACTTGCAGATAAATGCCACTCGATTCGGCGGCGCCCTGCAATGCCAAGAAGGTCACGCTGCAGAATTCCAACGTCGTCACACAGGCTTGGCAGGCCCTATTAAATGCCTCCCGGTTAGCAATGATACCGCGCACGGAAGCCATCTTAAACTAGTCCATTAGCAGTAAGGAGGTTATCGACCATCAAGACGCCGTACTAAAATATTCGATAGGAGACTCCACTTGCCATACGCATACATGGAAGCTATTATGACATCCTCCAGCAAACGTCCTACAGTACAGCAACGCGATCAAATTAGTGGGCCGGCTGGAGACTGATGTTTACTTACCAACCTCAAGGCACGTGAATTCGAGATTCGAGACTGGCACGTTGGCATGCGCGAGACTCCTCGGACACGCCTCAATGGCATCGTGGCGCCGAGGGTATCATCAAGCCCGGCGCAATCAATCCAATTCCCACATCGCGGAGAAGGAATACGCTCACACGCTTTATGTTGACGCACTACAACTTAAAGATAACCTCCGGCCCTCTGCCTGACGGTGACGAGATCTACAGTATGTCTAGCAGAATAGTGCCGGTCAGTGAATGGGATCTACAGGATGGGTCGTTGCAGCTGAAAAGGCCACTCCACAGATTTTGTCATGGTTGGCATACAGTATGTAAGTAGCTACGCTGTTATGTCCGACGCTGCAACGACTGTCGGTTCAAGCTATCGAGCGCAAGGTATTGCTGTATTACGTGTCGGGATCGCTGTCCAGTCGGATCCAAATCAGCTGCCACACAGCATCAGACCGACTTGTGGCGCCGAACCTGCCCCTGGCAATGCTGCAATCCTAAGTTTATAGCCGCATTTCCCTTCTGCTTATAGGCCCCAAGCGAGGTACTGCAGAGCTCATCACCTCGTATATGTCACGTTATCACTGTATTATCGAAAATGCTGCATGTTTTCCATTGCATTCGCTCGGCTCAACCACAGGCCGAGTGAAACCGACAGCTTGGAACCTGGTAACGAGAACTCCATGGTGGAACTTTGCAGAACATTTACAGATGGGAGTGCCGTCTAGAACCTTACGGGTCTATGAGGAAGCTGACTTCCGTCACACTAGATACGTCTTCCCCCTTCCACTGGTCCGCCACCAGTCCCCCTACTACTCTCCAGGTGACTTCCACCTGGTCAGCGGCGAAACCCCAAAGACTTCAGGACTCGTAAGCCTATGGGATAGGTGCCCCAGGTACGATTGGCCAGGCACCATTTATCGAGCCCTACGTAGACTAAGTTCTGTACACTACGCCATACCACCTCGAACCGCGGGTGTGGCCCGTTCGGCGTCTACGGATTCAAGCGGGGCTTCCATGCACCAACATAACCCGGCGAATAGATATACAGCTGCCCCGATGCCAAAGCATGCAAGCCACAAACACGTCCTAGCAATGCCCAGGCGACGAGATCTAAGTTACAAGTACCATAGGCCCAACCACCTAAGGCTAGTCCAGAGCCCTTTTTCCATGCTCAGAAGCCACCATGCAAGGGGAGCTGCACTACTGTAAAGGTGCATACACCAAGAAACGCGGTTGAATGGCGGCTCACTCCCGCAAGTCGCATCGTAGCCTATTGTAGTCTAGTAGCCAAGACCATTGCGTCCAGATCCAGTAGAACAGCAGGTTAGGGGTTAATTTCTTTCATTTCCTCGCCCGTCAAACTTTGCCGCTCTGGTCAGTATCACCAAAATGGGAACTGCAAGCCAACTACCGAGAACCATCCGCTGCAGTAGACTAAATAGACGGCCTGGAACAGTATAGTGTATGAAGGCTGATCTTTCAAGCCATCAGGGTCGTGATCTATGCACTCGGAATTTTAGACTGCAGACTTATATGCCGACCCAACGTATGCATTGAGGTCCGAGGGATTGCGCGAAAGCTCAAGCTCCATGCACTACACTACTATCCATATACCATGACGTCGGGTTCTGTTGATCTATCATTCCTAGAGACCGGGAAATCCCGCCTTGGTCGCAGTAACCTAACGATGACAACAAAGACTAGAATCGAATCCCGCTGGATGCCTGTACTGGAGAAATTGCGTTGATATGATCCCGTCCCTCGAGCAGTTGGGTATAGCGTCATATTCCATGCATTGTTGTACTAACGTCTTACACTATGAGCTCGAACCAAGTTTCCCCCAGATTTGACTCGGGCTTCTTTTAAGGCTTACGCAACTGTGCGAGAAGAGTGGCCTCTTACGGGCTGAACAATGGGAGCAAATGACGGCCATTCCCTATGGATATCCATCACGACACCTCGTTGACCGCTACAAGACACGATTGAAAGGCCGGCCAAAGGAGGGTAATCTTTCATGGTCCATACTAATGGAATACGAGGCGCTGGCGGTCCAGGCGGCTCCTTAGTCCAGCCACCTTTTAGGCCTCGTCGCTTCTGGGTCGTATAGGATAATATAGAGGCTACAAAGGCAGAATAACTCTTCAGCCCCAAGTATTAGAGCATCTTGTTAGCCATCCTATTTTTATCATTGATGCAAAATCGTTCTTTTTAGCCGCATGTGCCCTACAGTGGTACACTATTTAAATCCACCGTTAGTCGTGTGGGTAAGGAGATCAACCTTTCCTGACCTGTAGATCTAATAATCTAACCATGTTCTAGGTACTCTAAAGATTTTTGAATGCTTCTTCTGCTGGCTGTATAACGGTCGCACGTTGCGTGTTAGTAGTTCTCACTGATCGCCACAGAAATATACGACAACAAGCTAGCTTGTCTCGTGAAGTTAAAATTACATACTTTGACTGTATACAGTATGCTTATCTATTACTTCTCATATGCTAAATCTTTGGAAGTTACATAATACAAATTGATGGTGTTGGTTCTAAGACATTTTACCATGTAGTGGGGCAATTTCTACGGCTCCAAGTGGGTATTCAGCCAGCAGAGGTGAATGGACGCAGAAAAGAAAGGGACCAAAGAAGGAGAGATGCGGCGAAGGATAAGGAAAGAAGAAAGAACCAAAGATCTCCGCTGTGAAACACATGTGGTGGCATTCTATACCAAACCTGTCTCAGATGCGGTGATACAGCGTGGTTCTGACCCTGGCGCCGCACGTGGAGGCTATATAAGGTGGAACTATAGTCTTTCGCGACGAACCCTGCTACGAACCGCAACTGATTGCTGATCACTGAACGTTCGATTTAGATCAAGCTATGCTGTATAGTAGTTCTCACTTTTATTCACTCGAATTAGCAGAGCTCGTTAATACTTCAAGAAGATGCATACTTTGTAGGGTACACGGTCCCAGACTGGGTAATAATAACTACACGGAGAGGCCGGTTGTCGTTTGCCGGCCGGCCGGCTGTTAGTGTATTGCAGATCTTGGTGGGGGGTTATACGTGAGATAACTAAGACACACGCCGTTCACCATTCGTGGCGCTACTAACAGCCATTTTCTAGGTTATTAGGCGTTACCTTCATCCAACTAATCAATCTAGTGTATATTTGTACATGACTCGGGTGTCTTGGGGTTGCCCTGCCATCATATCTAGTTCGAGGCTAGACATACAGGAACGTAGATCCATGAAACTTTTTTTAACCAGCACTACGAAGTACGGTAGCCGGTTTGAGCATTCGTGCAATCGCGATCCATAATGGTGATCATGTTCAACGTATCTATAGTGGACGCAGCAGTTCTACTGCGGCGCATATACAAATGCTAGCTGGTCCATTTCATCGCCGTCCTGGCCCAGAAACCCTACGATAGCCCACCCATCGGGTGCATCAAAAGTTGCGCAATCCGAGGTTGTCGTTCCCGCTTCAAGCGTCCGCCCGGCGCTCGTTGTCGCCTTGATGTAGAAATTGCGTGTATTCCCCGATTTCTGGCCCCGGCAAAGCTGAGCACCGACCCAGGTTTCGCCGGTCCCGAGCGACAATGTGGAGGCCGCGCCCTCTGTTCCACCATGTGTGAACGTCGTCCCGTCAGTTAACGAGATGGCGACGCTATCAAGCCTGCTGCCTCCCCTAAACGTCAGCACGCCGGCTTTCGGTGCTGCTTTTGCCGACAGCGCCGGCACGTCGCTGAACCAGTTGCCCTCCGAACCGCCCCAGAAGTCGGATTGTCTCAGCGACGTTCCGGCTACCCATGTAAAGTTCGCAGTTATCGGGTTGTGATCAGACAGCACATTATCGTCTGGCTGGAGGAACTTGTCGCTCTCGTAAGCCCAGTGTGTAGCAGTAAGACCGAGTAAGGGGCTTCCGCGGTAGAAAATCTTATCAACCGTCTCACACTCATCTGTCGTGCTAGGGTTGCTGCAGAGAATTTCCACGGTTGGTGCAACACCCCCAAGGATTAGCTCCACTTGAGCGTCCGTGAGCCCGGTCTGTGACAGAAAATCAGGAATGATATCACCAACACGTGTATACCGGCTATTCGTATCGCCGAAGACGACGACCGCGTTCCCTGTGCTCCAGGCGTTGATATAGTCCGCAACCTGCTGAATATTCGATGCACGAGCCTTGAGGTCATCGTCCTCGGTCCCTGCATCAGTGTGCATATTGTAGGCATCGATGTAGACACCGTCAGATAGCTTCAGGCGCATGAACGTGAATCCCTTTGGCGTCAGACAGTCGGACTCAGAGGCATCGCTACATTCGTCCCACTTGACGCGCGTAAAATCAATCCAATCATAGTTCGCTAGGGTGTTTAATCCAGATCCGAAGGGCACGCCTCCAGAAGTAGCCGTGCGATACGAGTGCGTGTCATTTTTATAAATGTAGGCATGATAGTTAAAATCCTAAAACGTATCAGTCGCTGTTTGACAGAATGTGTTTCACGCATGTATGATCTTGCGACCTCCGATTGCTTGCGGTTTGAGATAACCAACCTCTTGTGTGTGAATTAAGTCATATCCAAGCTCTGCAAACTTCGAGCCAATCAGCTCTGAATTCGTCGTCTTCTCTCCGGGTACACTGTTATCATTTAAAAAGGCTGGTAGCCCTGCCACGTTCATGCTCAGAACATTAAAGGCTCCGCTTGTTCCAGCCATTACAGGCGTGCCCAGTAGTACACCCACGGCCATACTCGCGATGATCTTCATTGTGACAACTAGAAAAAGCCGCCAGGTTACGATCGCGAAAGGTGCTATTTACTTATTTCGAGGTCGAACGCACGAGAATATCTGGCGTATTTATATGAGCAGACCGTCGCTGCATCAGCTAGTTTACTGGAGTCCGGTGAAGCTATCTATGGTTAGAGCCGCCGTACAGCTAACCGTTATGTCGTCATCCCAGAGCTTTCACTTCGTATTCATCGATATTTTAGAAGGACACTATCCAAAGGGGATGAATCCCCTCCTAGCAACGCCGTGACGACGCTGTCCATCGCAGCCTGCCAAGCATCGGTCCATTTTCCTAACTTGGCCGCAATATAGAAGTGACAAGGTTTGGGTCCTTCAAATATAAGACGCGCCATGAAAGAAGAGATAGGTTCCGCCATTAAAATCATTGACTACAACTATGGAATTATAATGTGTTAACGTAGCTGTAGGATGTTGGTCACTTCACTTTTTGTGCGCCTTCTACTGTATGTCTAATAAACTGCCTATGGGAGTCAATTCAAAAAGACATGACTGAACAGGCTGAAAGCTAAAGCGTATACGGCTATATGAGCTCTATTATAGGTAAACCTTGCTGCGGGCGGTATATTGCATTCATGTCGATAAACATACGACTAGCTCTCCCGCTTTCCATGCAAGCCTACTTAGACTAGGATCATGGATGAAGGAATAGTTGAACGTCAAAAAATCTGCTGGCCATTTAGCATTATCTAATACAGGTTATACCTCGCTACTAAGATAGATTAACATGTATAGCCCGCCCTCATTATAGACCGGACCGCACCTATTTCATCGACGAATATGGTCGACCACGCGCCCATACATTAATAATTGTTTTCCGAGACTTACGAGAAACATGTTCATTCTAATGTATCCCAGATCTCCAGAATCAATTGATACCATGTTTCTGATGAGTCCGTTAGAGACACGGGATATAGAATTCGAAACGTTGAATTTCAAACAAACACTAACGAAACCTAAGGCGAACGGCATATAGCAACGATACCCCTATACCTGAATGGCCTATCGATCATGAGGTGATCTCGAGCTAGAGTGAGCTGGTTCCTGGGACAAGTTGTTACCATCTCAATCATGCTAGCTAGAAGACAGATGGTGCTGAGAACTTGTCATAGTTCAACCAGCCGACCGCGCGTTCATAGTATGTTCTTCTAGCGAGCAGTTGCCGCCAAAAACAGTGGTTTATCGGAGTTTACTGAAAAGCATGCTTCTGATCGCCACCAAAGCATGAATGTAATAGAGTGATCTTAATTCCATATGCAACCGACTCTGGCTCCCTTAACGCATCGGATTATGTGCCAAGTTCGTATATGTTTCGTTTCCATACAGTAATCAGTAGCTGGATCTTATCCTTGCGTATAATAATAGTATAGGTACACCATGAGAGTTACCCGGATTCATTCAAGATTGTGCGCTTATAATACTACGAAATGATACTATAAACTCGCTGCCAGGGAGATCTCAAATATTACGACATCATCTCTCATCATGAACCCTCGCCTTTCTCTTCCATAACAAGTAATGTCATAACCTTGCATAAATGTGATAACCATATATCACATTCCAAACCGTGAGTTCTCCGGTGGCGCATTTCATGCTCGCTGTGATCAAGTACTTCACACTCCCAAATAAGGCTTTACACGCGACCCAGGAGAAAGGTACGCGAGTTATTCTCGAAGGTGGCTGTGGCGCTGTACCAAGGTCCCCTGTTCCTAGGAAGTGGCACTGGCGTAAGATCGTCACTTGCGCGTATCACACGCAGTGAGTGCCCCAGTTAGAGCAGAACAAGTTGATGATGAGCTTTTCAGGACTTCTACACCGGTGTCAAGCCATTGTGCGCACCAATGGAAAAGGCGAGAGGTATCAGTAGCAGCCCGCGATCACCAACAAAAAGTCCGGGTATATAACAACGACGGTCCAATCCCTCCGTCTCGCTTACATGCGTCATATTATAATTGATTGTAACCAGTAGGGAACTAACTACCCCAAGAATTTACCACGTTGTCCGTGCCACCTGCGAGCACGGGCAATACCACCTAACCTAAATAGACTATAGAATGTCGGCCCTTCTACAAGATAGTAATTTCGCCTGGAAGAGTGATTCGCGTTCCTAAGAAAATAGGAATCCCACCTTTCCGATTAGGATCCGGTCGCATAACCTCACCCCGTCTGTCCGTGCGCCTTTCTCTTGGACCTTGACCCCTGCATCACGTTGTGTGAACGCTAGACCCGAGGATCAGGGATCTATCAAAAGGACGAATTGAGCGACTCGCCCCTGCATCCAACATGCGTTGTGTTCGCCCGGGAATGCCAGCAAATGTTGTACACCCACCACAATACGACGGGGATTTGCGATTCTTTCGACGGTCAGCCCCATCTCGTAGATGTATCTTTCTCCCACCCGATATCAACGAGGATGAGGCTCGTTGCTCATTAGCAAGGAATATGCATTTCTCTTCGATGCAGCGCCAGCCAGTGACATGGCGCCGTAGCGGTGTGGTGTGGTGTGTAACTACCTGGTCCAATGAGTACCTAAGTATGCCATGCATTTGTTAGCGTGCTGCTATGCCTGGGGTATTCCCCGTTGTGTGGACCCTGAAGATGGCGATTGTCAACGTCATCTTGGTGAGCATTGATGTTGGATAGAAATCGTTCGAGTAGCTTGACCCGCTGGTCTAACTAGACGAGATACAAGCACCAGCTATTAAATGTGGAAATATCTGCCTTCGCTGAGTATGTGAACGTCACTTCTATGCTTGGTACTAAAATAAAATTCGCCGCTCATTCGATTAGCATCAAGATGATGTGTCCCTGGAAACTACAAGAGCTCTATCCTTATTCTGTGCGCCAATTAAGCGAGTAATAAGTTTCGCTTAAGATCTATTCAGATACGATGAATACAGACCGTGGCCACTGGTCCCCGCTAGCTTCTCATTCTAGGGCCAGAGCTTCCTCGTAGATGAAGAGTTAAATAAATCGTGAGCCTGAAACCCGATATTGATCGAATAGCCGCCAAACTAGCGCTTCCAAGATCTCACAGGCCGACAAGAGACAGTTTGAAGACGAGCTTAATCAAACAATCACAATAATCAGAATTCAAACCCGCCGTGTGGCACGAGATTGGTATGCCAATGACGCGTGTCGGCGAGCGAAAGATCCGAGAAACTGGTTGTCGGATTCTCTCGGAACTCGTCATGTTGTATTTGATCCTTACTCTTGGTTGCAGAAACCACCGTCATTGCTACTTCCGTATAGTCCACAATGGGGTACCTCATTAACAGAGCCACAAGTTATTATGTGATCCCTCCCATACATACCGCTATTGCCACGAATTCATGTATAAGGTCCAAAGCATTGAATGAGAAGAAACGTGAATCCGTCCGTATCATCAAAACCAAGAATCGCTCTTTCTTTCTACTCGAATAATTTGTAAAACGCTCGTAGGTCTCACGCGGTGTTGCAGTCTATACAACACAATCTGGACAGGGAAACAAATTTATATCATGTTGCTTGTCTAGGAAACTTCGATGCTACTGATAGTAGTTTTCTTGAAAGGGGCCAAGTGGTATCGAGTCTACCGCATGCGATCTAGCATGAGAATAAAGAGGCGAGGACCCTGAGCGGCGCGATCGGCCAAGACAAACAAAGCATATCGCAGCAGCCTTTCAGTGAAATCATAAAGGAGAATACAATACCTAATCATCTACCTGCGGGCACAAGAATTTCAAGGCTGTTAAGCACAGGTTAACACTATACACTATTCTCCTAGTCGCGATTTCCATTCAGTCTATACTATCTGAACACCAAAATGGCTTCGAGTAACAAGCCCCAGAACAACAATGTAGCGGGGATTAAACACGATGCATTTCATGAACAAGAATATAGTACTTTCCCTCAGTGGGCCGCTGCTCGCCTGACCAACCACCATCCCCGTCCCTTTCCGGTAGGACCACATGCAATTGCCGATGTAAGTCTTATTCCAGAGTATGTTACGATAAGTTGAGTTATAACACCCGATATTAGGATTTTTCTACACTATGGAGTGATATAGATGAATGGGTTGAGGAATTTATAGATCCGATGATTAGTCAGACAGATATAACAGGTGTCGGCTCTAGCATACTAAAAGATATAAAAAACAACGTAACGATTGCGAAACACCTATATCAAGTGTTGAGCGATAATCGAGATTTCAGGCGCGCGACAAGGTATCCCGATACAGACCAGTCAGTATTTCCAAATAGTTTATTCGCGGAGTTGGCAAAATCTCTGCCCCCATGTGCCATACACTTATGCATGGTCCCGTAACACCATGTGCATGAATCGAATTTTTGCTATCAACAGTTGTTTCTAACTCTTGATTCCTGCAGTGCCGTTCTTTCTGCAATAATAATCCGATTCCTCGTCCGCCGGATCTTCGAAAGGGGGATCCTCGATAAAGACAGACAGCCATACCGGCTCCTTCAAATGTTG
Organism: Xylaria castorea; assembly: GCA_022495115.1. NCBI lineage: Eukaryota > Fungi > Ascomycota > Sordariomycetes > Xylariales > Xylariaceae > Xylaria > Xylaria castorea. The sequence goes on from MU382659.1 coordinate 329,131, forward strand.
GAGGACGCAGTTTCGAACAACCAGAAAGAAAATTTCCGTGATCTAAATGTTCAATTATGGCGTCATACTACGTATAAGGCACTATTAAGTACACCGGATCACTCGGCTATTGTAAGTACTCGCCTGAATAGTTTGGTCCTAGTCCGGATTAATCCTAAGGACAGCGAAGCTCTTGCTGAGGATAGACATAACTAAAGCACCTTAGAGACTAATTTCTCAATGGATGTAGCTAATTACTAGTATTATAGTGGAAACAGTACATAGATGAAACGATGACTTATCTGCGACAGCTCCTGGAGTGCTTCAGGGCTGCTCCCCATTTTGAATCAAGCATGAATAAGTTCGAAACCGCTATTTTAACCCAGGCTAGTAAAATTCATCAAGACATGACGACATCAATGCAAAGGTACTCCTTCCACGTCGAAACATACAATGAATCAAACGGTCGTAGGGCCAGAGTCGACAGTTTGTTATCAAATCATGCGAACAGTATCAAGTATACCGGCAACCAAAAAGACGCCTATCACAATGTATTAGCGTAGTGAGTAAATCTTGGAACCATCCCCCTCTTCTTTTTGGTAAATTTCAGAGTATAAGATTTCCGTTTCGGACCAACATGGCGTCTGGAGTTTATGAAACACTCACAATATACGCTCGAAATGGCGACAACTAATCCAGAGTTTTGTCAGCATGAAACGGACTGACGTTAGAAACACTGACCGGGCAGAACTAGATGAACATCGTAAGTCTTATTAAGCACCGTTCCATCCACCTTATAGAGTCCCCGTTATGTTTATTTATTGGAGGAGTTATGCTAATGCTCGACGGTATAGTGGATCCGTTGTGTACTGTGAGGCCTCGCCTGCGGTGCCGCACACTGGGAGGCGAAACAGGCAACAACTTCTCCAAGTTGGGGGAAGAGATAAATGTTACAGGGACCGTAACTCTCGTCGTGTATGGGGACGGCGCGAAGAAGCAAGAAGTCCAAATGAGGGGATCTTCTTTGTTTTCAAGAATTTATAAAGTTGCAGCTCAATAGTGGCCCAAGGTTACTTTCCTTGCCGTCATCCTAAGCGTGTATTAACTCCTAGTTACATTGATATTCTTTTTTGATAGATTCACTTTAATCCTCGTGCAATTCCTGAACGAAGCGATTGAAAATGATTATAAGACTTGTCTCGTCTACCAGCTGTGTTTAATATCTAGTGATAATGACCGTTTCACCACTAATTTCACTCGACATCACGAGTAGTAGTAGAGTGTACAAATCAGATGCCGCTTGCGCTTGCAAAAACCAAGCTGCGTAACAGGCTTATCCAGAATAGAGGCAATGAAAGAATGACGGACTACATTAGGTAGAGCGCTTATGACTTAAACTACAAGACTGGTCTTTATACTGTGTCTGCTACTGCCTTGGAATATTATAACTCAAGAACAGAGTTCGTATACATGTTGAGTCCATCTAACTTTGTCGTTGAATCAATGTTTCACGGACCTCCCCGGATTGATGACACAGCATAGTAGTTGCCAGTGACTGTGTTCGTGAGTAGCTTAGATTTTTGACCAGCTAGGTAATATAAGTAGCTAATATGTCATTCTAAGCGAGCCGAACTATCACGCTACTATTTCCTCTTCATAGTGACAAACGTTAACATGACATATAGCTATATCTCTTGTTCAAAACTCTCTACCCCGCCATCAACGTAATGGTATAGCCACTGTTCAAATCAAACCATTAAAAATACAGTTAATTTGCCGCAGTCCACAAAGCAGGCCCCGGGTAGGGATAGGAAGTGTATGAAGTGTACAGGTTGAACATGATGCCAGGATCTGTGTTCTTGTAGAGACTGCTGCCGGCTATGCCGCCGCTGGGAGAGACGGTGCCGCTGCCTGATACCCTGAGGTTGAGGCACTGCGGATAGTTTTGAGCTCCATTGAGGTTCTGACCACCATGCAACGCGATAATCTCGTGGCGGATGACGTAGTCACCAGCCTTTAAGTTCTTAGGAATCGTAGCAGACGACGTGAAGTTGTTAGCAATCATTGTGTCGGTCACCCAAGTCGTGCCGCTGACGATACTAGACTGGCTAATCTTGTTCCATGACAGGCTACCGGCAGATGCTAGCGAGGGTTAATAACACATTTCAATCACCCAGCTGAACTGGGGCATAATGATGGAAGACACGACTCACTTCCATAAGGCGCGATATAGTTGATAATAGGGCCCTTGTGAGAATCCGGCCAGGTATTCCAAAAGAATTGGATGGTGTCGCCGGCTTTGACGCTGACGAAGTTCTTGCCAACAGTGGCCGACTTATGGCAGGCAATGTCGGAGGTGCCGAAGTTGTTTGGCTCAACAAATCCGAGATCCTGATTTAATGAGTCCCATCCTGCCGTAGCAGGAGCTGTTCCTGCTGCATAGTAGTACCACACGGGGTCAGATCCAGCAGTCCAGACACCATTGTCTTTGACACCACTAACAAAACCATGGGCGGCAGCTAAATGAGGGAGGGAGGTGGCCAGGGCCGCGACAATAGCGGAGGATCGCATACTGACTTTTAGGAGCTTCCGCAGGGCAAAAGATAGCTGTTACTATAACACTTATAAGGTATCGTTTCTGAAGATCCCAAGATACGTATAGAAGTCTATATAGTTTTGGGTTTACCACTAAATCCCGATCACCTTCCTAGACATTCTTACTGATTAGTGGGAAATGTGGAAGATGGATCAACCACGTGCGACTGTTCTCCTGTTCTAAAACAGCCACATGAAGAAGAAACATCACAGATTGGTGGACGTTGTGACTTAGTATTTAATTAGGTGACAGGCGCTTTCATCTTTTAGGATGCTTGCTTACGTGACGCCGTGCCGAGGCGGATGACGACGGTCCGGACCCCAACTCCGAGTTAATCTAGTCAAGTGTAGCAACGGAGGATAAGCGCCATTCACTACTTTAGACTGTTTACAACGCGTAACGACGACTGTATGGCGCATTAACTACCTGGCAGGCCGGCCCCCCACCCACCCATGAAGAGGAGGATAAGACAATAGAACTGGAGATGCAAATTTCATTGTGATAATTATTAAGTACTAATTCTTTACACAGGAAGGAAGGTAGCCGTGATCAGATCTGCTGCGAGAGTTCAGAGGCAGAGACTAGCGGATCTTTAACCTCTTCATTGCCGTTGGAGGTTACATCATTATTCTATCGCCTTAGCTTAGTAACGATAGGCGTCAGAGATTCACACGGGCTCTTTTGATATGTGTATTTTCATAAATGATTGACGAAGTTTAATACCCTGGAACATAGCATGTCGATATAACTCGCGTATTTCTCCTTGAGATCTTTTTTCTTCTGCTCATATTCTTCGAAGATTGATTTATCTATGTATACAATACGTCGAAGGGTGCCGACATTATTGTCTCATTCCCCACGGGACATTTCTAGCCGGTGGGCTAGCCTTTCGGCTTCCACTTGCATAGGTTCGCTTGTAGGAACAAGCCGGAGGTGCTCGGTGTGTGAGAGGCCTTTTTCAGTGCCATAGGTGAATACTGCAACTCTCGGCGTCAGTTATCGCCATTTGGAGAGTATTCTGTGAGGGTTTCAGAAGCTTTTAGACACTATCTTGGCCCGGAAAATTTATCGCTCTCTGAAAGCTGCCAAAACAAGAAGAAAATGGTTCCGATAGTTGCTTGCCGCCGGCCAGAGCGCGGACTCTGTCCACAATTAACTATTGAATGACTGGTTGTGGCAAGTAGGTTTGTTTTCACTACTCATCTTTGCTCGTAGACCAGCTGGCGTTAACCTTAGTTATATAACTATTACGGACTTCGCAAATTTTGTTTTAATAAGCTTGATGTTGTACTTTAGTGGTTTGCACATAGGCTCTTGAGGGAGTCTATTTTGTCGTCGACAGAGGATTGGTGAAATTGGTTGATCTCCAGGGTGTCTGCACTAGAGAACTTGGATTTATCTATTGCGATTTTAGGTTGTTTGTGATAGTTTCGGAAGTTTCCAGACGCCGTCTGGGTACAAGAAAGCAAAGCTTGTATTCCAAGTTGCCATAATAATAAAAACTGGTCCCGAGAGTTACTCACCAAATAGCCGTTGTGATTGAGTACACATATTTCCAGGTCTTGAGTCAAGCTCTTGACAAGGGGGTCGTAAGGATGAAAGGTTATGCGATGTTGATTATCTGTAATGATAAATGCGGCATCTGTTGTTGACCGGCCAGGATGAGTGGAATAGGACGGACATGGCAGCAGCAGTAATTTTAAACAAAGTGAACAGTTAATCGGAGCGAGATATTTGATGCCGTACGATTAACAAAGAATGCCCGAGGTTTTATGGTCATACCTCGTTGTCCTGCCGGCTTCTAGTAACTACCTACAGACGCTGAACGAAGGGCGCTAGCCTGTTGCCATAGACCCCTTGCGGTTATGCTGTAAGTTATATTTATCATTTTTTCTTGTTTTTTGTCAACTGCAAAAATACTATTGTGATACTAGGCTGGCCTACCCGATGTACTAATGCTCGCAAAAATCGTAAGTGTTCTATGGAAATGATTTGTCAGTGCTCAGTAGTCAAAATCAACAATGGTCGAGAGAGAAACAGCGAACTTACTTCCTCCATCTGTTGATCAAATACCTCCTTCACCCAGCTCCGATCACGCATCAAAGTTTCCCGAGTCGCAAGCGCATCCTCCCAACTCATGGGGAAGCCATTAACGAATCTAATAACCAGATCAAAGATCTCAGTAGGCAATGAGCTTAAGTGACTGATCTTTCGGATCTCACGAGCCCACCAGTCCTTGCGCTATGATGGTACGACGGATGTCGATAGGACGCGGATGTGTGGGTCTAATAGAAACATGGCCGGAATCTTTCTATGACCTAGTCGGCTGTTGTCGGCGAGCTTGAACGGCTGCACTTGATGTGCCAGCACGTTAGGGAAGGAGAGCAACCGCCCTTGGCGAGTGATAACCCTTCCAAGTCGCTGTAGTGACGAATCATTGCTTGAGATTCCCAGCCAGCGTTCTAGAGACTCGAATTCACACTCTGCGGAGGAATCATGCGCAGCCCTGACGCGTCAACAGGGTGGTGCAGCGCCAGGACGCTCTCGGTGGTATTCTCGCAATCATAATAGTAGAGCGCTGTCGCTACAATGCGGTCGTTTAGAACGCCTTCAATATGTAGAGCACCGCCTCCGTATTCGGGGCTGGACGGTGAGAGATGGATGTTAGCGAGTTTGTAATCCATCAGGAAACATAGCTCGGAGATTAGGATGCATCTCTGCGGAGCGCGCGCGACTTGAACCGTAGCCATCTGGTTTTGGCCATGTCAAGATACGGTGAGTAGTTTTCCATCTGTAATAATCATCCTCATCTTCATCTTCTCCGTCATATATACATCGTCATTGAGATTCATCTCCTCCGCTCACGGCCCCATTGCCTCCTCACGCCACCTATTCACGATCTCCTCGTCAAAAAATTTGCGGTCCCATCCAGGCTTGTCCGTGATCTGGTTCATGTCCATCATGCGGACCTCTTGAACCTTGGGGACTGCGCTCTTGAAACGCCACCCGTCCCAGAGCGCATGCATAAAGTATTTCCCCCCAAGCTCTGGAAGTTGGTTTAAAGGCATGCCAAAGCCTGGCAGCTTTAGGCGGCGAGAGCTGTCGTTCGTCATCTTTAGCCGTGCCTAGGTTAGAGGCGGCGAAAGCCACGAGCCTATAGTAATTGAAAGTCAAGACCAAGATATAGTGTTTGAACGTTATAGAAGCAAATATGGTAGCCTGAAGAGGCGGAGTGGGAAGATCTATATATGTATACAATAGAACAACGCTGCAGTTCTGTGCATTTTACGTGATTGCTGCCTCTCAAGCCAGAGCAATTCTGTTACTCTGCCTAGAAATATGGGGTATCTATTCGTTCAGCCGCAAAACACCCTGCTTACCTGGGCACTGAAAGCCAGCTAGATGAAGCGAACAAAAGCAAATACCCTTCCATGTATCATCAAACCTTCGCCGGCGTTCTTCAATGACTTGGAACTAGCGACACATAGCTACGTTGGTTGAGATGAAGTTGGATTGAACCGCGCGTACGAGGGACCATTGAGCTGTACCAGGCGTCCTTTCTTATTTTAGTGCGAGTTAAGGGCAAGTTGGCTGAGACGTTACTAGACATCCATTTGATCAGGCGACTACTAGACAGTTAAGATAAGCCATCATACGCTTTGTTTAATCTTATTTCACATAATTTGTGACGGCGAGAGTAATTTTGATGGACTCGGTAGTCCCTGGAGTATTGTATTTAACCTAGACATCCGTACTTGTCGGGTCTCGGCCGAGGAAAATCTTGTGTACTCTTCTGCTGATAGCTGGGCCTATAGTGCGATCGGTAAGGGCACCATCTTTGTTGGCACTTTTTCTACATTCTGCCAGAGCCAGCTGTCCTTCGTTTTCTAGACCACGTACCAAGTCCGTCACAGATTCGTATTTTGTGGCAATACCGTAAGCGGTGGGCGCAGTGACGCGTGTTATTTCTTGCAGCATACGTATATACGTATCCTTGGCCCCATCGCCGGTACGAACCTGACCTGACTCCATGCAAAACCCAGCATCAGAACTGGCATCGCGAGCTTTGCGGTACGGAATGGTGCTGATATGCTGTGTGAAGATAGCCACCCATTGTGCCGTCTCGACTGGCGCGTTGGTATGATGAACAAGCGTCCCATGTAGGACCTGAAGAGATAGTAAGGCGTCCTCGATTTTGTCCTCATCAATGTATTCTTGAAGCTGATTATTATTGCGACGACGGGGCTGGCTGGACGACGGACCCGAATCGGCGCTTGCCCCAAGACTCCTGACTGCAGAGACAAATTGCCGGTTTAAAAGGTTCCTATTCTTGCGCATCCAGGCTGTGAGACCCTCGATTAAATAGATAACCTTGGTACTTGGAAATTCGCTCTTTACCCGCGAAACATGTGCCTCCAAGTCTTGGCCCTCTTCGCCAAGAACGAATTTAACAAATTCGGCTGCCTGTACAATGACCAAGATATGATTTTCGTCTTTGATACGCATAGGCGATGGTTTCCACAGCCCCATGTCTTCATCAAATCGAGACGTGACCTTGCGGCGCCATTTGACAACATGTTCGATAGCGCTATTCCAAGTTTCGTGTTGAACATTCAAGTCGCCTAGGAGGGCTTCAATCTGTACCTTGAGACCGGAGCTGATGCTTGCGGGAATATCCACAATCATCTCTGGTGTGGACACCTTTTTATCGGTCCGTAGCTTGTTCACCTCGGCCAATGCCTTTTCTTTCTCCTTCTGTAGAGCACGCTCCTCCTTAGCACGCGTCTTTTCGGCGTGTTTACGTTCCTTCTCGGCCTCCCTAACCTCCGCCCTTTGAATTTTCTCATGTTCTTTCTCCTCGGTAGACTTGACCACCTTCTTGGTGGTCTGCTTTGATGCCCGGGCTGTTGGACGAGCCGATAAACCATGAGAGTACTTCGTCGCTCTGACTTTCGAGAAATCGACATCATCCAGATCTGGGAGGCCACCAGAATCAGAAGAATCAGAAGAATCACTCACGGTTGTAGCTTTGGGCCGAGATACCGGCCTCGCCCGCGCCGCAACAGGCGGGCTTGAAAGCAAATCCTGAATATCATAAGTCTCCGGGGCAGAGCTTGATATAGGGTCCCATGTAGCTTTCTGATGAACAGTTGGCGGGTTAGGGTATGGTTTGCGCCGCGGTGGAGAATCAATAGGATCACTTAAGAGATCAATGAGTGCTATCTTTGAAGGTGGCTGGGCGTCATGATTGTCTTTTGCCCTTTGGTTTCTGCGTGGCCCTCGTGGCTGGTTCAATGTAGCGTGCCCTCCATTCTTATTGGATTCATCTGGCGAACTGCAGAAGAGGCTCTCAGATGCAGCTCTACGTGAAGTGAGATTGGGTAGGTGCTCTTTCTGTGAGCTTGCAAACGGATCGGACGGTAACTCAGGCGCTTTTTCGGTAGCCACAAACGGAGCGAAGTTGGCAGGAGAGCTACTGAACTCAATGTCTTCGACCACGTTACCCCATCGTTTCACGGAGGCAGGCTGAAGCGGTTCTCGGCGAAGGGAAGCTACCACAGCGGGCTTCTGCTCGGTTCTCAGCGAGGCAGAGTTGTCGTCTGTCTTGCTACGATACAACAGATCCGCAGACGTTCGAGATTTCTTGCGCAAACTGCCGTCTAGATCACCGGTCGTATCGAAGTCGTCTGACAGAAAGAGAAAGTCATCGTTGTCATGACGCTCGTAGCGGGCCTGGCAGCTCGAGGTTCGCTTTGTTCCAGCAACGGGGTCGGTTAGTGTGTGACAAGACGGGTTTCGTGTATTGTAATCGCGAGGCACACGCCCATCGTTCCGTTTATCCGGCTCGAAGGATGTTGCTCGAACTGGACTTGAAGACAGTAGACTGATCACCTCGGTTGGCATGTTGGCATCATTTGATACCCAGGCTTGTTGGATGACAGCGAAAAGAAGGAAGTGTTCAAGCAGAATTCAAGCATTGAAATGGCGAAGTGAGAATGAAGCAATGGCAAAGCTTAGTAGTGATTATTTTGTATTGTGGCTGCACTTAATTTGGGCTGTGCTTATTCCTGTAATGCTGCGGTACCGCGAGCGAGCAAGCGCCACTTAGCCAGCAGTACGCGTGTCATTCAATTGGGAGGGGGCATTCGAAGGAGTAACACGAACGCGACCCACGTGACCGCACCTCGATACCTTAATAAATTGACACAGACAGACATTACGTTAGTTATGTACATATATGTAGTGCACGGGCACTCAGTGCTTCATCAAACTTGAACGTAGGTGCCTTATCCGGATGTAGGTAAAATAACCTTAGTAAGATAGGTACCTACCTATAGGTACCTCTTAATACTGGAGAGGGAATGGGGTTCAATATTTTAGATTAAGTAACTCTTACAGCACTTACTTACTCCAGTTCCAAAATTTCAACTATTTCAACTACCTGGTACGCTGTAATTACTGTAACGCAATACGATATATGATGATAGGGATCGCCTCGTTTGGCTATTGAAATGTCACCGTTGTCGGCATTTGGAAACGCCTCCCTCCTCTGCTCTCCTCTGGTCCTCTAAATTGGTTTAGAGCTCAGCACCCCCACTTCGACCTCTACGGTAAATTTATGTGATAACACTTGCCAAGTTGTGGACCTAGTTAGTGTGAAGGATGGTGCCAATGTTTCGGTCTCGGTGCATCCGCCGTAGCCTGGCCTGCAAGACAAGTTCTGCTTACAAACGTTCAATTCAATCCTGTACGGTACTGTATATGCGTAGGAAGGGTAAGTACTTAGATGGATGGCCTGATCGAGGTAAGGATCACTTGTTGCAAATCCTCGACAGGGCGGGAATACCTGCATGGACATGCACGCTCAGGCACTCACCTCCAAGGAATGAACATCTTAGTGGCTGCAGGGCTTGCCCGCAATGATGCTTTGCACACGGCTCCTGCAACATGCAGGAAACGAAGAAACACAACAACGACGGTTTAAGAGGAACCGTTCCTCTAATCACCCGTCTAGGAAACGGTCGACACCCGTCCTTCTGCCACGACGAGCACCCTTCTTGTATCTCGAGCAGAAACGAAGTGCAGAGAACACACGCTCGCTTTAGGAGCATACAGATCCTACTATGGATAGATGTTTGCGTATAACAAGTTGCTCGTTCAGCGAATCACATGGTTGCTTATGCAGTTTAAAGACGTCTCGAAATCCCTGTCGGTAGGTAACGAGGAAACTATCTACATGTAAGTATCTTTCAAGGTGGTCACCGAAGAGCTGCTGCTACTGCATGCAGAAAAAGCATTGGATGCTACTTGCCTTAAGCTGAACCTATCTTGATATTCGATATCGTGACATCTTTTCCGATCTTGCGCTTATATCACCAATATCTTTTTCTTCTTCCTTTTCTTTTCCCTATGAGTGGTGGGTAGGTAGCTTCTAACCACAGCCAGAAGATTCCTCTATGACCAATAAAATGTTTACTCGCCTATGATATTCGATCTGGTATAGACCAAAGCAGGGCAACCAACATACATACCTACTTTGACAGTTTTAACAAATGAATGTGATATATACTATCAGGTATTGGGTACAATGAAAGGATGAGCAGCGTATAATCTTAAATCACCCAATGATAGACACCCACCTAAGCGATAAGAAGGAGCAAGACTACAGCCCGGTTTCAAGTCGTTGTGCGATAGGTCCTGGCCTTGTCGATGAAATGGCAATTATTTAACGTATTTACTCCGTACTTTATAGAACACAGCTCAGGGCACGCCCTCAGATCTCTTTCCTTCCCCTCCTCCATCCACGGTCCATATAAAGACTACATGCAGGTCTGCTGGTACAGCTGCAAACCGTTATTCCTCGAACACATATATACGTAAAGAAACCTACATGCCTCCTACATGTATGTATGTTGGCTTGGGTACTAAGATAAGTACTACCTACTGTAGGTATGTAGTGTACAGTAAGGGCGTAGCGGTACCTATCACCGTAATGTGTGAATATTCTACCTAATATGGCCTTCAGGCTTCGTTAGAAGCTAGAGAGGGTTCATTTACACCTCCTCCAGGATGTCGAATGTTAGTTCGGGTACAAAACCAGGGTATTTTACCAGGGTCCCTGCCATTACTTTTGCATGTACCTTCACATATAAATTTGTATGTAAAGTTACATCCCCTGAAAATTATTTAAAACTGGCTAGAATAGAAAATTTTTTAACTACCTTTAACCACTAAAGCTTACTAAAGATCTTATTGCTTGCTGTTTATAATATATAGCTAATGTTTTTTAGCTTTTGTTTTTTATATATAAACTACACTTAAACTTAAAAATTTAGCAACACTTATAATACTTATTTTATTATATTAAGCGCTATTTAAAATAAAGTTTTTTAATTGCTTAATAATATTTTTTAATACTGTTTTTAGTAATGTTTATATTAATTAAATCGTATTAAACGATTTTAATTAAGCGCTAAAAGCTATTTAGTTAAGCTATAAACCGGTCGATTTTATTAATTTAGTAGCTAATCCACTTAAATTTATGCTGCTATTTCTTTTTAATTTAAACGCTTATATAGCTTTAAGGAATAAAGCTTATTAAATTAAACAAAAAAGAGCTTTAAACCTAACTTGTAATTAATAGCTCGAAATAAAAACATTTTACGATATAGCTAAATAAACTTACTTAAAAATAGCTAAAAAACGAGGCTATATAAAAAAGCAAGTTTAAACCGCTGTTTTAGTTCTTTTTACATTAATAAAACAACGTAACAAAAGTTTAATTAATATATTAACTTATAAGCAAATCCGTTTATTTATTAACGAACATTTTAGCTATTAACGGATTAGCTAGCAATATTTACTTTTAATAATTCTAAAATTAAGCTATTTTAGCAAGTTTGCGATTAATAAAGCTATAAAGAACTTTAGTTATTACAAACTAATTTATAGCAAACAGATTAAACTAACTAAAGTTTATTAAAACGTATATATATGCTTTTGCTAATAAGCTTTAAAATAGTACTTTTAACTAAAAAACTAGTTATAAACTAATTTAATTGCTTTTTTAAACAAGTGTTAAGCTTACATTAACTTTATATAAAAAACGTAAATTATAGTTTACACTATTAAAAACGTCGAAAAATTTGCTTTTATACGTTAAAAAAAATACGGCTAAATAATTTAAGGTATTATTTAAAGCATAAAAAAAAGTTTTTTTATATTTAAGAAAAAAAGATAAGCAATATAAACGCTAAAAAATATTATCGTAAAATTTTGCTTTTAGTATAATATTTTGCTTGTTGTTAGCTAAGCTTTGTTTTTTAATAAAATAACGCTTTTTTATACGCTATAAAACGTATAAAAGCTATATTAAACCGTTTAAATATCTTTATAGTTTAATAGCTTACTAAAAGCTTTAATTTATTACTTATTAAAAACTTATAGTTTTAAATAAAAAACTTGTTAGTAGCTTTTGCTTTTATACGTACGTACTTTATGTAGGGGTAAAAGTAAACCTATTGTTTATTATATTTATTTATATATTTAAAAAGTAAAAAAGCAAGCTAGTTTTGCTTGTACAAAAGGAAACTATATAAGTAAATAATAGTTTATGCGTAATCCGTGCACAACTCTTTATTTTATTTGTACAACAAATAAAACCATTAGCTGTACGCAAGTAATACTTGCGTATAAGTAATACTGCTAATTTAACACTTATAAATTTTCTTTTTATAGTATAATAATATTATTTATACAATTTTTTTTACTGTTTATTACTTAATTTATATAAGCTTTTATTCGTATAATAAGTTAGTTCGTAATAACTAACTTTTTAAATGCTAAGTTAAAGTTTTTTTTCGTATAAACATTTGCTAAATTGTTTTTTTTGTTTATTTATCGTATTTTCGAAATTTTGCAATTTTTATACGTTTCCTAAAAAAATATAATATTAATTATAAGTTGCTTTTTTTAAGTTATACTTAGTTTAATAAAACAGTTATACAACAATTTTAAATTAGTATAAATAACTAAAAAAATCGCAAATAATCCGATCGTACAAATAATTTTTTATAAAATAGTACTAATTATAATTGCGCAATTAAATCCGTTAATTATTCTATATAGTTTACTTACAAGTATGCTACGTATAACCTTTTTATATTTAATTAAGTTTTAGTATATAATATTGCTATAAATCATAAAGTTTTCTTTTATATAATTTTTAGTAGCTAATACAATAATAAATTTAAGTTATAAGCTTAAGTTTTTATTGTTTATAAAAAAACTGTCCGTAAATATAAAAAGCTTTATATAGCAAAAATCTAGTAGTATAAAACGTAAACTTTATTATAAGTTGTTTATTTACTACTATAGCTATACGTTTAATATTTTTATATTTTTTTTTGTTAACTTTTTAATTTGTACTATAACTAATAAGTTGTATAAAGCTTTTAGTTAACATATTAAAACAATATAAACATTTTTAGCACGTTATATAATATATTGTTGTAAAAAATTGTTTATATAAAAATTAATTATTTTTAAATATTATACTTGTTTTTTTTATATAAAAACAAAGTTTTATTTATTAAGCTAAATTTTGTTTTTGTTAAACTTAGCAACAAGTTAGTTATAACTTAAAATTGTTTTTGCTTTTGCTTAAAAATATAAATGCTTTTTTTTTTCGTACAAAAATTTTTTTAAAATAATATTAAAAATGTTATTTGTTTAAAAACTTATAATTATAAATTTGTTTAATCCTTTTTTAATATATAAAAAATATAAGTTATACGTAAAAACTTTTATTTTAAGTTTTATATAATAATATTTATAGTAAGTTTTAAACTAATAAAGCTTAAATTTTACAAGTTTATATAGCGGTTATACAATTTTAAATAAAATCTTTTTAAAGTACTATTTTTTAAGTTTTTTCGGCAAATATACGTATATTTCCTAAGTAAGCTTGTTATATAACTAAATATAAGCTTATAAAATGTTTTACAGTTCTGCTTATATTTTATAGTTTTAAATTAACAAAAGTTTTAATATAAAAATTAAATGTTAGCTTATTTGTTAAATCGTTAATGCTTGCATAAAAATATATTTTTTATTATTATTGCTATAGTTTTAAACAACTAGCTTAAACTTTTTGTATAACTTAATTGTTTTACTTTTAATTTTTTATACAAGCTTAGTTTTAAAAATTCGTAAATAGCTATATTGTTTAAAATTATATTGTATAAACTTAAATATATTTTAAATAATAAAATTGTTAATTTTAGCTGCGTTTAATTTTTAAAACGAAGTTTTTAATATATTAATTATACTGTTCTATTTTAGTTGTACGGCTAATGCGTAGCTTTTTTCTTTTTTTATAAAAATAAACGTAGTAAATAATACAACCGTTTTTTAAAGTTTACTTTTTTGTTTTAGCTATAGTTGTTTAATAGCTTATAGTTAGTTGTACAAAATATTTTGTTTTTTATATAAAAAGTCCGGATGTTAAGTGGCTAAAAGTACAATATTATACGTAAACAAAACGTATAAAACAAATAACTTATATATTAATCCTGTTTTTTATTAAAAGGAAAAGCAAAGCTTTTATACGTAGGATTTTTTGCTTAAGCAAAAAATTTTGCGTACACGCACCGCTTACTTAATTAAGCTAACAAGTTATTTAAACAGTTATACAAAAAGTTTTATATGTAGTTAATACTAATGTTTTAACATTAGCTCTTTTTTTTTTAACTGTAATACTTTTTTATATAACTGCTTTATAAACAAAACTTAAAAAACTTTAAACGTAAGAAAAGTATAAGCTATAACGTACAACTATTTTATAGCTAATATAATCGCCTAATAATATATTAAATTGCTAATTTTAAATAGCTTTTTTAACTTGCTTATTATACGTATGTTGTATAACCGCGTGTTAAAAAAATAGTTCGTACATAAAAAAAATAAAAAAAAAATAAGCTATAACTGCTTTTAGTTTTAGCTTATTAAAAACGTATGTTATTAAAAAAAAAGTGCAAAATTTGCTGCTTTTATATATAAATAAAATCTTTTCGTGCAGTTTTTTCTTTTTTTTTCCTTTTTTTTTTTTTTTCGAACGCATACGTATATATATATATATACATATATATATATATATATATATACATATATATATTGTACATATACTTTTAGCTATAATTTTAAAGTTATGCTAACTTTAAAATAATAGCTTATATAGTAGCAATAATAACAATAATAACAATAATAACAATAATAACAATAGTAATAGTATTAGCAGCAGTAGTATTATTATTACTATTATTATTATTACTATTATTATTATATATAAAATTTTTTAGCTGCTATAAAAGTTATATTAATAGCTAAAGTAACATTATTAGTAATAGCAACAGTATAACCGCTGTTGCTTTTGCTACATTTTTTGCCCGCTTGCGTTTTACGCTTACTTTATTTAATAAAGTTGCTTAGTTTAACAACTTTTTTTATACAATTAATAATAGTGCTATAAAAATGTACTGCTTTTTTATAAAAACTTCGGTTTGTTAAGCTTTTATATAGTTTTTTTATATAAACGTATATATATTTTTATTTTTTTTTTTTGTGCAAACATTGTTTAATATGTTATGTTTGCTTATTAATTTGTTTTATTATATAGTAGTAAAAAAAAAGCATTATTGCTACTGCTTTTTTTTATAATATTATTTTTAAAGTGTTATTTAACAACAATTTTATTAATGCTTAAGCTAAGCTTGTTTGCTATAAAAGCTATTTTTAAGCTATTTTAGTTTAAAATTATAATAGCTTTATAGCTAGTTTGTACTAAAACAGTTCGCGTAATAGCTGTTATAACTATAGTAGTACGTTTTTTAAAGCTTATTATTAAGTTTTTAGTTTTTAAGGTAGCGCGTGTAACGCGTGCGTTTAACGCTTGTATAAAGCTTGTTGTTTTATTTGTAGTTAAGTTTTTGTAGGAAAAAAAGAAAAAAGTAGTTTTTGCGTAAGCTTTTTAGGGTAGTTTTTGTTTAAGCTTTTTAGGGTAGTTTTTAGTTAAGCTTTTTAAAGTAGTTTTTTTTGTTTAAGCTTTTTAAAGTGTAAATATAAGTTTTTATAAGTTTTTTGCTTTTTTTATTTTTTTTTATGCTTATATATAACATTTGTTTTTATATAATTTTAAATTATTATATAAAATGCTTTAAGCTATTATATAAAATATTTTAAGCTATTATACAAAATATTTTAAACTATTGTATAAAATGTTTTAAGCTATTATACGTAATATTTTAAGCTATTATATATAACTTTTTATAGTTTTTTAACAAGTATTTTAACTTATACGAATAGCTTATTAGTAAAAACTAAAGTTTTTAGCGTTTAATTTAAAACACGCTTAATAAATATATTTGTTAGATTGTTTTTGTTATTAATTTATTATATTTCGAAAATTTTCTTTTTTTTATACAATTTTTAAAAAAATATAATATTAATTATTAGTCTTTTTTTTTACGTTATTTTTAGTTTAATTAAACAGTTATATAATAATTTTAAGTTTAAGCATAATATAGCAAATATAAAAAATAAGTTTAATGTTTTTATAATTTTTTAAAAAGTTGTATAAAAAGCGATTATACTATTAAATTTATTAATTATATTATATAGCTTGCTAGCTAGAACGTTTTATATAATATGTTTATATTTGTTTAAGTTTTAGTATATAATATTGCTTTTAATTTCGAAGTTTAAGTTTGTTAAGTTTTTCGTACAAGTTTTAACTGCAAGTATAATAATAAAGCCGAGCTAAAAAGTTATGTTTATATTATTTGCAAAAAAGCTGTTTATAAAAATAAACAGCTTTATATAACAAAAATTAAATAGAATAAATGTAAGCTTTTTAGTTAAGTTGCTTTTTTGTTATATAATTTGCTTATTTAATGCTTTAATGTTATATAATTATAGCTTAATTATTTAAGCTGCTATAGCTAAATTATACGCAATTTTTAGTTAGTATACGCTATTAATATATATATTATAAGCTTGTTAAAAAATATAAGCTTAAGCAAAACTTTTTGTACGAAAGTTAATTTTAACTAAATTTTTAGCTTAACTTTTTTAAATTATAATAATTTTGCTTTCGTACAAAAAAATCTTTTTATTATTAAACTTAATTAAGTAGTTAAAAAATAATGTTTTTTTTAGCTTTATATAAAATTTTGCTTATTTAAGCTTTTTTTTTTTACGTACTAAAAAGTTTAATGTTATAAAGCTAAAAATATTATCCGTTTATATTTTAGTTATTTTAAAAGTTTTTAAATTATTATATATAAATAAAAAGCATAAGTTATATGTTAATACTTATATTTTAAGCTTTTTTTAGTAGTATTAATAATAAGTTTTAAACTAATATAGTTTTAATTTAGCTAAGTTATATAAAAGTTGTATAATATATAAAATAGTTTTTAAAAAGTATTAGTTTTTTAGCTTTAAAAATAAATAAACAAAAATATTGCGTAATAGTTTATTTGCAAACTATATATATACTTAAATAATATTTTTAAGTTTATATAATGTTTTAAAGTTTTATATAAAAATAAGTTTAAAAGCTAAAATTAACTGTTAGCTTATCCGTTAAATTATTAGCAATTAAATTAAAACTATGCTTTTTTTAACGTTATTATACTTTTATACAACTAGTTTTAACTTTTTGTACAGCTTAATAGTTTTATTTTTTATTTTTTATATAAAGCAAAACTTAAAAATATGTTTTTTGCTATATATGTTTAAATTGTACACAATAAAATTAAAAATATTTCGTACAACAAGCTTGTTAATTTTTATTATATTTAACTTTTTAAAAAGTTTGCTAAAAGTAATAATAACTTTGTTTGTATAAAGTTTAGTTACTAGCTTTTAAGCTTGTTGTTTTTTTAAAGTTAAAAAAATTTAAGCTGCTTAATTTTTATATAATAAATATATAGTAAGCTTTTTTTTTAGTTAGTTTTATTTTTTTCGGGTTATTACTAGTTAAATAAGTTATACGTTGTTATTTTTTAAATTTATTAGTTTAATATTTTACGTATAATAGTATAACTTAACTTATATATAATAAAAGCGTATTAGTTTATTAATTAAAATAATAATTATATTTAATTTTTTAATTGTTTTAATTTTATATAAGCTTTTTTTTTTTTTTTTTTTTTTTTATACTAAAATTTTGCTATAAAAAAAAAAAATAAATATATTATGCAAGAACAGTTTATTTTGTTCTTTAATTATATAGTTAATTTTAACTTTTGTACAATTTTTGCGCAACATTTTTATTGCTTTTTAAATAGCTGCTGCTTTTCGTACAAAAGCTAAAAAAAAAAGAAAATTTTTATTAATATAAAAATATATTTTAAAAACAAAAAAAGTTAATATAAAGCTATTAAGTCCGGCTATATTGTTTAAAGCTTTAATAACTATTTGTAAAACTAATTTATTATTTGTTTATACGTTAATTTTTTTTCGAAAAATGTTATACGTACGTTTTAATAGTCCGTATGCTCGTTTTACTTTTTTAACTGCTTAATATGCTTTTATAAGCATTTTTTAGCATTATACGCTTATTATTTTTGCGTAGTTTTAAAATTTGTTTAAAAAAAAGTTTGTTTTAAAGTTATATATAACAATATTAAGTAGTTTTTAATAAACGTTAATTTAATATTTATATAATGTTTTTTAAGCTTTTTATATAAACATAAATTTTAAAAAAGTAGCCGCTTAAAATAATGTTATAGCATTAATTATATATAGTACGTTTTAATTTTTTATTTATATAATATTTATAACTATTTTATAGTTAAACTTATAATTATTTTTAATTGTAAACTTAAAGCAACGTAGTATTTTGTTATACGTTTAACAATAATAATAAAACTTTTAGATTTTTTTTAAAATTAGTTGTTTAACTTTATATTTTGCGCAAAATAACATTTTATACAATTTTTCCGTACAAAAGTGTTTAAAACGTTTATATAATTGTTGTAGTTTAGCTTTAATAAAATAGCTAGCTGTTTTATACAAACTAATATTAAAAAAAAAGTAGCTTTATTTATATATAATAAAAAAAGTTTTTTTGTTTTTTTATATAATAATATTTTTAATATTATTAAAGTAAGCTTTTAA